>JARFJB010002049.1:2572500-2577500 GCA_036346205.1 Vesta saturnalis
GTGTGTCTGTGTGTGGTGGTGTGGTGGTGGGTGGGTGTGTGTGTGGGTTGGGTGTGTGGGTGGTTGTTGTGTGGGGGGTGTTCTTTGTGTTGGTCTGGTGTCTGGTGTTGGTCTGCGTGGTCTCTGCGTGTGTGCGTGCGTGCGTTGCGTGGTGCGTGGTCTGGTGTTGCGTGGTCTGGTGGTTTGTCTGGTGGTCTGGTGTTGGTGGTCTGGTGGTCTGGTGTGTCTGGTCTGGTGGTCTGTGTGTGGTCTGTGTGGTCTGGTGTGTGTCTGGTGTGTGTGTGTCTGTGTTGCGTGTTGGGTGTGTGGTGTCTGTGTGTGTGTGTGGTGTCTGTGTCTGGTGTGTGTGTGTGGTTGTGTGTGTTCTGTGTGTGTGTTGTGTGTGTCTGTGTGTGTGTCTGTGTGTGTGTCTGTGTGTGTGTCTGTGTGTGTGTCTTGTGTATGTTGTGTGTGTCTTGTGTGTCTGTGTTGTCTGTGTGTGTGTCTGTGTTGTCTGTGTTTGTCTGTGTGTGTCTGTGTGTTGTCTGTGTGTGAAACGTGTGTTGTGTGTTCTTGTGTGTGTGTGTCTGTGTGTGTCTGTGTGTGTGTGTTCTGGTGTGTGTTTGTGTGTGTCTTGTGTGTGTTCTGTGTGTGTGTGTGTGTTGTGTTGTCTGTGTGTGTGTCTGTGTGTTGTTGTTGTTTGTTGTCTGTGTGTGTGTCTGTGTGTGTCTGTGTGTGTTGTGTGTGTGTCTGTGTGTGTTTGTCTGTGTGTGTGTCTGTGTGTGTGTGTGTGTGTGTGTCTGTGTGTGCTGTGTTGTCTGTGTGTGTGTCTTGTGTCTGTGTGTGTGTGTATTGTGTTATGTGTGTGTGTCTGTGTGTGTGTGTCTGTGTTGTCTGTGTTGTTGTGTGTGTCTGTGTGTTTTGTGTGTCTGTGTGTTGTGTCTGTGTTGTGTTGTGTTGTCTGTGTGTGTGTCTGTGTATGTGTCTGTGGTTCGATTCGGCAACAAAGATTGGATGCTTTGCAGCTCCACCGGGTATTGTTACCAATTTGACTCTTACTGTGGTGCCAAACAAAATCAAAGCAAATCTGATTTACCACAGGGATCTAGGGAATTATTAAAAGCAGTGGTTCAGTCAAGTGATCATATAATTTTCTTCGACAATTATTTTACTAGTTATTCTCTAATAAAACAACTACGAGAATTAGGATATCGAGCTACTGGGACAGTTCGTGACAACAGAATTAAGAGATGCCCTTTACCAAAAGAAGCAGAAATGAAAAAAAAAGACGCGTGGTTTTTTTGAATACCAGTACGATGTCGAAAGTTTACAGTTATTAGTCAGATGGAACGATAATAACAATGTTATAATAGCAACTAATTATGACAGTTTTGAACCACTGGGAAAAGTAAAACGATGGTGCAAAGAAAAAAAAGAAAAAGTTGATGTGCCACAACCGATGCTGTTTGCTGCCTGTAATGCTGGAATGGGCGTTGTTGATCTTCTTGATCAAGCAATTATAGTGACAATTCAAGGCAAAAAATGGTGGTGGCCGCATTGGACTCATGTGTTAAATGTATCTGTAGCCAATGTTTGGAGACTGCATTTATTGACTAACAAAGATAAGAAATTAGATCTACTAAATTTTATCAGAGAGATTTCAAGACATTATCTACGAAGTTTTGATAAGAGTAGTGCTATGCGAAGACCCAGAAGTGTTCCACAAAGTCTGGTTACGGATGGTAATGGACATTTCCCAGGAAAACTAGAAAAACAGCTAAGATGCAAACAGTGTTTGCCAGGTGGGAGTGTATCAAGTGCAAAACAGCCTTATGCGTTGAACGTAACTGTTTTATTAATTTTCATAGTTAGGTAGTTTTAGATGTTTATTATTTTTAAATGTTATTTTATATTTTTTTGGTTTGTAGTGCTGCAAAATTAAATAATTTTTGTGTGATACACTTTCTTTTTCATCTGACAACAACCACACAATAACGCAGGTATGATCCCATTGTACCCATTTGAGTACACCTGTTTTTATCCAATCCAGTAAAATTATTTTTTTTATTTTTATGTACAACGATTACTAGTTCACTAAAGAATCCAAAAATTAAAAAAATTATCTAGAAAAATGCATGGGATGAAATGGGTTAATTAAACATGAAATATTGGCTTAAAAGATATTGGTAATTTTGTTTGAAAATAAAATACCGAACTACCTGAAAAATTAAATTTATTTTAATAATAATAATAAATTCCTCAACATATTCATAATTATGTAAAATTTATTATGAATGGAACACAAAAATTATTTGTGTTGTGGAATTCTCTTAAAAAATACTACTCGGGTGTCAATTCTAATCTGGATAATGTTCTTATTTGTAAACTCAGGCTGACTCTAAGAATTAAACTGACAAAACCACTCCAGTTGCGCTGTCGTGGTTTTTCCAGTATAATTCTTACGGTCAAATTGCCTTTTAACTAGCGTTCGTTATAGACAAAAAACTATTCAATTAAAACTAAACCTCTTGTGGTATTGTAATGATTAAATGATATTTAAGCTAAATTTCCATTATAGATTTTAGCAATACTAAGTTTTGGTTAGCGAAAAGTTTTTAAGGACAAGAATTATTTTGGAAATTATTGAAATTATATAGTTTACTTAAATAACATTCTACTCACTTTGTAATCTAAACCAGATCATTAGCGAATAGACTAGAATTACAAATAATTATAGCATTTTGATTGATATATACTTATCCTTAGATACACAGATGAACCAGTGTTTAAGTGTGTGATTATTCTGATGATGAATTTCCTTACAATATATAAAAACTAATGCGATTCGTGCTTAGGTCACAAGTTTAAAAATGTTAAAGGGAATAATTCCGAATTGTAAAGCAGTTACATGCCTAATTAGCTATAGTTTGTATTTATAGTCTCCTGTCGCACTCACAAAATATAATTTTATTAAATGAAATAAATGAGGTAGCAATAATAACAGTTCTGTTGTTGCCCAACGTATCGGAATTGTTTTAGTACGTGTTAGTGCAATTGGAAATAATTGTTTTTACAGTTTACTATAAGTGCAGGTGAATTTATGAGATTAATAAGGATGAATACTAATTTCATCCATTAGCTTTGATGTAGAATAATCCCTGGGTTGAAAAATTAAACAGTTGGAATATTTCAATGGCTTGGATTGTAATACAAATCCAGGTGCTGTTTGCAAAACATAAAGTTAAGGATAACACGCGTAATTTTGATATTGAAAATGTAATATTACACAGAACTTTTTTTCTGTTTTTAATTAAATAAATACGTATCTCGAGTTGAAATTTATTTTTTTTTAAATGTAGATACAAGTTGTCATATTTTTGATATACATTTTAGTTGTAAAAAGTGCTTCTTTTAAATAAAACGTTAAAATGAAAATAAATGTGAATGTTTGATCTTATTATTCAAAAATTAGGAACAATTATTTGTTATGAAATTTATAGGTACAATTTTAAAAAGTATTGTAACAATAAAATGTCTATGCTTTATTTTAATCTAAATGAATCTAATCGTATACAATGTGATAGTTTTCACAATGACCAAATTACAAAAATCCTTGTATAAAACACGGTGCAAAATCGCTTATTCTTTGCTATTTATCGACTAATGTTTATTACGGTAGATATTAACGGGATTAGGAGTATGATGTTTGGGAAAACTTATAGATCTTAGTTTCAAACAAGGTGTTTTAAAAGAAGGTAAGGCGCATTTGAAGCAAATTATGAATTGTGGCTATAAATAGCCCGGTTTGATTATCACGATATGGAAGAAAGGCAGGAAATAGACAAGAGGGAAGAGTCTCAATATATGCAGGAAGCAACGTTTATCATAGTGGTGCGGGATGTATTGTCACTGCGGATTTGACACCAGAGAAGGTAACAAAGTAACCGTCAGGGCTTTCGTCAGGATATCATAGTAGTAAATCGCACCTTGGTTGCTCACCAATGTGCTAAATGTTTGCAGGTGGAATGTACGTAAACTATATGCGGACAAATTCTGAATGTATAATTCTCATTAAGTGGACTCCGAATATTTAAAATGCAATTAAAAGATTTTAAATTACTTTCGCCAGAATAGCAAGATCGCCAACTTTGGCAGGAACAACAATAGAAAAGTGTTTGTTTGCTTGTTGATAGTTTATTGTATATTTGGACTTTGAACAATATACATATATAGTACACAGTATAATACAAGGGTCCTTTTTAAAGTAAGAACCGATTGTGCATCGCGCCTGCGCAGCCTGTCACGAGACGTCCGTTCAAGGTTAGGTATACTTGGCTCTCTGCTGGTGTTGGTTTTGTAACTATACTGTTTTTGTTTGCACCATGTTGATCAAAAATCCCGCCCATTGTAAGGTGCCCTCCGTTATTCGGTTTTTAAACACAAAAAAAGTACGTCCTGCTGAAATTCACTGGCAGCTTGTTTATGGTGAAGGTGTACTGAATTAGGGACATGTACGTAAATGGTGTAGGCCTTCTAGTTCACGAAGGAAAAATTTTCACGATGAAGAACAATTTGGACGATTTACTGCCATGAATGAAGTTTGATACAACAGGTTTATGAGAAAAGTCGCCAAAACAGGCGCTTCGCTATTGACGAACTTTGTAAAAAATTCCCAAGTTTCAAGGTCAGTAGTTATTGTTACTAACTGGTTTAACTGTCTGGGCGGCAGAGTTCTTTGCTGAGGGGATTCAAAAACTGGTGCCACGACTTAACAGAGGTTTAGATATTAAGGGTGGATTGAAAAGCAAAAAAGCTACTATCAGGCTTTTCCAAGTCTCGTCAGCGCTGGATGTTAATTTGGAAAACAAAGAATTAATGAAACGGAACCAGTTACAGTCTAGAATTATGATAGAAGAAGAGGCGTTATACCTCCTGATCGTGCTTGAGCAACACTTCCCAAAGGTCTGTCGCAGTTCTAGTTTGATCTAAAGGCGTTGCAATTTTGCTGATTGCCGGAAGGA
>JARFJB010002049.1:2590000-2919746 GCA_036346205.1 Vesta saturnalis
TTGCTAGAGTAGCGCTCTAACCAACTGAGCTATCGAGATACAAGCCCCAATCGATGTACATTTCGTCTTTATGTATGTAGAACTGATGTAAATTCTAAATATAATGAGATTGCAGTCAAATTACTTATATTAATGGAATGTGAGCCAGCAAGTAAGTAATTTGAACATTTATTAACGTTAAGGAAAATCATACATTACTATTTATAGAAATTAACAGTACACAGTATACCTAACAACATCAATATAGGCAACTATCTAACACTAAAATTTGCATCGGCACAACAGTCACAAACTTGCCGGAAATACTAAATATTTTGTTTGAAAGTTTTAGAAACTAAAATAGAATAAAACGTTGTATGTACCACGGGTATAAAAGTCGATTATGGCTCTCGGGAAATTCAAAGCCCTCCTAATTATGCCCCTAATACATAAATAACTAATTCGGCACCGTCAGTAAAAAATGCGTGATCTAACGAGAAAATAATTTTCTTACGCCCAATTCATCTTCGATAATCCTTTGGATTGAGTTGTTTGAATGCGTAATGGTATCTCGATCTCACGGCATATGACACGTCGCTCTTCCTTGATTAATTGGCACACATCACCTATGTTTTCCTGGGTATTTGCAGGTTTCGCTAGGCTTGTTCGTGTATGGTCTCCGAGATCAACGTAAAGTTGTTGATTGATGTGGCACTTCATAATTAAACACAGAAATTAACTTAGTAAGACACTGTTCATGCCATAATCCTGTGTAAGTTATGAAGATATCTGGTGTGGAACAACACACCTTCCAACCTACAAAGTGTAACTTTAATAATAATTTCTTTAGGATAATTATGCAACCTTATTCTTAATAAGTTCGTAAAGAAAATAGGCAATATTGTAAAAACAAAAATAATATTTAAACATTTCATATCAGATAGAGGTTAGTAGACACGTGCTAAATTAAAAAAAAATCCAAAGCCGCCCAAATCTATAAAATATCGATAATGCAGTTCAAGCATTTTCAATCCTCTTCAATTAACTTTTAGACTTATTTGGCTGCGTGTTCAAACACTTTATAAAGGAAAGGAAAATAAAATAAAAAAAAATATATAGTTGCAAAATTTACTGAGCCTCTCGATTCCTCTCAAAATCTCATCAGCTCCAGGAGATATACAAACAAGCTTGAATACGAAATTTCAAGTATGCACGTTTTATCGTGGATAGTAACATACATCCACACGCACACAGGCACAGACGCACACACGCACACACGCACACACGCACACACGCACACACGCACACACACACACACACGCGCGCACACACGCACACACGCACGCACGCACACACGCACACACGCACACACGCACCCACGCGCACACGCACACACGCAGACACGCACACACGCACACACGCACACACGCACACGCGCACTCACGCACACACGCACACACGCACACACGAACACACGCACACACGCACACACGCACACGCGCACACGCGCACACACGCACACACGCACACGCGCACACGCGCACACGCGCACACGCGCACACACGCACACACGCACACACGCACACACGCACACGCACATACGCACGCGCACACGCGCACGCGCGCACACGCGCACACGCGCACACGCGCACACGCGCACAGCGCACACACCGCACACGGACACACGACACGCACACACGCACACACGCACACACGCACACACGCACACACGCACACACGCACACACGCACACACGCACACACGCACACACGCACACACGCACACACGCACACACGCACACGCACACGCACCACGCACACGCACACACGCACACGACACACGCACACACGCACACGCACACGCACGCGCACACGCGCACACGCACACGCGCACACACGCACACACGGACACACGGACACACGACACACGCACACACGACACACGCACACGCACACACGCCCACACGCACACACGCACACACGCACTACCCGCACACACGCACACACGAACACGCACACACGCAAACACGCACACACGCACACACGCACACACGCACACACGCACACACGCACACACGCACACACGCACACATGCAACACGCACACATGCTTACACGCACACACGCCACATCGCACACACGACACACACGCAACACAGCACACACTGCACACACGCACACACGCATCACACGACACACACACACGCACACACGCACACACGCACACACGCACACCGACACACGCACACACGCACACACGCGCACACGAACGTAACAGCCCCCTCTCCCACAGACACACACACGCAAAACTTTGTGAAACGTTGTAAAATGTGGCAATGGGTCGATTTAGCGAGTGAAAGTCGATCGAATAACCTTTTATACCTACACATGTGTATGTACGTTCAAAGGCAAAACTATTGCGCTTGTGAGGGATACAGTTTCATCTTGATCCAATCTTTTGTTTGTTCTAACAGAACCACAGTAGTTTATTTTATGTCGAGATAAGCAGGTATGTGAAGAGGAGGATGTGTACCTACTATCTCTAAATAAAGAATGTCCCTTGTTCATATACGGTTTCGTAAGGAAGTTAACTATGAATATTCAAATATGCTCATATTTTGGTAACCAGCTATTTGTGTATTCTTATATAGACAATAAAGTCAATAAGATATAAAGCTTTAGATAACCTTGAGTAATGTATCGGGAGACTGCCACTTGTTTGTGGTGAAGAGGACCTTGCATCTGGCAACCTTGAACATCACGCCTTGGTTCATTTCTGGACTAGGTCTATGAGCTTCCAGTTTGTTTGTTAGCTAAGTTGAAGTTTGCAACAGAGATCGGGGACGCATTCTTGAAATATTAATTTTCCGCCAACACATGACCTTGAACGACGGCGTTGACGATACTGCAAAATGTGACAACAACGCATGTCCCTAAGGTATGCCAGAAGTCGTCTATACATGCTGCTAAGATACTCTGGAAAAAATATATTCAAAAATAGTTGCCTTTAAGTTACTTCACAGAAAGCGCCCGACAGCAAGTAACTCGTAGTTACCAACCTTTTCACCGTTATAAACACTCGTTTCAAAAATCCTAGATTATAGCAGTTTTTAGCTGCTTTTTGAAATCACCTTTAAAGAGAAAAATTGATAAACAAAACTTCTTTCCAAACTTGAACTCGTGCGTTACGATGTGTATAATAAAAATATGGTTTAATACTATTGTAATTATACTGTCATAATGGTGCAAGTTTGAAGTTTCTTCTCGAGCATTAATTGAATTATGAATAAAAAATGTGGTCTTAGATCTGCTCAAATTACTGCTATTGAACATAATACATATCCTTGAAGTTTGTGCAAAAAATCCACACATTGAAAACGTTTACGAATGCAAATTTTTATAATCGCGGTAAGAATAGGAAAAAATTCTATCTAAACTTCCTTTTCGGCAGTAAATTCAAGAATACCATACCGAAGTGGATGTGTATTGATTAATTCATTCAAAAAAGCTTTATTTGGCAATCCTGTCAATACATTATTGATAAAATATAGTTTTCAATTCTCAAACTCATCTTAACATAACATATCATAACATAACGTCCGCGCCATTCCCTTATGAGATAGGCAAAAAAATCCCTACCTCGATCTTTCTGCATGGTTTTCCTATCTCTGCATACTTTCCTAGCTTCTGCGAGACATGCCGTTTTGTTTTTAAAGCTCCTTATCTTTCTATCTTTTATTATACATTCTACTGCATTCAGCCAAGTTTTGCACAACCTACGAGGCCCGGCCTTACCTCTAACTTCGCCCAGATAAATCTGCTTTGTTAACCTTGCGTTCTTCTTTCTTTCGATGTGACCAAACCAACGTAGAATATACTAGTTTTATACCTACCTATTATCGTCCACATCGCCACACTCATGCATTATACACTCTTTATTCATCTTATCCCTCCTCTTGTTAACGCATGCTCTTCTCAGAAATATCATGCCCACGGAATTTATTTTACCTTCGTGCTTTTTTGATGTACCCATCTCTCACCTCCATACGTAACTGCCCGTTTCGCAGCTACGCTCATGCTTTTGTTTTTCATGATTCCAGTATTGACCTGTCGTATAATCTCGCCATCCATTGCACCATCTGCAGTGAACAAGAATGTTCACTGCAGATGGCTAGATACCCAGATATACCAACTCGTCCACTTGTTCCACAACTTCATTATGCAGGGTAAATACATTACTCTCCTTTTCACCATGAACACCATAATCTTTGTTTTGTTCACGTTTACCCTTAGGTCCGTGCTCTCACAGGTTATACTTCCTCAGAGCAGTTTGTAGCTCATCCACATTCTCACTTAATAAGACTGTGTCATCTACATACACCATAACTCGTACATTTACGTCACCAACCACTACACCATTTCTATCGGTACATGCGTGCCTAACATATTTATTCATGTATACATTGAACAACCATGGTGACATTACACAGTCTTGTCACACTTCGATATTAAACTATTCACTCACATCTCCTCTCACCCTAACAAATGCCCGGCTACCCTTATATACTGCCCTTATTGTGGTTATTTGACCTTTACTTCATTTAATATTTCTTATCCCTATTCACTCGGTCGCATGCTTCAGATCTACAAACGCAAAATGCAGCTTCTTTTTTTACACTTTTCGATCACCTGCTTAAGAGAAACAATCTGGTCAACACATCCTCTCCCTGACATGAAGCCACCTTGCACATCCCCAATCTTCGTTTGGGTAGTTGCACTCTACTCTGTCAATCAGTACTCTTCCACATACTTTACCAGGTACACAGAGCAGATATATTCTCCTTCAGTTTTTACAATCACTCTTGTTCCTCTTACAGTGGTACAATGATCGCGCTCTTCCACTCACTCGGCACTTTTCCACACGTAAGGTATACGTTGAATAATTCACACAATCTTCGTACAAGCTTTGTATCTCCACACATTAGCATTTCACCAGCGATTTTACTCACGCCTGCTCCTTTACCGTTTTTCAACTTTCCTACCGTTCTTTATCTCATTTAACCCAATATCCTTTTCAGTTTCATTCACTTTTCATTCTAAATTCTCCTTATGAAACTCTTCAGTCTTATTTTCCTCACTACTGTGAATATTCTTGCCAGCATTTCCTCACTTCACAATTTCTCGTACTATTTTGTTGCTCCTATTCATCACTTCTGCAGCGTTCTGTTTTGGGCCACGTTTTGTATTTTTTACCCACTTCCAGAAGAGTTTTTTGTTTCCCTGAAAATAATTCTGCATTTTCTCTTCTCCCGCAGCCATCACATCCTCTTTATTATTCTCATTGCCTCCGTCGCTACTTTATTTCCTAATCTGTGCATCTCATACAATAGCTTCTTCTCAGTCTCATTTTTTGCAGCCATGTACGCAACTTTGTTCTTGCATACTGCCTATTTTACTGATTCATTCCACCAAGCAACTTTGTTCTTGCGTACTGCCTTTTTTACTGATTCATTCCACCAAGCACATTTTTTCTGTTTACCTATAGTCACACTTCCACAGATCTGCAAGGCACAATTGACAAAACAGTCTTTTAAGTTTATCCATGTACTTCCAACGTCATTGTCTTTTATTTGTTCGTGCCATACTGCTTCATTCACATTCAACTCTTTACACACGGCATCTGCATATTTCTTTCTCGCTCCGTTATTTCCCAGTTTATCTACCGTAATTCTGGACGTTCGCATTACGTTTGTTTTCCTTCTCCAGACCCACTTATGCCATAGACACATTCTCAACGCAACCAAAATGTGGTCCAATCCATATTCCGATCCGCACATTACTCTTGTATATCTCACCAGGCTTATAGTGGTTCATCATACACTATCAAGTCAATCATACTTTTAGATTCACCTCTTTGCCATGCATACATATTCACCACTTATTAGATATAAACAGGTTTCTGACCACACAGATGTTCACCAGGCGTTCACCATTCTCACTGACTCTTTGGTCTCCGAACTTCCCTAAACGCGTTCAGTATGTTGTCCCTGTACATCCAACCATCCATTCATCCATTTCCCAGTATCACCACTTTTTTGTTAAGTTCAAATACGTTCAACACGTACTCTACATTATTTCAGAAGTTCTCGCACTCTTGGTCTCTTTCGCCATTCAGAGCGATACATAGCATTCAATGAGAAAAGTTTTTCGAAACTCCACTTTCATTCTAATCCACATTACCCGGGGGGATACCAATTGGTACCGTTTAACACACCTTTTTGCTGCTGTCTCACTCTAACTCCTTTAGCGCCATGCATTTCAGTCTCAACTCCTGACCATTGCGCTAGACTGCCATCTTCTATCTCCACAGTATCCTTTTCTTTGCGCTTTGTCTCCGATAAACCTAGAATATCAAGCTGCCTTTCATTCATTACATTCGTAATTTCAAATTCGTTACCATGCATACCTCTAACATTCCATGCATCAACTCGCTATTCATTCCTTGCACTGTCGTCAGCAACGGGGCCGATCTGTTTCGACCTTGACCGCCCTATGTAGCCATCGGTCGATCCGAGGAATTCTTATTATCCTTTTCAGTAATTAAATTAGCAGGCAAACGGCTTACTAGCCAAATCGTGCTCCGGGCGATCTAGCATTCCCTACTAACCGTATCGTCCTACTACCGGGCAGTGCTGGCGCATATTTGCCTACTGCCCTGATAGGAAAAGAAGTAAGAAGTACAAAATAGAGACAGATACAAGAAAGGTATAAATAAATATAAATGTGTATACTTACTGCATGCATATATATATATATATATATATATATATATATATATATATATATATATATATATATACCGGATGCCCACAAGATCACTTTCCGGCTGCCATTTTTTTATTTATCTATCGATTTAAATGAAACTTGGCAGGGTTGTTACTCTAACCAAACGTCATTTTTAGGAACTATTGACAAGCATTTCCGACTTCCGGTTTCACCGGAAATTACCTTAACTTTTGATCTTTAAATGACACCCCCTGTATATTTTTAGTTTTTCGGATTCTGGAGGTCATTTTACGGCCGATTGCATAATATTTAAATCGATTTTTTTCCAAATGTAATTTTAAAATTGAGTTTTATTTTCTCATCCAGAGTGCCATCACCATCTTAAAATCATTCTACATACTTAACTCACTTCCAGAAAAATGCAAACTCACTTTTATCTTTGTTAACTTTTTTACTAGAACGAAACTTTATTTTTGCCGTAGCAAAAAAGAAAGAAAAGGACAGACACATTATAGGCGCGTCTGAGAGTTGTTTTTAAAGCAGCACAATTTTAATGCATTGCTTTTTTGGGTATTTTCCCAATTTTTTCAGTCAACGATTGAACAAACTTTATTTTAAAGCAAACAGAGTGTAATAATTTTAAACAGTATTAAAAATAATTTAAAAAAATTAATAACATTAACAATAATACGTATAACATTAACAATAGGTATTAGATTATGAAGTTTGGACCTTTTAACCACCAATTAAATTTTCAAAGTGCTGCCCTTCCACCTCTTGACATTTCCTAACACGAAAAACGTTGTTTTCTACGACATTCCTAAGCATGTCGGGGGTAATGCTAGCAAATGCCGCTCGTATACGGTTTTCTAAGGTGTTAAGTGCTGTTGGCGATGTTCGGTAAACAATCTGCTTCATATGCACATATGCATATAATTTTAATTTTAATTCCTAATATTAGTGACTATATATGTGATATTCTTTTTGCACTGTATGAATTTTACTTGACCACAACTGTCAATAAAGTCTATCTATCTATCTATCTATCTATGGCCCCACAAAAAAAAAGTCAAGAGGTGTAAGGTCAGGCGAACGAGGAGGCCACCGGATCGGTCCACGGGTAGAGATACCATGTTCTCCAAATCGTTGTTCTAAGTAATTTCTCAACAACAATAGCGTTGTGAGCAGGCACACCATCTTGTTGATAATAAAGGTGTTGATTATTTATTTCCAACGGTAATTCCTCCAAAAAATTTTCAATTTCATGTTGTAAAAAAACCAAATATCGTTCTGCACTTAAATTCCCTTGGAAAAGAATCGGTCCCACAATACGAGTATCAATTATTCCAGCCCATACATTTACTCCAAATATCTCTTGAAAATTACCTTCCATCATTCGGTGTTCATTTATCGTTGACCAATATTTTGTATTTTGCCGGTTGAACATTCCATTATTGGTAAATCTTGACTCGTCAGAATACAAAATAGAATTGGCTAGGCTATTATCGGCATCGTTATGTTCGAAGAACCAGTTGCAATATTCCAGTCTTCTAACAAAATCTCCCTCGTACAAATGTTGGTGAAACTGGTACTTAAATGATTTGTATCCATGTTTCTTCAAGATCTTTCTTGCTGATTCTGCACCAATGTCTAATTCAAAGGCAATTTCCCTTGTGGATGCTGTGGGGTTTTGAATAACATATGTTATTACATTTTCTTCCGTTTGTTCATTAATAATAAAATGTTGTTGCAAATTATCTGGTTCTTGGCGCATTTTTCTTATAAGGTAGATAATGTATTGTCTTGTAGGATGATGAAGACGCTCAGGATATTCTTGCCGATAAACTCGTTCGGTGTCCGCTGCATTTTTGGCACATTGTCCATACATAATAAGTATATCAACCTGCTCACTCTTGGTAAACATTTTGTTAATTTTATAATTAAACTAAGTACAAACTTTAATTTAATTTTTAAGTAAAATATTAGATTTATGTTAATAAACAACAACCTTTATTATTACCTGTCAAACTTTTAAATTTACCATAGTGTTTCCATGGCACCCTAGCCACCTATTGTTTTCATGGCAACTCTGATGTGTTGTGACATAGGAAGTGTATTTTATTAATGGATAAGACGTAAATATAAAAATAAAAATGTTTTAAATCGAAAATGGGTAAAAATGACAAAACGTGTTATACGCCATTAAATTCGTTTTAAAATACTGCATTAGTAGTTTTATGAAAGTGGTATGCTTCCATTTAATTTTTTCGAGCTACGGCAAAAATAAAGTTTAGAACGTTCTAGTAAAAAAGTTAACAAAGATAAAAGTGAGTTTGCATTTTTCTGGAGGTGAGTTAAGTAAGTAGAATGATTTTAAGATGGTCATGGCACTCTGGATGAGAAAATAAAATTCAATTTTAAAATTACATTTGGAAAAAAATCGATTTAAATATTATGCAATCGGCCGTAAAATGACCTCCAGAATCCGAAAAACTGAAAATATACAGGGGGTCATTTAAAAATCAAAAGTTAAGGTCATTTCCGGTGAAACCGGAAGTCGGAAATGCTTGTCAAAAATTCCTAAAAATGACGTTTGGTTAGAGTAACAACCCGTCCAAGTTTCATATAAATCGATAGATAAATAAAAAAATGGCAGCCGGAAAGTGATCTCGTGGGCATCCGGTATATATATATATATATATATATATATATATATATATATATATATATATATATATATATATATATATATAGAAGGAAAAAGATTTTATTTGAACAACAAAGTTCATTGGTTATACAAATTGTATGTAAATAAAATTTAAAAATACACGCAGAAAAAGAATTTCTGGAGTGGGACTTGAAATAAATAAAGTTAATGTGTATAGTGCTAATAAATAAATACATACAAATTAACTTTAAATCGAGTGAGCTTTGCTCCCTCGGTAGCGTAGTTGGTAACGCAGTTCTCTAGCAAAGAAGAGATCGTGGGTTCAAGTCCCACTCGAGGAATTCCTTTTCTGTATGTATGTTTAAATATATGTAAATATATATATATATATATATATATATATATATATATATATATATATATATACATAGAGTTTGTTATTTAGGTAAATTCAATCACTTTTTATTTAAATTAGATTGTTCTATATACGATTTTTGATTCTTGTGCTTCCTACAAGACTTGCTGTTTATTTATTAGAGAAAAAAATGATTAATTATTTTAATTTAGATTTTCGATTACGAATTAGAGCTAGTTTTTAGTTTATTTAATTTATGTTTATTCGTTCTTTTATGCTTTGGATTACGAATTCGATCTTGTTACTTATTTTTATCATTTAAGCTAATAAAACGAATTCTTATGACAATGATTACGTTTGGGTTTGTTATATGAAGGGGTTTATTTTAAAGAGCTATACATTTTTATGAATCACATCTGGCCTGCCTTGTAATTTGTCCTACTGCTACAAATACGTATACATGATTGTTTTATATACTCGCGGCCCTATCGTGGGATAAAATAAGTGATTTTCTTAGTTCTTTATCTTTCTATTGTTTTTGATAATTGTTTACGTGATTGAGTTCAAAACTTAGACAAAAGGGTGGTATTTACGCTTATGTTTACCTTACGATTTTATGATTAACAATCGTAATTGACATGGGGGTTAAAGGAAACGTATTTCTCGTAGAAATTGAATGCTATAGCACCCCTTCATACTATTTACATACTATTTCAGACGTCACTAAGATTACTATTTTTTTTGTTTATTATTAATAGTATTCATACCGCACCCTTACCGTACATTACTTTATTGATAAAAAATTGTCACTTTCACCCGCACATGTTTCACTAACCTTAGCAGCTTCCTTAAACACGTCATTTCGCTATGACGACCTGACCCGGACGATATATTGAATATTCATAAATAAATAAATTAGAAAAGTGTAATAAAATATAACCTACTTTGATATTAAGTAACCATTATTAGATACGCTTTAACAACCCTGCTTTAGCTCAGGTAAACCCTTTACTAGAAGTGGATTACCATATAAACTTGTATTCAAAGGCAAGAGGCTAGAGTAGTTGACGATAGAGGTCAGGTCGAAACATGGAGTTCATAAAAATTTTGTTGGATTCAATCAACGGTTGTAAGAAAATCCGATAACGCCCATATTACATTTACCTACATGTTAATTCAAATTTATAAAATTTGTAAAAGTGTCTCCATACTTTATTTTTCAGTTTTTAAATAATTTAGTCTTGTTTTCTTATTTTAGGTGGGAATGTATTACCAGTCGGCTACACAAATTTTTTATGTCAAAGCTAACTAAATTTTGTATATTTCAATGATATTTTCTTTCTTAAATATACGTAGCATAATTAACCACCGTTTCATAATTTACAACCATGTGTATAACTTTTGTTACCGTGTTGTACACAGGTAAGTTGTATTTATTTCTCGATAGTGTTTGAATATCTGATTTAATAATTTAATTTACGTGGAGATCTAGAGCTCCGTCACAATCTATTCCGTTTAGCTAAATTTCTAGGATAAATTACATTAAATATTATCTCCACTGTTTTGGTCGATTTATAATTGTGAATAAAACTAAATCAATGTTTCTGGTGCAGTTTTTTTTTTACTGTTAAATTGAATTATGAATTTGATAACGAAGTTAAGCTTATATGTCCGATTTACGAGTTTGGCCTTTTTAGCGTTTTTTTTTAATTCAAATTTTGTTTAATGAATTTAACCATTTACATTTTTTTGAAATAATAATCACTATTATATTTGTTATTCTAGCTATTTGGACCCACCATCGATATTTTATTGATATCTTAGTTGATACTGTTGATAACTGTACATTGTTGTTTTGCTTACATTTTTTACAGATTGATTATACAAAGCCCAATTACTAAATCATACTTTTACATGATTTAATTTTTTTCTTTCTAATGATTTCACAAATTTATATTTGGTTTGAGTTGTGTAATTTTCCGTTACAACTTAGTCTTTTGGTTTCTTCAGGAATATTTTTTTGTTACCGATTGGAGAATAAATTACGTTTCTTTTAGGATACTATTTTTTGCACAGAATAATATACTAGCGGTCATTTCGTTTTTTAATTTTTATCTCCCTCCCTGTTATAATACCGAGTTCCCTTCTATAATACCGAGTTGATGGTTAATTAATTAGGCTAAATTAATTTCCAACTAATTGAATTTTTTTAGTTCAGAATTACTGGCACAAATAAATTTGTTATATGGCCGCCTTTATTAGTTTATAGCCTGCTTGGGCAAACACGATTTTTTTGTTTACATATATATTTTTTTCACGATTTAGTTTTAGTTTTCCGCAGCCGCTGTTGGCAATTACATATTTTTTTTTAATTTGATGTGATTATTCTTAATCGCTGGAATTATTATTTGGTTTTGACCGCCGAAACCGTTTGTTCACCGCGATAAGAGTTTTTTTTAATGAAGACCAAGAATTGGGTCGATTTTCTTATTTTGACTATGTATTTTGGTTTCATTATTTTAACAAGTGGAGCTATTAATTTTGTTTTGACTACTGCATTTTTTAACAGTGATGATCTGAGTGGTATATAGAAAAGTTAATTACTACGTAATTTAAATTTGTTATATTTTTTTCAGTCTTACATGCGTTTTTGTTTATTGTTTGGTATTTTTTCGGAATTTAGGTATTTCTTTGCGACAGTTTGAGGTATAATTTCATTTTTACCGTCACCCTAATAAATTAGAGGCTGAGCTTGTCTTGCACAGTAATTGCACATTTTGACCAAATTTTTATAAATACTAACTTAGCTAATCCCGTTTAACCGCGATGCCGTTTGACTTGTTGCATTGTCCCTTAAATATTTTTCTATTGATTTTATACTGCCAGGACCGCACATTTACGACTCAACAGACAGAGGTCCTGAGTACCATCACCATTGTAAATCTTTGGAAACCCTGATAAACCGATGTCTCCACTGATGCTACTCTGTCCGCTAAGTCTGATAAAAACTGACCTTCCACCGAAAGTAAAAGCGTTATAACGCACGTATGTACGTACGAACGCACGCACACACACACAAACATATTTTTCTATTGATTTTATACTACCGGGACCGCACATTTCCGACCAACAGACTGAGGTCCTGAGTACCATCACCATTGTAAATCTTTGGAAACCCTGATAAACCGACGTCTTCACTGATGCTACTCTGTCCGCTAAGTCTGATAAAAACTGACCTTCCACCGAAATAAACGTTACGCAGTAACGCCGCACACCAACCACCGTACGCACATCGCACGCGCACATCCACCCACGCACCCACCCACACACACACACACACACACACACACACACACACACACATCCACACACACAAGCACACGCACGCAAGCAGACACGTACCCACACGCACGCACGCACGCACGCACTTACACACACACACACACACACACACATACACACACGCACGCACAGACACACACGCACGCACACACACCCACACACACACACACACACACACACACACACACACACACACACACACACACACACACACACACACACATACACACACACACACCCACACACACCCACACACCCACACACACACACACCTATACACGTACTACTGTGGTGTAACCTCGCAAGCACTATCCTAGATAGTGACCACATTGATAGTACTAGCAAAATGTGATAGAAAAAACGACTACGTATTCTAAAATTTCACCAAGAAACTGTTACACTCCATAGAGTGTTAACAACGGCCTGTGACCTCCGATGTCACAGTAATACATAAACCAGACGAGTGTAATCTAGAAACGTGACTGCGTAGGTAAGTAGGTTACGATGATTTATCGTCTAGGTGTGTTTATAGATTTAGCATGTTAGCTTAAAAAAATAAACTCGGTTGAAGGAAAAAATAACGGTTTATTTAGCTCTGGTAGCTCTAATACATACAAAATAATGTGCACTTATGAGAATGCAAACTTTTCATAATTAAGTTTTAGTCATGACCGTATATTCTTTTTTAATTTTTTTACACATTTAAACGTTCGATAACAATTACCGTTATCCTCTCCAGTAATTGATTATAATTTTGAAAACATGTGAAATCTGAAAACGTTTGTAAAAAGATTACAAAAATACACGATTTCATTTTTTTTTTTTTTTGGTTGTCGGCGTAAACATCTACATTGCATGGATGTACCAATTACTGTGGTAAACATTTGATACTATGATGATAGCCAGTTAATTAGGAGATTTCAACAATAAAGACCACATACACAAACAGTATGCTTGGATGTTGAGAGTGCACGGAAGTATATATCGTTTTGCTGAGGGATCCAATTTGCATTGTACCATTTGTGGAATGCATTTGATTTAAATCGTAAATTTTACCATTTAAATAAAATGTTGGCGGTTCGAGTTTGGCTGGATATGGCGTGATCAATTTTTATGAACCTTCACAAAAAAAATGTATTACTGCAACGTTGCAACATAATTGAAAGAACTGGATAAGACAACGTAATCTATACAAAATCTTCTACAATCACTCAACACAATTATTTATAAAAAATCTGAATTGTCGATTTTTTAAACAATCGGAATAAATTATTACAAAATACTTGCAAGGAAAGGATTCATGTACAGCCTTCACTTAATTTTTTGTACGTACGGTGACACTGACTTTTCAATCGTAAAAATCATCCAGATAATGATTGTTTCTTTCATAGCCCGGCAAAGCTTTATTAATTTTTAGTTTAACACCATTAATTTTTCAAAAATGAACTTTTGCTGACAGCCATCGTTCATACTAGAGCCATTATACACGTTGATGTTCAGTGGCTATCAACAAAACTTAAAATTTGACGGCGTTATCAAAGAAATTTAAAAAAAATTTTCATCGAATTGCTAACATCAGCACAAAAGATATTGTATGTCACTGGTGTTATTCGCAATTCTGCTCATACTTGCAGTACTAACGTTCTTAAAATATACAAATAACTATAATATTTATAATTGCAATGACCATTTCTTCCGAAAAAATCGTGTATTTACGTATCTTTTTATACAAAAAAATTTTTTTAGAAATTTCCATTGTAAAACTGTTAAGATTAATGAATTTGATTTTAATTATTCATTAAAAATAATAACTTTTTGTAATCGTTACTTAAATACATAAACAGAAAAGTGGTATATAACTAAATACATAAATTTTCTTGTGTATGTATCTAATTTTATATTTGTCAACAAATATTTCAGAATTCACTTTTTTCTAATTTTTTGTAAACGATTACAAAAACATACGCGCTGTCACATTTTTGGTGCTCGGCCTATTTTATCCCTCGGCTACGCCTCGAGTTAAAAAAGAACAGCGCAATAGTTTCAAAAATAACTATTATAATTTATATTTCTTGGTTGTTTCTCAGAAGAGTAATTCAATTTTATTCTTTTTAATGACAACTCATGATTTAGAATCTCTATTAATTTCGTTAAAATAAATACGGTTTAGTACAATAGCTGTAATTAAGTAAAGTAAAAATGTATAGCAATAAGTTTAAACTGTAATTCATGATTAGGTTTTTTTTGTTTCTAAGGTTTCCTGTAGTCTTTAATGTAAATAAGTAAAAATGGTGTCTGAGGCACGTCAATTTAACACATAGGCCGCATAGCGGTCATAGTACGAGTTTTTTATTTGTTGTCTTGCAAAGTAGTCTCTACTGGACAAGCATCCAGCTTGTATAGAATTACGTTGTGCACATATGGGGTAACTGGAAGCGTGGTCGCGTTTGTAGCAAGTAAACTAACTCATGACCACATTGACCAGCAGTAAGACGATACCGTTAATAGGGAACGTGCTAATCAGTTTACCTGCTAGGTCAGGTCCTAAGATATTTTGTTAAAGCATTGGTAAATTGACAAAACGGCAGTAGAATGGGGTCAGGACGAACGGAACTCTCTCATAATTTTTTCCACGTACAGTGCGTGGGAGTAAGATGGAAAGTGGGTGCGAATGAGAAGAGTGGAAGTGAGATGGAATTTAATCGGATAATGTCATAATTAAAAGTCGTATCTATCTGATTGATCGTGGGCGCCCATACAGCCCCAGGTTGAGGGCTGTGAATGGAGAGCCTAAGGGAAAACCATTCTCTGTGCTTTCTGATTGGCAGCGGTCATTTTTTTTGTCGGCCATCTTGTAGGCCATTTTATAGGCGTGGATTGTCGGCCACTTTTCTTTAACAGCCATTCTTGTTTTGGCGGGAAATTTGAAAGAGTATTCTAACAAGAAGTCGCTCGTACTATCTCATAAGACAGGATAGGCCTCCTGAATTGGTTCTCGGGTCCTACACTTTTGTCGGGGGTCCATAGACTCGGCCCAGACTCCGTGCTCTGATTAATCAACCAAATTAACCAATCAAATCAATCAATCAATATAGAAATAAATGCATGATATTGAACTGAAATCGACTTCCATCAATACTTTTAGGTTATTACCAGTAATAAAAAGATAATTTAATAATTTATTATAAGTAACACTATTTTTAAGAGTACATAAAACCATATCTCATATATCAACAGCTGCATTACCATCATCCTCCTTATCTATTAGATCTTTAGTTACCTCCTCTTCTTCCGTTGGCTTCGAGTGAAAGTTTACAACAGGCTTAGACTAGTTGACCGAGATGAGATGGTGATGACGAATGGTTAATTCAATAATAAACAACTTGCACATTCATTTCAACCTGCTGACCACTGCAATTGAGCACAAAACCATACAAAACAATGTGTTTATAATGATACTTTAACAATACACACATGTGCGCGTGCACTCACACACACACACACACACACACACACACACACACACACACAAACACACCATCCAGTTGTACTGCCACCGTGGAGCTTTGCCTACAGTGATAAAACACGTTTACATTTAAATTAATGGTTTCAACATAAAGTAATTATTTTCTGGATTTCCCCAGTTATGTAACCACAATAACATCCTTTCTCTATTCAAGACCAAAAAATCTCTAATGTGTTTGGAAAAAAACCCTAATTTGGTAATTACATAGAAGGTAAACAAGTTAACTTTTATTTCCAATTTTTCCAATACACCATCTTTTATATAACCCTTGTTTTGAGAGTTATACGAATAGCAAAATCCTTTGCTGTGTTTGTTTAAGCTGTCAATGCCTACATCTTGTTTCAATATCCTCGAGATGCAAACACTTGATGAAAGTTTCTTTGATTTAAGTTACAGCTTGCAAAAACCAACTTTCATTTCAAAAATACTGCTTTGATTTAAGTTACAGCTTGCAAAAACAAACTCTCATTTAGAAAATACTAGCTCAATTGAAGTCATAGTTCGCAAAAACCAACTTTCATTTCTAATATACAGCCTTGATTTAAGTTACACCTTGCAAAAATCAACTTTCGATTCAACGATACTGGCTTGATTTAAGTTATAGCTTGCAAAAACCAACTTTCATTTCTAAAACACTGCCTTGTTTTAAGTTACTGCTTGCAAAACCCAACCTTCATTTCAAAAACACTGCCTTGATTTAATTTACAGCTTACAAAAACCAACTTTCGTTTCTAAAATACTGCTTTGATTTAAGTCACAGCTTGCAAAAACAAACTGTCATTTCAAAAATACTGGCTGAATTGAAGTTACAGCTCGCAAAAACCAACTTTCATTTCTAATATACTGCCTTGATTTAAGTTACACCTTGCAAAAACCAACTTTCACTTTAAAAATACTACTTTGATTTAATAATACTATTTGGGATTTAGTATAATTTACATCTAAACTTGATATATTATTATAATGTTAGTAATAGATAACTTTTGTCAAATTTGAAAAATTCAAAGATGTTTGAATTTTCAAATTTGACAAAATTTTACTATCTTTAACAATTTTAACAACATTACTACTGAAAGATAACTAGTATGACGTTTAGATATATTAATACACCATTAAAAATCCCAAAAAGATAAGTATTATTATATGTTAATGGTGAAAGTTTACATTTTCATGTTTGAATTTTTCAAATTTGACAAAATTGTTTACTACATCTTTAACAATTTTTAACTAACATTACTACTGACGAAGATAACTGTAAGTGTTATCGAAACGTTTAGATTGTATAATTTAAAGTACACCATTAAAAAATCCCAAAAAAGATAAGTATTTTATTATGAGTGTTAATGGTGAAAGTTTACATTTTCATACTTTGATTTAAGTTATAGTTTTCAAAAACCAACTTTCGATTCAGCGATACTGGCTTGATTTAAGTTATAGCTTGCAAAAACCAACTTTCATTTCTAAAATACTGCCTTGATTTAAGTTACAGCTTGCAAAAACCAACTTTCATTTTAAAAATACTAGTTTGATTTTAGTTACAGCTTGCAAAAACCAACGTTCATTTCAAAAATACTGGCTTGGTTTAAGTTACAGCTTGCGAAAACCAACTTTAATTTCTAAAATACTGCCTTGATTTAAGTTACAGATTGCAAAAACCAACTTCCATTTCAAAAATACTGGCTTGATATAAATTAGATGTATTCTTAAAAATAGTATTAATTATAATAAATTATTGAAAGCCCTTTACCTTTTTATTACTGGTAATAACCTAGACGTTTTGATAGAAGTCGATTTCAGTTCAATATCTTGAATTTATTGCTATATTACTTTGCGATTTAAAATTGGATTGTAGCTAAAAATCTGTCCATGTATTTGGTTTGATTGATACAATTGATTGATTTGAATGGTTGATTTGATGGATTGAGCAGAGCACGGAGTCTGGGCGGAGTCTATGGACTTAGATTACTATTTCAAATTTTCCGCCAAAACAGACATGGCTGCCAAAACCAAACTGGCCGACAAGCTACGCCTACAAAATGGCCGACAAGATCGTCGAAAAAACGAAAATGATCGCCGCCACCAGATACGAGAGGGTATGGTCTGCCCTTAGGCCCTCCAGTCACAGCCCCAAACCTGGGGCAGTATGCGCGCGCAAGATCAATAAAATAGGAGTGGGCGTGGTCTACCACTTTTAATTATGACGTCATCACATTAAATTCCATCTCACTCCCATTTACTGTACGTGAAAAAATTCCGTTCGTGCGGACCTCATTCAACTAACGACCAAAAATGTGAGAATTTCTGAAACGATGAGGAGAATGTATTAAATGCATGCAAGGCAAGTGAAAGAGTAATTTTATTGGAAGAAAAAAACGAATGAGTAGGTATTCAGAGAGAACATACGGAATCCGTTCTAAGAAAGTTTGAAGATTCAAGTGTAAATGACAATAGCCCGAGTAAATACTTGTGTTAAAAGAAATCTATTTTTATCTAATACATGGTTAAAAATATATTAATATATGTATACATATATGCAGAGAGGTAAATCTAAAAGCATGATTGACTTGATCGTTTATAATAAAGAACTGAGAAACCTGATTAGGGTGTACAAAAGTAATCCATGGGTCAGAGTGTGGGACAGATAACTTTTTGGTTTGTATCTAGACAAAAGTGGGTATGGAGAAAGAAGGTGAACTTAGTGCAAACGTCCAGAGTTATAGTAGAACAACTGGTAGCTGCAGATGTTAGAATGAGGTATGCAGAAACTTTGAGTAGAGATTTGAACGTGAATCGAATGTTGTAAAACGATAAAATGAAGGACTGTGACATTGAAAGTGCATGGATGTCACTGGATGGAATTGCTGTCGATTGTGCTGCACAGATATGTTGAAAAGCGACTGTAAGTAAGCAGAAATAAAGCGCTTGGTGGAATGAATTTGTAAAACAAAGGCAGTATGCAAGAAAAGATGCTACGAAAAACGGTACTGAGTGAGAAACAGTTATATGAAGTTCACAGATTCAGAAAGGAGACGAACACGGCAGCAAGGATGAGTATGATGATTTTGAGGAAAAAGAAACTTCTGTAAGTGGGTAAAAAATACAAAATGTGGCTCTAAGCACGACGTAATAGGAGCGATGAATACTATGAACACGATAGTATGAGATCAGTACGGATGGAGGAAATGCTTACAAAAATGTTAAGAAAAGTTATATGGAAGTGGGAGTAAGCTGAAATAAAACTGAGGATGATAATGAGTTGAATGAGGCAAAGAAAGTGGTACATAACATAAGAGTGGTAAAGTTGCTGGCATCAATGGAATAACTGATTAAATCCTCAAACAGGGATGTATAATGTTTAAGAAACATTGTGTGAATATTTAATACATGCTTTAAGTGGGAAAATGTGCGATTATTGTTCAACTGTATAGGGGTAGCGGAAGTAAGAGTGATGGTATAAATTACAGAAGCATCAGTTTGTTGAGTGTAACTGGTAAGGTATTTGGAAGGGTTTTGATTGATAAAGAATAAAATTTGGAACGTTTCAGATGGCTTCATACCAGGAAGAAGGGGATGTGCTGATCAGCTGGTTGCTCTGCAGCAGGTGATTCAAAAGAATATACTGCGAAGAAGAACCTATAATGTGCGTTTGTAGATTTAGAGAAAGCGTGTTAATGAGTGAATAAGGAGAATATCTGGTACACTTTAAGTGAGTAAATATCTAGTAAATAGAACAAGGGCAATGTCGAACTTGAGTCAAAGTGAGTGAGAGGTTAAGTGGATAATTCAAAATAGAGCAAGGCAAGGCCACATGATGTTATCATGGCTGTTTAATACTAATATTTATCGATGAATGTGTTACGCAAGCATGTACAAAACTAAGTTATTTAATGGTCAGTAGCGCGAATGTACGAGTTAAGGTGTATGCTAGAGATACAGTTTTACTCAGCGAAGATGCGAGGGAGCTACAAAATGTTGAGGAATATGGTAAAATAGACGATGAAATTGAGCGGTGTGTTAATGCAGTGATTGGTCACGTTGAAGGAATAAGTGAGAAACGATTGACAAAGAATGATATATATATATATATATATATATATATATATATATATATATATATATACACACAGTGTGTCCGAGATTCAGCATGCATGTATTGCTATATTCGTTAATATTGAAGATAGAATGTCGGTTAAATGGGGAAAGTTTTAGAGAATTTTATGGGTATCATCATGGTAAAGTCAGATTTGAAGTAACTTTTTGTTTTGAAATAATTGAGAAAACAAAATTGTGCATTCTACTACCCCTGTAGCTCTTTTATTTGAAGTCTGACAACATTTTGATTTGTACATTATTATGACACTTTTAAAAGACAATTTTAAAAAAAGTACCAAAATTTATCTAGTCATTTGTTTTTGAAATACATACACTAACTATTGTTTTTCATATGGACGCTATCTTGGATTTTTACATTATCGAATAGTATTTTTTATTACCTTTTCAGCGATGTATCACATGATACGAGAATTTACTTCCAACTATCAAACATTTAAAAAATATAAAATTGAAATAGTAGGCCTTGAGAAGGTATGAATTAATAAATGAAAAATTTATACAATTAGATTCCTAATTATTATAATTTCTAATAACTAAAATAAAAACAAAAGCGATAATAGTAACTATCATAAAACATGCTCGATATGTCCCCCTCGACACTCCACACGTTTTCTACATTTTCGTATCACGTAATACATTGTAGAAGAGGTGTTAAAATCCACTATTCGCTAATGTAAAAATCCAAATAGCGTCCAAAAACAAAAGTTAGAAATGTATTAAATTTTGTATGTAAAAACAGATAAATTAGCAAGGGTTTAAATTTTTGATAGTTGGAAGTAAATTCTCGTATCATGTGATACATCGCTGAAAAGGTGATAAAAAATACTATTCGATAATGTAAAAATCCAAGATGGCGTCCATATGAAAAACAATAGTTAGTGTATGTATTTCAAAACAAATGACTGTAGATAAATTTTGGTACTTTTTTAAAATTGTCTTTTAAAAGTGTCATAATAATGTACAAATCAAAATGTTGTCAGAGTTCAAATAAAAGAGCTACAGGGGTAGTAGAAAATGCACAATTTTGTTTTCTTCAATTATTTCAAAACAAAAAGTTACTTCAAATCTGACTTTACCATGATGATAGGCATAAAATTCTCTAAAACTTTCCCTATTTAACCGACATTCTATCTTCAATATTAACGAATATAGCAATACATGCATGCTGAATCTCGGACTCACTATATATATATATATATATATATATATATATATATATATATATATGTTTATATATATATATATATATATATATATATATATATATATATATATATATATATATATATATATATATATATATATATCAGTACTGTATAACATATTCATTTTTAGTACCCATTTTGCTTTATTCATTTTGTGGAAAAAGTAAATGTGTAATTTCAGAGGCTTTTTTGATGTTAAATCTAGCAAGTGGTACTTAACTACTTATGGTATAACATTAATTTCTAAGTCATAAATAAATAAATGTACAGCAGAATACAACAAATACTTTTCTTGAGATCAGGTATTTTATTGTTCTTTCTGGGTACTTGACAATATCGGGGTCCAATCTACACCGCAGTACAACACTACAGAATATCAAATCTAAAAGAAGTTAATTTTTCTTTTCATAATTTAAGCTTAAAGGATGATTGCATGGAAAAAGCTGATTAGAATATTATTTGAAGTATGTACAGGGTATTAACGATAGAGTAAAGTAAACTGGTGCTTTATGGGTAAACTTTGTCAATAAAAAATATTTATCATATTATATGGCTAGTGAGTGTGCGCATTTTAAAATTATTCCTGACTGTATAGTGTTCCAGAAAAGCAGGGTATCACAAAGTTAGTATTTTTAATGAAACACCCTGTATATTATTCGATTTTTGGATTCTACGGGTACGTGCAATTCTAATCTTTAAATAAACTCTATATAGGTTTCATGCATGTGTAATTTACGGTTTTTTAAATAATTCGAATTATATCTTGTCCTTTGGCAAGAAAACTTTTATTTTTGGACCAAGGAAAGATCAAGCTTGATCCTATGTTCTGAAGAGGACATATGCTACAGGATGTTCAAAATATATGTTAAAGCCTGGATAACTTGAATTTCAAAAATATCACTTTTTTCAAATAAAACACCCTGCGTATTTTTACGCTGTATTAAAAAGAATAAAAAACCACAACTTTTCGTAGGTATGTCCTACACTTTCACAATCTTAAAGGGCTACCAAAATACGACAACAGTTTGACAAGTCAAATATTTGTCATGTAGGAAGTTGTTTTCATGGCTACTATGAATGATCACAAGAAAAACCATTGAAATATTTAAAAATCAAAATAACTTAAAAACAGTGAGAGGTAGATATAGAATATCCTTATGAACAATTGTGTGGTTTTTGATTCTCTCTCATAGCATAAAAATATACAGGGTGTTCTATTTGAGAAAAGTATTATTTTTGAATTTCAAGTTTCGTAGGTTTGAATATACAGGGTGGATACTCTAAGTGGAATAAATTCTGTAACTCAAAGGGATGAAATCCGGGAGAAAAATCATGATAGGCATTCTTTATAATTGTTTTCAGCCCTCAATCTGGGGTTACAGTTTCTTCATATATCCACCCTCGGGGGTGAAGCCACACCTAACTCTTTTTTTCAAATGTAAGGGTAGGTCAAGTGATATACCGTGTGAAACATTGTATCAAGAGGAATACAACGCAGTATTTATTTTCTCGGGCATTTGAAAAATAAAGTGATAAACCTAAATGAACAACTTTTTCTGGCTCAATGGTTTTTAATTTCGAAAATGATTGAAATGACGGTAGGTAAAAATGTACCCCTCGCATTGAGATATTAATGATGATCGGATATGGTGATCGAAGTCGCATTCAAGCTGAGGTAGCTGAATTATTTCAAGCAAATCGTCGCCATCTACCGCGGCTTTCTCAAGGCACAATTACCAAAATTGAAAGGCGCTATAGAGAATTGGGTCATGTCAGGAAAGTGCCAAGACAAAGAAAAGAGGCAATTGACGAAAACACAAAGCTGAACGTTTTGTTGGCTATTCAAGAAGCCCCATCATTTCGGCACGGCAATTAGCACGCATAATGAGGTCAGCCATAGAACTGTTTTAAAGGTTTTAAAAACTGCAAAGAATTGACTGATTAAGAACCAGACATCTTTAATGTTATGAGTGTACCCCATAAGAAAATAGTTTTTGCGGAGAAGTCTTTAAATCGTAGTTTAGTTTAAGAAAGTTCTCAAATAAAACCTCCTTTGCTAAGGGAGTGCGTTTGTTTGTCTATTATTTTTGATTTTGATTTTTTTGTTCAACAAAATAATGTTTAAAATTTTGTGAAAATAAATACTGCGCTGTATTCCTCTTAATACAAGCTTTCACGCGGTGTATCACTTGACCTACCCTTACGTTTGAAAAAAAATTAGGAGTGGCTTCACCCCCGGGGGTGGATATATGGAGAAAGTATAACCCCCAGATTGAGCGCTGGAAACAATTATAAAGAATGCCTATCATGATTTTTCTCCCGGACTTCACCTCTTTGAGTTACAGAATTGATTCCACTTAGAGTATCCACCCTGTATATTCAAACCTATGAAACTTGAAATTCAAAAATAATACTTTTCTCAAATAGAACACCCTGTATATTTTTACGCTGTGATAGAGTATCCACCCTGTATATTTTGAACACCCTGTAGTATTTATCTCTAATATTTCATCGTCAGCTCATAGACTTAAGCTTGTTCTTTCCTTCGTCCAAATATAAAGGTTTTCCTGACAACATACGAGATAGTACGTAATAATAAATTTATACCTGTATATGAGAAATGAGACACAGGGTGTTCCATTAAAAAAATGCTAACTTTATGTTGCCCTGCTTTTTGGAACGCCCCAACTTCATTGCCGAAAAACCACTTCACAGTTTTCGAGTTACGGTTTGATGTGCTATATCGGGGCACGGTATAATAGGTACTTATTTTGTTGAGGGTGGGAATGAACACACAGTTACTGAGCGTTACAGGTGGAACATCATCACACCTTTAGTGAGAGATGTAGGAAATTTTTGCTACGCACGAAATTTACAGGTGAACAGGCAATGGTTTCAACAGGACGGCGCCACAAGTCATATATTTAGACGTAGTATTTTCTCGTTGAACGGACTTCGATTACCCTTCCCATTCACCTGACCTTACGCCTCATGATGGATACATTTGGGGTATGAAAGAGTCAGTGTTGCGCTCTGATGATGCACCAATAGATAGATATTGCAGAACTACGGCAAACAATAATAACTTATTTCCAACTGCGTCAACCACTATTTATGAATATGTTCATTGATCTGCAAAATTGCTATGAAGCTTGTATGCACCGCAATGGTGCACATCTTGAAATTACAAAAATTTAAAAAAATGAATAAAGTTATTGTTTTCGTACTGTTTATTTTGGCGAATACTGTATTTGAAAAATCTCTAATACAAGTTCATATTCATAATTCAGGATATGTTATTTAGGCGATATAAATTACTGCACAAAGCCCATTTCATTGGTAAGTCTACAAATCTCAATTGCAGTACCTACAAGGTCTTTGGGTCGGCCAGTGCAACTACATTTTCTATTTCTTGTTTCAAAGTATTCATGATTTCTTCATTCAGATCACTGGCTGTAGAACTCAACCATATTTGCTTTCGACGACTCATTGTAATTCAATGCTAAATAACAGAGATTAAACCACCAAAGTTAATATTTTACAACAAATTAATCAATATCTTATTTTAAATTGAGATCAAGTGATATAAAGATAGTGTGGATATGTTCAAATTTACATTTATTGTGCAATATCAAAAACAAGTTTGAAATAAATCTCCCATCATACGTGCAAAAACGTAGTTATCAACACAGACCAGAAACATTGAATTAATAATGAATATTAATCTTCAATACATTTTTAAGTTATTTGCGCTCCTTAAAACAATAAATTTTCATTAATTACATTAAATTTTATCCTAACACCCAGTTTATAGAAGTAAACGAATTTCATTTTAAACAGCAAGCACGTGATTGCCGAATTAAGCATTATCGTTTGTGTAAACATAACATACTCAGATAACATTTCTTACTGCTCGAACGCCATCTCCTTTCATTGTTATTGTCGGTGTTCTCCGTCCCACTTGTTATTTGCCATCAATTAAATAATTCAATTTTTCTCGCCTGTTTATATTTTGTCAGACAACTTATATGACAAAAAATTAATATGTAATTTATAGTTCAAGTAATCAGGTATCTACTACCTGTAAAAATTCTACTTTTTCTGTACAACATAATTTATGCTTTGTTACGTAATATAACTTATCTGTGAGTAACTGATATTAATAATGCACAATTTCGTTTTGGCACATAAGTATTTAAAAAAATAGAGTAACCTACAACGACATTAAGACGCAGGTTACTAATTTTTTTAAATTTATGGTTCTAAAATCTTATAAAATGAGTACCATACTGCAACAGAACCAATTTATGCATACTACCACTTATTAAGCACAAATTAAATTAACGATCTCAAATATACCCACAAAAATATTGAATCTAGAAGCAATGACGTAAATACGACTTAGAATAGGTTTCAGTAATAATGAAAAGAAGTCTGAAAAAGACTTTACAACAGCAACAAAAATCACATTCTGGATGTTATTCATCAATTAACCGAACAGTCCAGGTTTGCATAAGTTGGTGGTGCCACTATACAATCAGTTGAATGAAGTCACAATAGCAAGTGTGCATACACAGTTTACCATCATCAAAAGTGACATATTTACGCAAAAAAATCAATTTTCTTCCAAATAGTTAAAAATTGTGACATCGAGGCCACTTTCAAAAGAAACACACACACACACACACACGCACGCGCACGCGCACACACACGTACACGCACACGCGCACGCACACGCGCACGCGCGCAAGCGCGCACTCGCGCACACCTCCACACACGCACACACTCACAAACACTCACAACCACACACACACACACGCGCGCGCGCGCTCACGCACGCACGCGTGCACGCACAGACGAACGCACGCACGCACCCTCGCACGCACACACACACACACACACACACCACACTCACACTCACACTCACATCATCAAAAGTGACATATTTACGCAAGAAAATCAATTTTCTTCCAAATAGTTAAAAATTGTGACATCGAGGCCACTTTCAATACAAACACACACGCATACGCACACGCACAAGCGCACGCGGACGCGCACGCGCACGCGCAGGCGCGCGCACGCAGGCGCACACGCGCACGCACACGCGCACTCGCACACGCGCACTCGCGCACACCCCCACACACGCATACGCACACGCACAAGCGCACGCGGACGCGCACGCGCACGCGCAGGCGCGCGCACGCAGGCGCACACGCGCACGCACACGCGCACTCGCACACACTCACAAACACTAACAAACACACACACACACACACACACACACACCCACGCACACACACGCACGCACGCACGCATGCACATACGCACGCACGCACCCACGCACGCATGCACGCACACACACTCGCACACACACACACACACACACACACACACACACACACACTCACGCACGCACGCACCCACTCACTCACTCACTCGCTCGCTCGCACGCACACACACACACACGCATGCGCGCACGTACGCACACATGCACGCACACACGCACACACGCACACCGCACACACGCACACACAGACACACACACACACACACACGCACGCACGCTCACCACGCTCACACTCACACTCACACTCACACTCACACTCACACTCACACTCACACTCACACTCACACTCACACTCACACTCACACTCACACTCACACTCACACTCACACTCACACTCACACTCACACTCAAACTCGCACTCGCACTCGCACTCGCACTCGCATTCGCACTCGCACTCGCACGTGAAAGTAATACGAATAAATCGACATTCGTTTAAAGGACTCAAACAGAATATGAGGTACGTAATATTAATTAAGCGCGATTAATAATTAGAATTGTATAAGTGAAATTTAGCAGGCATTGGATGTTGAACGTGCAAAAAGAAGTGAATTAAAATAGAATTAATAGAAAAATACCCTATCCCACTTTAAGGCATATCTAATCTTTTCCGGATTTCAACGTGCGTTATATGGATTATAAACAACTTTATCCTTTTCAGTACGGAAACCATCTCTCAGTTATTAATTTTAAAATGGAACAGGCGTAACAAACATGTCAAGTTTTATCCCTAACTCAAGTATAATAGCTACAAATACCATAACACTAACAAATATCAAATAAAGGGTTCAAAGCTGTATTGAATAGAACAGAATACAATTCAGTTTAAGATCTGAATGGAATATAGATCTATTGTAACATTAAAAACGTTATTTAAATGTTGCATACAAATTTTATATTGCTCTTTCTGTATAGAATGTTTAGTGAGTTTTTTCCAAGATAGGTAATTATCGACATAAGAACTGTATAAGAACAAAATTCAATTCATATCTTATACAGAACAACCGTACTACACTTTATAAATTGCCAGTAGGTGTGTATTTGTATTTCACACCAACCATCAACATTTTCAACTTTGATTCTGTGCACACTGAATTACAAGTCACGCAGTTTAATTCCCAAACACATTTTACTACATTACGTGTTTTATCTTCTGCAATAAATAAATGAAATGTGTTAGTTTTACTCTTAATTGCTACGGTGTACGTTGCACGTTTGTGAATTATTTTTCATGCTGTCTAGAAATGGTCATATGATTTATGTGTGTTCTTTTCTTTTCTGTTTTTGTTCGATGAGTGCTGTTGCATTAATTACGCATGTTTACTGTTGTGAGGCAGTACCGTCATTATTTATATTTTTAAAATAAAATTTTTAATATTTTTTGTAACTGAAGGTCGATGCTTTATACAAACGTCTGAAATGCCATTCGACACAAATTAAATGTACTCTGTGAGAGTTTAATTGCAAATACGATTTATTTAGAACCGATAAGAACTTACGTCGAATGGTTTTCAAGTTAATTCCGCAAGTGACCTGTATGAGCTGGAAATGCAACAAATTTATCTGGAATTCGACAGGAAGATTCCTTCAAGATACTCAATGGAATATTTCGGTTAGGTTTTGCATTCTATATTTCCTAAGAAGTTTCCCACACTACAGCTGTGTGAGTCAAAAAAAGTTAGTTTTGAAAAATGTCAAAAAAATTTTTGTGTGCGTGCGGATGCGTGTGCGTGTGGTATGTTGTGTGTGGTACATGGTGGGTGGTGGGTGGTTAATGGTATTGTGGTGAGTGGTGTGTGATGAATGGTGTGACGTGTGTGGTGTATGATGAGTGGTGTGCGATGTGTAGTAAGTGATGTAAGACGCGCACGTGCGTGCGCGCTTGCGTGTGTTTCTATGTATGTGTGTGCGTACGTGCATCCGTGCGCACGTACGTGCGTGCGTGCGTGTGTGTAATAAAGCTTTCGGACGCAATAGCACAAAAACTTGAAAAGGCATTGCATTCCAATTTTATTATGGCATTTGCAACTTACATATAGTCAGTTGTATACAAATTTTACATAAGTTTTTGGCACCTACGTATCTAGATTTCGGTGATATGTGGTAAATAGGATGTTATTTTCCTTCCGCAGCGATTATTGAAATCAAACTAAGCTAAAACTAAACGCAATAAATGAAATGCGTGTAATGTTACGCGATGGAACGTTTCCGCATTATATGTGGTGTTAAAGAAATATTTCTTTTAGAGTGTTCAGAAACAGACAAGAGAAGCTAAATAATGAAATAAAGAATAACCTACTTTGACATTAAACAAGATAATAAACTCCTCCTTAGAACAGGCTTTTGTATATAAAACAATAATCAAATGCAATTGGGAAGAAGATAATGGGCGAATCGGATCACAGGTTCAAACCTGAGAAACTTTTTTAATACAATCAACGTTTGCTTTATGAAAATTCAATGACACCTACATTACAATTTCATCGACGTCGTAATTTAAATGTACTTTTGTGTGTTTTTATATTTCATTTTTGAGTTTCTAATTTAATTTACGCCTGTTTTATTATTTAAAGTGTGAAGGTTTTCTGAATCGACTGGCTAATACTTCTAATTAATCTAATCTATGTTGTTGCCAATATACATTCTGCAGTATAATGTCAGTATCTCATAGCGATATAGATCGGCATTGACACTCATCTACTCCGGCTTTATTCATACCTATACAAAGAATAAGCATACTTTACTTCCAAGTTAATAGATCGTTGAAAAATTGAGTTATACGCTGTCACGTGTGGTTAAAACGTACCGTAGATTCTTTTTTTTATCGAACTTTACGGTATTTAAAACATTATATGCAGGAATTGCAGGAGGAAATTCTGTGCTTTGTCGTTTCAGATTATTGAAAATGTGTATATGTTCGAGTATAAATTTTGGAAGCACTAATTTAGTTATAAATTTTTACTTTGTTTGGCGATGTCTGGTTTAATACAAATTGGAGACCCAGTTTTGTGAACGGTGTATAGATTTTTCGGTTTGTTTGTTGTAAATAGATTGAAGTTTTCAAATTACGATTAGGTTGACATTTGTCAAACTGTAAATAATGGATAATCCTAATTTGTTTAAGTATCGTGAATTATAGTCTAGTTTGAGTTGAAATTACGTCATTGAAAATTGTTACTTTGTAATTGAAATTACTTCAGGAGGCGTAACTTGCAGATTTAAAATAACGACGGCAACTAGGGAGTTATTTCGAAAAATTATTTTTAAGATGACAAAGATTGTGGTTTTTATAATACGTTGGTTTAGACTCAATTTTCCAAAGTTTAGAAGCGACGAAAACAAATCGTGTTACATTGTTTACCTTAAATGCTAGTGACGTAATTTCTCAACTCGGTTCCCGAAATTCCTCTTGTTTCTAATGCGCTTACGATTTGAAGGAATGTTTTTTTATGATTCGCGAATTGATGAAATTTGTGATGAGATCTGTTATATTCGTAAGGGAGTCGTAGTCAAGATGTATAAGAAGCAGGTTAATACGGTGTGGTTTGAGCACGGACTGAACTTACATTCTACCGGGGTTATTTGAAGTTTTCGTAGAAAGAGTCTTCCCCTACACCCATTTGAGGATCTTAGACGATATCCAGCTACCTCAGAGACATTATTGTGTTGTGTATCGATGATCAGAAATGACATTTTTACGAGTCAATCGAAGAGGAATTAGTGTTTAAAGTTAATGCCATTACGAAGCGTATATATGCGGAATGCTCGTATTTTATTGATTGTTCTATTATTTGTCTGACTATCAAAATTGCATCTGTCTTTTCCCCGTCTGTGATCTCTATTTTCTCTTCAAGTTTGTCCCGGGTGATTGTTGTAAATAGTTGGACGGTAGAGTTAAGTAGTGTACTGCCTCAGTAGTTTTTATGGTCACTTTTTTTGTGTATGGGAATTCTAGTAGTACTTGTTCTTCTTTGATAATAAGAGTAATTCTTTAGTAATCGTCTATTCTTTAAATTACGTAAGTCTTTTCTTATTTTTTCCGATGTTACGTGAATTTTAGTAGTGTGTGAGTTGTATTTGCATTGCCAAATTCTTTCTTGAAATATGATGAACGTGCTTCTCTTTTGATATAGGCTGTAGTCATCTATTCGTTAACACTATTCTTTTGTTTTCGCAGCATTTCCCATATTTTCTTTTGAGCACCGTATGAATCGTATATCGCTGCCAGTATTATTATTTGCATTTTTTTATTTTTTCGCTTATCTTATTTCTCGTTTGTCTATAGTTTTAGTATTCTTCAGCCTAAGGATTACTTTTCAGGAAGGTGTCTTTTTATTTTCGAAAGTTCTTTTGTTTCTTCTATGAACCACGGTGTTTTAATTAGCCTCTTCTTTCCTTCACTACTTCTTATACCTAACTCTTCTTTCGAGACGTGTAGTATATTTGTCATTCTGGTCGTCCACATTCGATTGCTGATTTGCATCCTCCAGTGTCGGTCCGTGTAGAGGCTGACGGTCACAAAACCGTGTTAATATTTCTTAATTCATTTAAGATACAAAACTCGATCAAGTCCTCGCCGTCATCATTTAGGTCATCATTGTAAATCTGCATGATTCTTGGAATTACGTATTTCTAATGTGTCCGTTGAAGTCTCCCATAATAATTTCTGCGTAAATTTTTGGTATCGTGTTTAGTAGGTCTTATAAATTATAAAATATCTGTCTCTCTTGTTTGAGGTGCATAGATGGTTACTATATGTAGTGTCTTCTTTTTGAAATTGTCATCATTATTACTCTTTCATTTGTGTAATTCGTATATACTATGTTATTATGAAATTTTTTATTTATCAGCAATCAGAATCCAAAGCTACAGTTTTCTTCTTCTCTTTTCCCGCTGCAGAACAGCATACATTCCCCTGTTATAGTTTCTTTTTTTGCGCGCATCGGTTATTGTGCAGATGTCGACGTTATGTTTTCCTAGTTCGATGATAATTTGTTTTTCTCCGTTCTTCCATGATTTTATGTTCCATGTTCCAATTATTTTCTTTTTGTTTATGAATGTTTTTGTCCTTGCCGTGGCCGTCGTCGATAAATCACTCTTATTCCGAGGCTGCGTATCAATGCTGTGAGCATTTGAAAATATTGTCGTTCTCATTACGTTGCTGGCTTCACTAAGAGTCTATCCGGTTTGGTTCGCCGATGGAATTTAATTCCCAGTCCGTCTTCCGTCTACGTCGGTTAGAATCTACCCCTAGCCACCACCCGGGGACGCGTCTAATAGGTGACAGGGAATGATTTTTGCAGTATTCAAAGACGAAAAAACGAGTTATGTGATCAGATGTTAAAGTTCCATAAGGGATAAGGAATAACTCCTGAACCTTAAGACGTACGTGATGATAGTTTTGCATTTAAGCTTGTTTTGTTCTGGAATGGAGTGGATGTAGGGTGAACCCGAGCGGCGTAGGAGGAGTTTATTAGGCGCAGTTTTTGGATTTTATCAAAAATTTCTGAAACAGCTGGATATTTCAAATGCTAGCATATAGATTCTAAAAATATAAAGTATTTATGATCTATGCGTAACTTGGCATCAAAAATCGTGAGGTGGAGCTTAAGTGCTCATTCAAATTTTGTCTGTATCTGAATACCAACTTTATACAAAACGTAAATATATTTTTTAAAAGGTAATTAAATTTAACGTAACTTTTTTCTGTAAAGTTTCTTAAACCAAAACCAAATAAGCTTTCAAATAAAAGAAATATGACATAAATTCTTAAACTGTATTATAGATATTTTTATAGAGATACTTTAAATATTATCGAAAATGGATCCAAAATATATTAAACTTGTAAGTTGCGGTTTTTGGTTTAACTTTTGTGATTAGCTTAAATAATAATTAAAAACTTGTGGCTCATGCGTAAATTATCTGTCCATAATTTTTTTGACACCTAATTGCATAAACTAATTAAAATCGTAGGCAGAAATTTCTCAATTATTTAAACGTTTTGTTTTGCAGCTTCTCACTCGTATTTCAACGCTTTGCAGCGACTGAAATTTATTGCCGGTTGACTTACGATGCTACAAATATCCTGTAAAAATAAATGGCAGAAATTTCTGAATCTTTTGAAATCTCTAATTTATTATTTTTTAATTATCATTTCAAATAATAAATGGGCGAGTTGTACCCGAAGGCAAGTCGTAAATATTGTCTTATTTTGCGTCTTTCACATCCAGAATATTACATTCCAAAAAACAGAAAAACGTCTATGGTTTATAAATTAGTGTCACTATCTGCGTTTCTATACTTATTCTAAAAGAATGTATTTCACTTATTTTAATTTACATGTTGTATAGGTTGGAAGGTTATGTGTTGTTACACAATATATATTTTCCTTTTCGGATGTATAAGTTATGTACAAACACTAACTGTTAACGTGTTAAATACAAATTACTGTATAAACTGAACTTAAGTTATAGAAAGACACTCTATAATGCGGTCACTACCCTTACTTCTGCAAACTGAGTAATTTGTAACATACCAGCATTAATGAAACTCATATTTGACCGTTATTACAATCCCTAACAATTTCAAGCATTTAATAGAACGAGTTTACAACTTCATATTCTATCAAGTACTTACTTAATCATCAAATAAAACCCTTTGCAGAAGGTGACCGAACATAAAATTAGACAGACTCGTATAATTATTTTTGTTTACCTCAGCTTTAAAGTTAAAGTAATATGTTATGCGTTTACAGTGCAAGTTTTCGTTAGTTACTACGAAAATATGGAAACCCTGGTTAACCGCAAGCTTATCCTCTATCGTACGCTTGAACATTCCTTTGCATTTAGACTGGTTGTAACTTTATCATAAGCAGTAAATTCACGTATTTTAAAATCCATTCAGTACCTTTCTTGTAGATAAAACATTGACTAATTGTAAGGGTTGGTAATAAATTAATCGTTGGTACTGAAATTAAGTACGATAAGCATACTTTCTTTTTGATATTTTAAATTCTACAACTGTAATTTCGAAATAAAAGGGTTGTAATTTCTTGTATTGTCAGGTTGAATGTAATGTATTTTAATTTTCAATGTTCAAATATATTCAAATAAATTACATTGTTTAAAATTGGGTTTTTCTTTATCTTTAGTCGTTCCGCTAAAATGTACTTAATCAATTTCAGCTTAATGTAAATTAACATTTTGTGAAAGAGAAAAGGTCATAGACTTAAAAACAGGAAAAAGAGGAAGAGGCATGCATTTATAACGTTGAATGCAGAAAAATTAGGAGTGGGGAATTTAGACATAACCCAATGCAACTTTTAAAAACAAGTAATAAAATCGTCGCACTCGCTCGAGTAACTAAAGCGCATTTTTCACACGTGATCTTGGGTACATATTTTTATTAGCTGCTTATTTTCGGCTAGTTTTATTCCTATTTCTCTGAAGTCAAGACATGTAAAAACCTGCCAGTACAGGTTGTCCCATTTTCGTATGTTTTACGGGGTATCTCGCTTATTTTTTAGGTTAGAGCCTTGCGGTTTTCGCGACACCGTGCTACTCTTTAATGAAACCAAAGATGCACTAACCAAATTTGCCATAGCCATCTTAGTTTTTGTGCTACAGGGTGATTTTGGAAAAATTGCATTTTCAGTCATCCCCTGTAACCCTGTTATTGTCAGACATATTAAAAAAGTAAAAATTGATATTTGCAGATTTTTTTTACGTAGAATCCAGTGGCGATACTCAGATTTTCTTTAGAGGTCACAGTTTTTGAGATATAACCTACTTTTTTTTAATGAGACACCCTATATATTTTTTTAAAATCTTTTTCCCATTGCCAAGAACTTTTCAAAAATATAGCGTAGTCTATATTTATTTTTATAAATAAAGTGACAAAATAATTTTTTTCGATAATTTACATTGATAAAAAACAAAAGAATTAATTAATCACAAATATTGTTCAAATTGCAGACCATTATGTCTCCTACAAGTTTCACATAGTTTATAAATTCTTTTAATAGCATTTTCCAAAATAAATGATTGTCTTCGTAATTCTGCAAAAGCATTTTCCGTTGCAATTTTTAATTGTTGCATGTTGGAATATTGCCTTGAATAAATTTTATTCTTTAAATACCCCCACAAAAAAAAATCCAAAACCGAGAGTTCCGGTGATCGTGGTCGCCATCGAACAGGTCCATTTGTTCCAATCCATCTCCTGGGAAAACGTTCATTTAGTCAGTTCTAGCATTGTGGGCTGGAGCCCCATCCTGCTGGAAGAATATATCGTTCAGTTGAGCCAGTGGAATATCTTCTGAAATGTTCATAGTTTTTTCTTGTAGAATTTGTAAGTACCCATTAGAGTTTAGGTTTTCTTCATAAATCTTGTAAACTATTTTTCGGTTAAAAATAAATCAGGAGACATTAAATCCGAACCTACCTTGACGCTCTCTAGGAAAAATCACGTGGGTGTTTTCTTGACTCCAAAACCGCGAGTTGTGTCTATTAAGAATGCCTGAACTTGTGAAATGTGCCTCGTCTGACCAAATTATATATTTATAAACCAATTGCAGAACTCCAATCTACGTTCAGCATCACCAGGGTGCAGATGATGAACAAGTTTATACTTGTAGGGTTTGAATTTATGTTTTTTTAAAATCATTTGCACTGTTATTTTAGACACACCGGTCTCTTCATTTATTTTCTTGCACGAGGTTTCAGGAGTGGCTTGAACAACTGCTAAAACGTTGATCTCTGATTCCTCGTTCTCTTTGTTGTAAACTCGGGGTGGAGGTTTGTCAAAACATCCATGTTGCCAAAGATTAAATTTTAATTTTTGAAATATTCTTCTGTAGGGTTGTCTTCTTTTGGGGATATCTATATGACAAAATAGGTATATAAAATAAATACAAATTCTAAGCCAAAGATTAACTGACCTGTTCAGATAGAGTTCTAAGGCCTGGTCTGCGTTTTCATTAGATAACATGAAGCAGGTATTCATATCATATTTCTCAAAGTTTTCAAATTTTTGGTTTCGAGCCATATTAAAAAAGAATTAAACAACAACAACAACAACAACAAGAACAAGAACGATAACAATAAACAAAAACAACGAATAACAATAAATATCAGCACTAAATTTGGGAAAATGTAACCAGGAATAATTTGAGAGAAGCAGAAACTTCAAAAATCAAATACGTAAGTAATGGCAGAACGTTAATTATTTTGTTTTTTGCGTTACCATGGTTACCCACGGCTATTCACTATTATCAATGTAAATTATAGAAAAAAATCAATTCGTCACGTTATTTATAAAAATACATATAGACCATGCTATATTTTTGAAAAGCTCTTGGCAAGGGGAAAAAGATTTAAAAAAAATATATAGGGTGTCCCATAAAAAAAATAGGTTATGTTGATATCTGAAAAACTGTGACCTATACAGAAAATCTGAGTACGCCACTGGATTCTACGTAAAACAATCTACAAACATCAGTTTTTACTTTTTTAATATGTCTGATAATCACAGAGTTACAGGGGATAACTGTAAATGTAATTTTTCCAAAATCACCCTGTAGCACACAAACTAAAATGGCTATGGCAAATTTGATTAATGCATCTTTGGTTTCATTAAAAAATAGCACGGTGTCGCGAAAACCGCAAGGTTCTAACCTAAAAAATAAGCGAGATACCCCGTAAAACATACGAAAATAGGACAACCTGTACACTATACACTACGTCCGCATTTCGATGGGATATAATGTGTAACTCCCTGAATAGTAGAGATAGTGACATGTAGTTTCTATTTTCCTGTGCTCGAATTTGAGACAAAATCGATGACATAAACAAATTTTTGCTAATATTTTAGTTTTAAAGATACAGGGCGAAATTGAAAATTGTCCAATTTGGCGAGGGTGTCATATCTCGATTATTGTAAAAGATAATTACATTCTGTAAACACATCCTTAAGACACTTTTTTCAGAGGATCAACGTGGCTTCGCCAGATTTGTACTCCGATGTTTCGGATCCTAGATAACATCATCAGGTCAAAAGAGTTAAATACGGACCTGGATTCGTTTTTTATTATTTTTCTTTGCTTTTGAACTATTATAAAAATAGTACGACAAAAATTGCTGTATTTTTAAATTTAGTCTGTCAAAAGTCCATCAAACTTGTTTTTTTCATTTTATATCTATTATGAGACTGGATATAATATGAATGAACGAAATTCCAATGCTGCAATGATATTGGCTACCACTTTAATTAATACTCTAAACCTACTTAAAACTACTAAAAATATCTACTTACATTTATATACTAAAATATTGAATAATTACTTAATTTGTTGAATAATTATCACTGATCAACAGTGATTGTGGTTCTCAAACAAAACTAGGTAATCTGTATATAACTTCTCTTCCTGAATTCAAATCTGTTTTCAAATTTTTTCTATCACGTGTCGTTTTTGAAATATATGCATTTGAAGTTTCACTATTATAGTATAATTACGTACATAACGGAATTACCTATTAGCGATAAGAATTTTTGGAAATTATGTAATTACATTCTGCATTTATGTTAGAAAGCTATTAATACATGTTAATTACATGTTAATTATCATTAATACAGGTATGTCGCTTAATAAATATTTGTAAATGTTATTTCAACTTTCCATAAATTAGATCATTTATAAGTGACAAGTGAGCGAAGAAAATTTCTTTTATTTCTTGTGTTTTGGGTGATAGTACTTAACTTTAAAAGCATTAATCATGTTCCGTAAATGTGCAAAGGATACGGACAGTTTTTGTTATGTTTGTGGAGAGTTTACTGCTAAACATCAAAAACGATGTTTTACTCCGCAAATACGAAGAGCTTATCATCTGTACTTTGGATGTAGAGTTGGAGATCAAGACAAGCAATGGGCACCACATATTTGTTGTGTTTCTTGTGCAAATCGTCTTCGACAGTGGATAAAAGGTTCCCGTTCATGTATGCCCTTTGCAGTACCTATGATATGGAGGGAACAAAAGGATCATCTAACCGACTGTTACTTCTGCATGACAAAGATAGAAGGCTTCTCTGCAAAAAATAAAAAATCTGTGGTTTATCCTAATTTAACATCAGTGATAAGACCCGTTGCCCATTGTGAAGATTCCACTGAGCCACATTTGATTACACAGGCACAACTAAACGATTTAGTTCGTGATTTGAACTTAAGTAAAAGCAAAGCCGAGTTACTTGGCTCCAGATTGCAAAGTTGGAATTTATTGGAATACAGTACCAAAATTAGTCATTTCCGTAACCGCGAGAAGAAATTTTCTGAATTTTATTCTATGGAGGGCAATCTTACCTACTGCAGTGATGTTGACGGTTTGATGATAGGCTTTGGACGTAAACACAAACCCGAAGAATGGCGACTGTTTATTGATGCATCTAAATTTAGTTTGAAAGCAGTTCTACTGTATAATGGCAATACAGTACCCTCAGTTCCCATGGCATATTCAGCTCACCTAAGGGAATCTTATGAAACTATGAAATGCCTATTAACGAGCATAGACTATAAACGATACGAGTGGAAAATATGTGGAGATCTGAAAGTTATAGCTTTGTTATTAGGAATGCAACTGGGATTTACAAAATACAGTTCCTTTTTGTGCGAATGGGACAGTCGCGCTAAATTGCAGCTTTATATTGTGAAAAGTTGGCCAAGTAGACAGATGATTGTTGGAGAAAAAAATATTTTACATGAAAGTCTTGTGGATAGAAACAATATCTATTTGCCCCCTTTGCATATAACGTTAGGGCTAATTAAGAACTTTGTAAAAGGTATGAATCGTGACGGAAGAGCTTTTCAATATATAAAAAACAAGTTTCCAAAAGTCAGCGAAGCCAAGATAAAGGAGGGCATATTTGTGGGTCCCCAAATTCGACAACTAATGAATAACAGCGGTTTCGATGCGGTTCTGCAAGGAAAAGAAAAGGTGGAATGGAATTGTTTCAAATCTGTAGTAATCGGCTTCCTGGGCAATAACAAAGTGAACAATCACGAGAACCTCGTCGATGAAATGTTGACAGCTTACCATAACATGGGATGTAATATGTCGCTAAAAATGCATTATTTACACTCTCATTTTGATTTTTTCCCAAGCAATTTGGAAGCTGTAAGTGACGAGCATGGTGAGCGTTTCCATCAAGACCTTGCAACGTTGGAAAAACGGTACCAGGGAAGATGGGACGCGAACATGTTGGGTGATTACTGTTGGTCATTGATTAGAGAAGACGCTAATACATCGTTACACAAAAGAAAACTGTCAAATAAAACATTTTAATGGTTATTATGTACATTTTATTATATTAAATGCAATTACTTTAGCGTTTTATTTCTGCACAAAAACATGTTTTTTCTCTGAAACTATACGTGCTAACGAAAAACCAAAAGCAGATTCGGGTTCAACATAAACAAATGAATCAAGATCACCTATTTATAACTGGGAACCAGAAAAAAACTTTAAATTTGTTGATCAGAGATTAGTGAATATAATTATGAATTATATGAATGTCGGGTCTGTTGATCACCCATTTACTGTTTTTTAAATCCAGCCAGAGGCTGATGGGTGTGCAGATTTACTATAGCGTTATCAATGACAATTTTTTCGTTAACGCTTAGTGTACTCATTGTATTACTGTAAAACTAAGACTTTGCAAGTATGTTTTATTCTGCGCTGTCAATGATATTATCGATGAACGTCCACTTGTTGCAGGCTAAATACCTAGTAGAGCATCCAGACCGTAAAGGAAATTTGTGTCACGGCATAGCTCTGTGGTGTTGGTGGGGTTCTTACTTAAAGATCGTAAAAGGCACTCGTAACAACTCCAAAAATCGTCAAAATCGGTAGATAAAGTCAAAAAGGCGCCACCTGTTAAAATAATTTGCAACAGGAAAACGTCATGAACAGATGTTATATTGGCCTAACAGGTAATCAAAACGTTCACTGAAAAACCTACTACTTCTACAAAGTTTACTCCAAAAATATTAATGCCAGGTCCTCCTAAACTTCAATAAAGTCTTAAGCTTTAAATATAAAAGCCACAAAACATGAAATAAAACCTAAAACTCACTAAATATTTCGATAAACTTACGTCAGAAATTATTAGCTTAACTAAACCAAAAATAACCGATCGAACGGTAATCTAATTCTACAAATTAACACGAAAAATACGTCACCACAAAACTAAACGAACGTGATAAAAAAATCTACGAAATCCTAAAATTTATGAAACGTCGATATCGGGAAACAATACCTAAATTCCTCGAAAAGTACAGCTCGTCTTCAAACAATTAACAAACTGCTTACTTTTTGGCAAATCAGGCATCAGCAAAGATGTCTACAATAGGTAGGTCGATACCTATAAATACGCTTCAAAAGGGGGCGACTTATCGCACTACCTCATATGCATAAAAAATTCAAACAGCTGTTCGGGTGAGTGCTTCATAAATTTACGTTACATTATGATTTAAAATCTCTTAATAAATATGCACTTCAATGTAATTATTCTTCAGGAAGATCACTAATTATTTTACAACCATTCGCAATTATTTCAATCCACCCAGTATAAAATATGCTCAGATTAAAGAAGCCAAAATATTGCATTGAACCTTTCAAGTTACGTTAAAATTTCACTAATCAATCACATCTTTCAAATGTAATGACTTTACTTCCAATAAGCATAACAACTTGACGTTAATTTCATGATATAAATAAAAAACAAATACTTTATGCGACACATGATGCTGTACAACAAATAATGGGTTTACACTTTAAAAAAACACAATAGGTACACTAACCTAAAAATACATATATTGAATATTAATTAAAGCAACACCATCATCGAAAGGTACATAAATCAAATCCTTTAAATAAATGATCTAGTTTACTTAAAAATTTTCGAAACCAGTTGGTGTCAGTATGGCCTTATCAAAATTATTGTAAGTTTGAAATGAAAGAAACCAAAATAACAAACATTGTAGTTTATAACCAATGAGCGGCGTTCTCTTATAATGCATAACAACATGTAATTTTGATGCAATTCGTCAAGATCATAGTTAAAAAAAAACCAGATAAATTTAAAATCATAAAACGAATGAGTACGCATGCATTAATTGCAAAAAGGCAGCGTATTCAAATGTTTACGTATTCATTAAAATACACAGCAAAACAAAATCACAAAAGAATTTACATGAAATTTGTTATACAAACATCTTTGGCTTCGACGGCGACGGAAATATGATCGGGATTGATACTACACTAACTTCTTCCAGCATAACCTAAATCGTGAATTTCCCTTTACATACGTTTATTGATATTGCAATTGGTTGTAATTGCGCTAATGCTTAAAACTTCCATAAAACTTCGCTGCTATGTACAAGTACTAACTATCACTTATTAATATTAACGAAATAGTAACGAAAAACGTTTATTTACAGCAGTTGGTAGTTTGTTTGACGTCAGTAGTATACCCATTTTAAAGAGGAACTAGTTACTTCAATCCGCAAAAAACGCAAATTGCGAAAGAGTCCATAGAACAAGGCTAAGCACTTCATAAGAAACACGAAAACCACTTCTACGTTCAAATATATCACTACGACAAATGATACATAACCAAAAGAATAACTTAGGATGTGGCGAGCCAGCATATTATCCCTTTTATTGGAAACGGAGATCATTTTCTCCACAATAACTCGATACAACCCCAGGTGAATCTAGTACTACATTCCTAACTAGGCTGACCATACTTATTCATTATTCTCCACATTGGTTTTTCAATCACCTCCACTCTAATTTGCCCAAAAAACTTAAATATATCACTCCGCACATACACGAAGTCTAACTCTAAGATCAACGGATATGAGCAATTTGATATTTAAGCTCTTATCAATCGGAACGGTGCCTATCTGACGGCTAACTAGAATTTTTGCAAAAGATGTACCTTACAATGTAATATCTAAATACGTTTTTTCATTAAATTTTTTATATGACGTAATCCCAACTTGATTTAGCCAAATTACAATACGAAAGCATTTATTTAAACAAAACTATCCCTATTTACAAATAAACTAATATAAAAAAAATAACGAGGACGTTTATTCTAACAAAAACTAACCTATCAATACTCTAATTGTCACCTGTGAATGAAACGTGATTCTACAAATACAAATTTCCATTCATAAATATCTCCAAACCCCAAAAAAAAGGTAATCAAATAAAAACTCGCAAAAATTTGCACTCTTTTAACTCGACATTAAAAAAATTAGAACAAAACCAAATTATTTACAGGATTATTAAAATTTACCCACAGGGTGACACACTGACCTTACCACATTTCGATCTTTTATAGTTTGACTAGCCCGGTTTATATACACGGGTATGCAGTATATCACGTCACCATAATTTCATTAAATGTAGTCCTGTCGTTATGACTTCCCCATTAAAATTGAGGAGACCTCCGTCTTGGTCAACTATTTTAAGTGTACTTGAAATGGTATCTGTGTTTATAGACAAATAGATGACATGCTGAGGGGTTTCAATTATTTTATATCCTACATTTTTAAAACTATCATTCGTTATATTGCGCGCGATAATTAATGAATTACTTTTGATGATGTTAATACTAATTTCAGATGTAAGCAAATTTTAACCCTAGTAAAATGTTTTATTAAATTGAAACATTAGTCTTATAGAACTTTCTACATTAAAGTTAATGCCATAAGTTGCTTTCATAGTATTATTATTCGCTCGTAAATCAATAAATCCTTCAGAATCTTTTACTATCTCATAAGTATGTTTATTCACTGCCTCAATTTTGTATGACCCTGGTAGTATTGATAATTTCTCTTTTCCAACTACAAGTTGGTTATCTTTAAAGTTACGTTTTGTATAGTAGGTATTGAAGAATTCAAAACTAATCAACCTCATTAGATATTACGACTCATTATCAAGAATAATCGGTGGCTTCAATTTGGCTGTATTGAACTGTTGAACCTTGGTAAAGTTGTAGTCAATTGTGATTCTGCTACTATCACTTTGAATATAGTGGATTAATTCTAAGGTTGGCTTAATATGCTCTATGGTATCAAAATGTATAATGTGTCTATTACGCTCGATGTAGGCCATCCAGTGTATTCTTTTGTTATTTTGATGAACCCAATCATCCAAATTCACGATACCACATTCATTCATATGAATTCGTGTGGCTCAATTATCTTGCACCCTCTGAAATAGGGAATTTTTAATTTCTCAACAAACTTTGATAGCTCAACGTTGTTTAGGGCGTGACGTGGTAACTTCAGAGAGAGTTTTTTTAATACGGTTGTAGTACTGTAGTACTGCTTAGATCTGTACAAAAAGCCTATTTTACGAGCAGCTGTTTTGGTAGCTGACAGAAGATGGTCAACCCATGAGAGATTTGAAGATACAGTCATACCCAACAGAGTAATAGAGTCTGAAAACTTAAGAACTGAACCATTCATACTTACAACAGGAAATGATCGATATTTTTTGGCGGACACAGGGCAACACTGAGTTTTGTTAGCATTAAATTTAACTAGCTATTGCTTCCCCATTCGAGAATACGTTGAATGTCTTTGTTGATTGAATTTGCCATTTCAGCTTTAATTTCATGATTTGACATAGAATGTGGATTATCACTATGAGTAGACTGAGATGAACTACAGTGAAGAGTGCTATCGTCAGCAAAGCAATGGATAGGGTTAGTTGTTGAAGAAATAAGGTCATTTATGTACACCAAAAAAAATGTAGGCGCTATAACGGATCCCTGTGGCACGTCCGCGTTAATGCTAACTTCTTTTGAAAAAAAGCCATCAACTACGACACGTATTCGTCTTTTATCAAGGAAACTAGAAACCCAGTTGATGAGCGTATCATTTAACCCAAACGAGTTGAGTTTGGCAAGTAAACACTTATGCCAAACTTGGTGAAATGCCTTTGAGATATCTAAAGCGGCTTCAACTGTTTCACCGGATTGATATATTGTATTATTCCAAACTTGGGTCACATATGAAAGAAGATCACGACTTTGCCTAAACCCATATTGGTGGTCACTAAGGAGTTTGTTAGTTTCAAGGAACGTGAGCAGTTGCTGATTGATGGCTTTTTCCATGATTTTAGACAAAATGGAAGTGATGGCGATTGGTCGGTAGTTTGAGGGATCGGTCTTAACGCCTTTTTTGGGAGTAGGTTGAATAGTTTGAACCCCAGAAGACATAGAGATCGTATAGAGCTTAGATAGGACTGGTACTAGCTCGGGCGAACATTTCTTTAAGACAATAGCTGGGATACCGAAAATGAATTGGTTTCATACCGTATGAAGAGGAGTTGACTAGGGGCACATCTTTTCTAAAACCATTGAGACACGAGTTTGATGCAAACAAATCCACAAAAACATTGGCTTTATCTACAGATTCAGCAACTACCGATCCGTCAATAGATGTCAGGGGGAGAAATGATGATGTTCCAAAGTTTTTACTAATGGCTTTAGCTAAAGACCAAAATTTATGACTGCCTAAAGGATATGTAGCTAGTTCATTGCATTTTCGTTGTTCGAACAACTTTTTAGTTTTAGTGATGTCACTTTTGCAGATATTTCTAGCACCAACGTATTCTACATGACTGTCCACCGATTTATTAGATTTCCATTTAATGTAATATTTATTTTTTAAAGATATTGCATCAGCACAAACCTTATTGAACCAGGGTTGGGAACGTGAATGACCTATACGGTAATGTTTTTTGGGAATGTATAACTCCATTCCCATGAGCAGGACTTCAGATACTGAAAGAACGATGTCCGAAGAAGAGGACGACTTAAAACAATATTCACCCCATGGAAAGGTTGCAAAGAAATCCCGTAGATCACTCCATCGAGCTGACTTAAAACACCACAAGGTTCTATTGGTTTTGCGAACAACAGTGGAATTAGGTACAGTAGAAATGATTACTATTAGACAATGGTCGGAAAGACCTAAAGGCGAAAGAACGGAAGTTTTATAAACAAGAGGGTTTTATGTAAGAAAGAGATCTAGAAGATGTGGAGTATGGTTAGGGTTAATAGGGATTCTTGTGAATTCAGAAATCATTTGTGTGAGATCACATGAAATAGCAAATGTTTCTGCATTATGACCAGCAGGATTTGTAGTAGATGAAAACTGAAGCCAATTAGAGTTATGAACATTGAAATCGCCTACAATTGAGATATCGCACGATGGAAACTGGGACAGAAGATAGTCAACTTTCATACTAAGGTAATCGATGAAGTCTTGAAAGTTACTGTCATTAGGAGACCTATAAATGCAACAGTAGAATTTCACAATATTAGGACCAGAATGTTTAAACCAAATCACGTCAAAATTTTTATTTTCTAAGGAAGAAACCCTATTGCAAGCAATTCTGTCCTTGATATAGGCACATACGCCTCCTTTATATCGAAAGTTAGAGTGTGGAAATTGCAAGTCGGGTGACTCGGAGCTTTCAGAGGAGACTTGTGTTTCAGATAGAAACAAAATATCAGGTTGTAATTGTTCAAGATGTTGGTGAATAGCATTAAGATTAGACCTGATACCGCGGATGTTGCAATAGTGAATCATAAAGTTGATACTTTCGATGACCGAGGTCGCTTAGGCCCTGCGCTCCCGGACTTCCGAATGGGGCAGGATTTCACGTCCGGAGTTTATTACCCTACAATCCACAGCCATCTTATTTTTTAATTTGGGAGGGCGAGAAGGAAGGATAGGGATGAGAATAGATGAATTTGAAGATGCCTTCTTAAACTTCTGGAAGCTTCTTCGGCATTGTTCCTTAGCGCCTTCCTACGACGATGCCAAATGTTGCAGGGCCTTGTGCCATTGAAAAGCTAGTTCCGGTTGAAGTATAGAGCCTGAAAAAAAATGCTCGCCTGCAGATTCGACCTCCAGACATTTTTAGTAAACCTTTATGTTTACCGCTAGATCAAACTAGCTTTTAGATATAGAATGTATACTATATAATTGTTTATGCTGACGTCGCGCATTATATAGAAATATTGAAAAATGTATTTACTAGAAAAAAATAATGAAATTTATCGATAAATATGTAATTAATTATTGATTCGAAGTAGTAATTAAATATTACAATATGTGGAAATAATTCACATCAAGCTTATCTATGAATAACATCTTGCATGACTTACTAGTTAACAATAATGAATATACTAAATAAATAAATATGTAATTACATTATATAAATTCTAAAATAATTGTTAATAAATGTCTATTTGCATAATAAAATCATGTGTAAGGTAACAAGCAGTATGAATTTTACTTAATTAATGTGATAATCCATAGTAACAAATTTTATTATAAAATTTTTTACAAGGAGACGTATAGATATTTGCCATCTGTAGAAGCGCAGACGCATCTGGATTTAAAATGGTGTAATTTCTTATCAGCGCTATTCAAAACTTAAATTAATATGTAAACTATATCATTTTGATTAAGGAAGATAATGATTTCGATTGAATAATTGCGCAATAATAATAAGTAACATTTATACTTCTGGTTCTTATAAAACAATGAGAGCGGAAAACCGCATTCTCAACATATTGATAAGAATTCTATATAAATACTGGGTGCAATGAATATATAAATTCAATTATATACTAAAATATTGAATAATTACTTAATTTGTTGACTAATTTAATATTTCAGCTAATTTATACTCCTTATTAGACTTTTCTGCTGATAATTCAGTATATCCCCATAAAATCCACCGAACAAGGTGTGTTGGCTCTTTAGGAATAATATCATTAAAATTATCAATGTCAAGAGTACCGTCAAACACACCACATAGAGGTTTCAGTTTGTCAGAAGGATTGTTAGTTCTGATTGATTTATCAAAAGCTACATTTTTGGTGCAATTCAAATAAACAACCCGAGGTTTATTCTTTTGGCATGGATTTGTAAAAGATATATCTAAATAAAGGAGTTCCGCCAAAATTAACCGTTTTAAATCTTTTCGATTTAAAACAGTATCGTGTGAAATATTAAATTTGCTTGCAATGTCAGCTAAATCACTGAATGTGCTTAACTACCTTCTAATCTACATATACATCCGTAGGTATAGAAGGTTATGCAATCGGCTTTTTCACTCAGAGGGAGAGGGAGAGGGAGAGGGAGAGGGAGAGGAGGAGAGGGAGAGGAGAGGAGAGGAGAGGGAGAGGAGAGGGAGAGGGAGAGGGAGAGGAGAGGGAGAGGGAGAGGGAGAGGGAGAGGGAGAGGGAGAGGGAGAGGGAGAGGAGAGGGAGAGGAGAGGGAGAGGGAGAGGGAGCGGGAGAGGAAGAGGGAGAGGGAGAGGGAGAGGGAGACCAAGGGGGAGAGTGTGAGGCACCATTCAACGTATGTAGGTGAAATTAAAAAAATGTTTATGTACTTACTGTTTTCACTGTAAAACTAAGCTATTTCCTTGTTATATTTCATTGGATTTTTAATTGATGCCAAGTTTCTATTTGTGAATGGTTATATCAATTTCCACTTATTTAATTATTTGATAAAATTTTGATAAATTTGCCCTTTGATTATGACATTTTTCACAGTTAGACTTCGACCGTTAGTGGGTGGTTCTTAGTCACTTTTAACAATTTTTAATTTATTTTTACTGAGGACGATAATCGTAAATGTTATTGAAACGTACAGATCTGTGTAAACATAAATACAAAAATACACCATAAAAAAAACCAAAAATATGTAATAACTGTGAAGGTGTACATTTTCATATTAGGCAGAATTTAAGAGTTACTTCATTTAATTTTACATAACTTTTGTTTATAAAGTGTCTTAATATAAAGTAAGTCTAAAAATTAATCATATGGGATTGAAAATCGTTAAACTGTTTTATCGGTATTTTATACAATAATGGAAGTTTTTTTAAGTTAGCATCTATCAACGTCCATCTGACAGATTATTGCTCTTGTTTTTACAACGTTGTCTATTTTGGTAATTAACTTATTATAAAAGACGCATAATTATCCTAAAAAAATTGTTATTAAAGTTATTTAATTTCCATTTTGTGGGTTGGAAGGTCGTGAAATTCGTACATAGATTTTTCATTCGTGGACCTATTCAAACATTACATATAGTTTACATTTTTACACACACAAGTATTAGTTCAACCTAAGTTTTTTGCACAAAGGTTGATAATTGATCAAAATTGTGTTAATTTAAAACGTTTAAACATTTTTGGTTTTGTATTTAAGAGAAAGAAGTTATGAAACTTCATCTTAAATTTTTCATTATAATTTTAATGCTCTCTAAACATTTCTTATTATAACTTCAAACTTTTCCAAGTTTTACGGACCTAATTATCCATGTTTCTCATTTAGGATTTGTGTTTTGAGCTATAAACAATTTGTTTAAAACCAAAGTTTTACTGTAATTATTATTTAATACGATGTAGCTAGGCGTCGCTACTAATATTTTCTTGTGTTACAGGTATGTTTTTTGAAGAAGAAAATTACGTCAAATATAGGACGATTTTGTGAGTATTGATCTTAACATTTTTTATGTCAACATTCTTCTTTCCGTACACAGGAAGTCGACATTATATTTTAATGATTCTTAAAATAAACTGTGTCTCAAAAACGAAACGTTTTGAATTTGTTTACTAAAATTGAGTGTGTAGCGGGTTGTAAAGCTCACATCCACTAACGTAATGCTCAAATTTTTCATTAACGACTCCATCGAATTGAGTTTCTTGTAAATTAATTCCACATATAACTTCAAGAGGTGTTTGCCTAAATGAAACTATAATATAGTAATCATGTTAGTACAACTTGATTTCATAATTGAAACACTTCTGCTCTAATTTAATGCGGATATAAATCGTGTGATAGCAGTAATTTAGAACATCGTAATGAGTATGTCATCGTTAATGACATCGATTTATAACTTAAACGTTTGCAATTGTACGTTAATTCTGCATTTATTAAAACGTTTTTGTACGTAAAATTTTATGTGAGAAACATTTTCTACCTTTAGGTGAAAGTAAACAAAAAATAACCAAAGCTGTTCCTATATATTCAGTCAGGTGAATAAAAACCCATCGTGCATGTTGAGAATCTCTTTGCTAAATATTTCCAACTCCAAACGATGATGAGCAAATTTAAATTTTTTTGCAAAAGAAAGCTGAAGTAGAGGTTTAAACTTTAAAGATACTCTGTAGTACGTACATGCCTATTTAAATCAGATTTAATGTGATTTTCACGTTATATAACTTTATATTTCTTTTAGAGCTACTTTTTCATAATTAAACTTTCTTTCAAAACCGTATTTCATTCATTTTATTTTCTCTTCACTTTTTCTATTTTATGATCATATTTAAATAAGTTACTTTTTAAACTAATAATTTGTAGTTTAGTTTTCTGCAAAACAAGATTTATTAAGCTCGCACTACAACTTTTTTTGCAGCTGTCATCAACAAAATTTTTATTGTGTATTTTTATTTTTACATCAACTTGTCCTAATATTATGTAGGTAGTTTATTTAAAGAGAAACTGTCTACAATGTATAAGAGGTGATTATTTGACTTTTTACCAAAGGTACCCACCATTTACTATTTTTTACGTAATTTTTGTAGTGTAAGTTTCATTAGGCACGCCCGGTACATTTCATTTGCACTAAAATGTTTAAACTCGCTAGAGATTCAAAGGAGGGAGAATCGGAAGTGTCAGATTCCGACGTGTCAGATTCTAAAGTACACTCGAGTACGTTGCTGTAAATCGATTGCTGAAGCAAAATTTCGGCATATTTCGAAATTTTCAACTCTCTTTCAATGTTTTGCCAATTTCTGTTTCGTTTCCTACTTCTCAAGGTTTTAGATGGTCTAAACGTTTATTGGTTTATTGCATTACCTTCAATAAGCAAGCGTGAGATCTCCGGAGCGACGATTACTAGGAAGTTCTAATTTCGTAAACGAGTTTCATACGAGTCTTAAGAATTAGAGACCGCAACGTATGCAATTTTTCTTTTTCTACAATCGTGAAAAATGCAATACTGAGAATATCCCTTCTGTTCCCAAATTAATTGGGAACTTTCGTACGCACCGGCCACTCTTTAGGCGTAGTTCCACTACAGTTTTGGTCAATAACGTTACGGTCGAAAATGAAATTAACAGGGCAGGTAACAGATAACTAATGTGCAGTGGACTAGCTCGGTGGGACAGAGGGCCGTGGGCGTGTTTGTGAAATTAAAAATACTGAAGGTGGTTAGTCGTATTGTCGAAAGTCGCAAATAAGGGTGCACCGTAATTGAAATAAAGTCAAGTAATGGGCGCCAGACTGAATCGGTAAGAATACACCTGGGCACACTTAAATAAATCATCCTTAAACAGTCAAAAGATCTCACTTACCTTACGTTGGCTACCTCGAGGTGCACATCGGAGATGCTTCAAAACTTTCTCAAAATATCCGCACGCTGAAATATTAAGGTAGCGTGTGCGCAAATCAGCTGTTGGGTTCAATGATTTCTTTAATTTAAGTTTACGTTATGTTACCCCCAACGCTTGTGAACAAAATATCCTCAAGATAAAAAAATAAACAACGCTAAATGGTTCGCTTAATTATTACAAAATCAAAGTCAAATATTAATAATCTTCAAAACTCTGTCATCAATTGAACTCAAAATAAAATTATTAGTCATAAACTAGATAAACGTCATTCAAACCAAAAAACTATTTAACAAAAAAAAAAACTACAAAAAAACTGTATGAAACTAAATGCGTCAATTTTATGAAATTACCACTGGTTACTTTCAAAATGAATCGATGAAATTTTATATCAAAATTAGCTTTTAATTAAACCTTTGGTTTTAATTCTTTAAAACACCAATTTTCGTAAATTATTGCTTTCACTGGCCGGGAAAAGATCACAAATAACGCTATAAAATTCCATAAACATCAGTAAAACAAGAAAACACACAACAACGGTACATGTGTTAACACTAATTTATGTTCAGTTAAGTCTTAAAACTTAAAATAGGGGGACGTAATTTGGTTTAACTTGCAAGTTCACCTGTTTGCCTTAATTTTAAATTTAGAAAATGAAATTATCTAGATACGGTTGAAATTCAAAACATTTACGAAGCCAAATGATCACTCAGAATCAATTTTCCCATGCGAAATTTTTATACACATAGACCTGTAGTACATTTAATTAAGTATTCAAAAAATAGCGAAAGAAAGCGCAAATAAAAGTAGTTCGTCAATCTTAATTTACAATAATGTGAAAGAATCAACACGTCAGCTAAAAAGACTAGGTCTATTCGCTTTATCTCCAAATAATTTCACCAAAATGCAAACAATCGTATGATAATACAATCACAATAAACGTACAATATTAATTTATCTTCTCCAAGTTCTTGAGTACTTCTCCACCAGGTGACAGCGGAAGCAATCTGGACGTAATCGACTTCAAGATACTTGCTGAATTATTTCCAAACGGTAACCCAAGGCAGCAATTTCCAAATAATAATTTCAAAAACGTAACGTTTGTTTGACTGGCCTGGACGTTATATAGTTTCTGTACACAAAAAAAGAAATAACTTTTACGCACTAATTATTTACACAATCTTGCCTTAATCTTAACTTAATTCGGTAGCTTTATCTACAAGTCTGTTTATGCATAACAAAAAAGTCTGTTTACAAATTTGATTTTTATTACGGGGGAAACAAAACGTTGTACCTCCACAATAATTTTTATTCGATAATGTTAATCCGCGTCTTTGGATTTAATATTCCAATAATAAGATGCACTTAGCAAAACACATCCCTTCATGAAATGTTCGTTAGTTGACACCAAGCGTCCGAAACTTCACAAAAAAAACAACTAGGAGGGATGAACTACTACACATATATCCACCTAATTGGTGTTATGGTTGTAGATAACTTCCACGACACGTTCGATCCTCCAGGTCTTCGAAAAGGGCACGCCCCGGGTAAAAGATCACATCTTTCACACACGAGAGTCAGATCAAGAATCTGCGCGCAATTAGTCACGTAAAAAACAGCCTCTCCTTTCTCAATAATATTGCACCATATTTCTCAACAAAATTTTAACACGAAAAAAATGCTAGCGTTGCGGTGTTACCGCCTCCCGCTATCAAGTTTGAGTGAATGAATACTGAACGTTTACTAAAGTACAAATTATCATCCACAGAATTAGTAGCTTAACGATAACGATGATTAATTAACACTAACAGATTGAGATACTACATTCCGACAGAAATACGGCGTCTATTACTAAAATGACATCAGCGACATATAATCCAACCAAACGCTCCAAAGGGTGATCTCATCCTTCAATTTGAATTCGAACTTTTCTTATCAACCACGTTTAATTTTTAAAACCTTTTTGTAAAAATTTACAGGAAAACTAATTTAGGTTCAATTACATCCAATCTACTATACCCCCACAAATAGAATCAAAAAACTGGACTACAGTCCATAACAAAAGAAATAGAAATGAAACACACGAACCTGAACATAAATCCAAACAAATAAAGGAAAACGACTACTGGCTCAACACGACTAACCGCTTTACAGTCTTGGAAGAAGAAAACCTGGAAGATCAACAACAAGACGACACCATTGAAGAGACTCCCACTTCCAAACCTCCCCCAATTTTTATAAAAGGGGTAAAGGATATCAAACCTTTAGTTCTAGTACTGGAAGCCATCGCTAAGCAGAATTATGACATCAAAGTCCTCGCAAATGACCAGGTTAAAGTACAACCAAAAACAGCCGACCACTACAGAGTTATTATAAAAGCATTGAATGAAAAAAAAAAACGGAATTTCATACATACCAGCCAAAGGACGATAAGAACTTCAAAGTAGTAATGAAAAACTTGCATTATTCCATTAATACGGATGAAATTAAGGCTAAAATAGAAAATTTAGGTCACAAAGTAGCTAATATATGGAACATCAAGCAGTATAAAACAAAAACACCTCTCCCTATGTTTTTTGTTGAACTCAAGGCTGCGTCCAACAATAAAGATATTTATAAAGTGGAGTATCTCCAACAATTCAAGGTCAAATTTGAACCGCCCAAACATAAAAGGGAAATAGTCCAATGTACCAGATGTCAAAGGTATGGCCATACAAAAAACTTTTGCTACCTAAGACCGCGATGTGTTAAATGTACCGGAGACCACCCTACCGAAAGCTGTTCACGAAAACCCAAAACAAAATCTGCAGATGTTCGCTGTGTGCTGTGTGAGGGAAATCACCCGGCAAACTATAAGGGTTGCTCAGTCTACAAAGATTTTCAGAAAAAAGTTTCCACCTCTTCGACCTAAACTTTACACCACACCCATGCAAATTAAAAGTTACCAATAAACACAGCCGGGACTATCATACTCGACAATAACCAAAGCTCAAACTCAGCAATCTCATACTATTAATAACGATATAGATAATCAACCTCACCAACAATCTAACGATCTAGCCGAACTAAAAAATATGATGAAGGGCCTATTTGAACAAATAGGTACCATGCTAAACCTTCTCACAACAGTGCTCTCCAAACTCAAATAATGGATCAGTTATTAAAAATAGCATTGTGGAATGCAAATGGACTCTGGTAGCATTCAGAGGAGCTAAAAGTATTTATAAACAACCACAACCTTGACATTATTCGTATCTCCGAAACGCATTTCATCCAGAGAAGCCATTTTAAAATGCCAAATTATTCAATTTACTGCACCAACCATCCAAATGGCAATGCCAGAGGCGGTTCAGCAATTATAATAAAAGACTCAATCAAGCATCATCAAATAAACAACTATTGGAAAAAATTCTTACAGGCCACCAACATAGTAATTGAAGATTCCACTGGTCCCCTAACTGTCTCGACCATTTACTTTCCTCCAAGACATATAGTAAAACAGGAACACTACGAAAACTTCTTTGGGACACTAGGACACCGGTTCATGGCAGGTGGTGACTATAATTCAAAACATACCGATTGGGGCTCCAGGTTAATTACACCAAAAGGACGAGATTTACTCAAAACGTTAGAAAAAAAAACGCCTAAAACACTTATCTACTGGCGAACCCACATATTGGCCATCGGATAGACGTAAATTACCAGACTTGGTTGATTTCGCAATTACCAAGGGCATTCCTCAAGGCTTTGCCATAGCTAAATCATGCTTTGATTTATCCTCAGATCACTCCCCAGTCCTGATATCACTATCCACAATAGCAATAAGTTCAAGTAAGCAACCAAGGTTATGCAACAGTTACACAAATTGGGACGTATTCAGACACTCTATAAACGAAAACTTACCGTTAGACATCAGTCTTAAAACCGAAGAAGAAGTAGAAACAGCCGTCAAATTATTTAACGATGCAGTGCAACAGGCAGGTTGGATCGCAACTCCCGAACCACCTGATGTCATTAAAACCTACGATTGCCCCATAACAATAAGGCAAAAAATTCTGGATAAAAGAAGACCCAGAAAACAATGGCAGAGACTGAGAACTCCAGAAAGCAAACACCTATTTAATGCGGCAGCTCAAGAAATAGAAGCACTACTTAAAAAGAACAAAAATGAATGCATTCAAACATTTTTAAGCAACCTAACACCTACCGAAAGCACTGACTACTCACTATGGAAAAAGGCTAAACAAGTAACACAAACTTCACCACCAATCGGAACACTCCAGGGATCTTGGGTCGGGACCAACGCAGAAAAAGCAAATGCATTCGCAGAACACCTTTCTGAGGTGTTCCAGCCACATCCATCGGAAAACGCACCAGAGGAAGAGGACGAATTAATGCACTTCCTAGAAGCTCCATATCAGCTCGAGCCACCACTACTAAGTATTAAAATTGGGGAAGTTCAAGAAGTCATTAGAAAACTGAAGTCCAAAAAAGCTCCCGGTTATGATCTGATCACTGGGAGAATTCTTAAAGAACTGCCTTACCATGGTTTCAAATATCTTACGCAATTACTCAATGCAATATTGCGCATAGGATACTTTCCAAATCAATGGAAAGTAGCACAGATTGTCCTAATCTCTAAACCAGGTAAACCTCCCAATGAGATACATTCATACCGTCCAATAAGTCTACTACCGGTAGCAGTCAAAGTAGTAGAAAAAATAATACAAAGAAGACTCACCAATACTTGACAATAATAATGCAATCCTCAACCATCAGTTTGGCTTCCGACAAATGCATTCTACAACAGAGTAAGTACATAACAAAATCAATGACGCATTTGAAAATAAACAATATTGCTCTGCAGACTTTTTGGACAACGCACAGGCTTTTGATAAAGTGTGGCATATCGGACTGTTATACAAATTGCGATCAATCTTTCCATTAAACTATTTCCTTCTTCTAAAATCCTATCTCCACAATAGACATTTCCTCGTCAAAGTCGGCACTGTTCTCACGAAACTCTATCCGATAAACGCCGGGATACCCTAAGGCAATATACTTGGGCCATTGTTCTATGTCATATATACTGCTGATCTCCCGACCACACCACAAGTTTTAACAGCGACGTTTGCTGATGATACGGCAGTCTTAGCCAATGACGGTGATCCAACTCTTGCCTCCCAAAAACTACAAACTTCTCTGAATTCAATACAATCATGGTTACAGAAATGGAGAATTAAAGCAAATGATACAAAATCCGTACATGTAACGTTTACTACGAGACGAAAAACGTGTCCTCCCGTTAATCTATACAACAAATCATTACCGCAACAAGACGACGTAAAATACCTTGGTCTGTACTTAGATAGAAGACTCACCTGGCGGAAGCACATTATTACTAAGCGAAAAAAACTAGGATTAACTCTCACCAAAATATACTGGCTAATTGGGCGATATTCAAAACTTAACATCGAAAATAAGCTCCTCATTTACAAAGCTATCATAAAACCAATCTGGTCGTACGGTATACAACTTTGGGGAACTGCTTCAACATCAAACATAGACATCGTTGAACGTTTCCAATCCAAAGTACAAAATACAAAACTCGACTCAGTGTACACCCTAATGATTTGGTAAAAAATCTTATGAATCAACCACTAAATCACAGAAGACTAAGAAGGTTTACGCCCAATGAATTACCAAATAGACTTTAATTGCATTTAAGTAAATTAGGTTTAGTTTTAGATTTAAGTTTAGCTTCTAAGTTATTTTCCAATTAATCACACTATGTTTAAAAAACCTTTGTATATGGAAGAGTGCTACTGAGCATTCTCTGGCATGTCATAGATGTAACTGTTAATTCATTTGCTAAATGTACTGATACATGAAACGTTTACTACGAGACGAAAAACGTGTCCTCCCGTTAATCTATACAACAAATCATTACCGCAACAAGACGACGTAAAATACCTTGGTCTGTACTTAGATAGAAGACTCACCTGGCGGATGCACATTATTACTAAGCGAAAAAAACTAGGATTAACTCTCACCAAAATGTACTGGCTAATTGGGCGATATTCAAAACTTAACATCGAAAATAAGCTCCTCATTTACAAAGCTATCATAAAACCAATCTGGTCGTACGGTATACAACTTTGGGGAACTGCTTCAACATCAAACATAGACATCGTTGAACGTTTCCAATCCAAAGTACAAAATACAAAACTCGACTCAGTGTACACCCCAATGATTTGGTAAAAAATCTTATGAATCAACCACTAAATCACAGAAGACTAAGAAGGTTTACGCCCAATGAATTACCAAATAGACTTTAATTGCATTTAAGTAAATTAGGTTTAGTTTTAGATTTAAGTTTAGCTTCTAAGTTATTTTCCAATTAATCACACTATGTTTAAAAAACCTTTGTATATGGAAGAGTGCTACTGAGCATTCTCTGGCATGTCATAGATGTAACTGTTAATTAATTTGCTAAATGTACTGATACATGAAACGTTTACTACGAGACGAAAAACGTGTCCTCCCGTTAATCTATACAACAAATCATTACCGCAACAAGACGACGTAAAGTACCTTGGTCTGTACTTAGATAGAAGACTCACCTGGCGGAAGCACATTATTACTAAGCGAAAAAAACTAGGATTAACTCTCACCAAAATGTACTGGCTAATTGGGCGATATTCAAAACTTAACATCGAAAATAAGCTCCTCATTTACAAAGCTATCATAAAACCAATCTGGTCGTACGGTATACAACTTTGGGGAACTGCTTCAACATCAAACATAGACATCGTTGAACGTTTCCAATCCAAAGTACAAAATACAAAACTCGACTCAGTGTACACCCCAATGATTTGGTAAAAAATCTTATGAATCAACCACTAAATCACAGAAGACTAAGAAGGTTTACGCCCAATGAATTACCAAATAGACTTTAATTGCATTTAAGTAAATTAGGTTTAGTTTTAGATTTAAGTTTAGCTTCTAAGTTATTTTCCAATTAATCACACTATGTTTAAAAAACCTTTGTATATGGAAGAGTGCTACTGAGCATTATCTGGCATGTCATAGATGTAACTGTTAATTAATTTGCTAAATGTACTGATACAGATTGCAAATATAGTGGGACTTCAATTAATAAAAAAAAAACTTTGAAATTTCCTATGTCCAACTAATTAATTAATCCAAGAAAATATATGTGCCAATTTCAGAAACCCATTTTAATTCGAAAACCACCATAAAGCTTAGGGAAATCAATCAATCAAATGTCAATTTTACTTGTACCTTTATGAACACAAAAAAAACAAGTTTCGTTAGTGTGAATTGAGTAAATACCAAGAAAACGAGAAAAAAAAACATATATATATATATATATATATATATATATATAGGGCGTTGAAACGCACATTACAATAAGTGGGGCAGTTATCTTAAATTACCTTAAAAGATTGGGTGGGTGGAATATTCCATTATTACAGAATTGTAGTGGGACACTCCGAACAGTATAAGATCATTTTAACAGGCTCCTCTTTGCGTTTTCATATTACACAACTTTATTTGACAACTAAGTTACTTTTTTCCAAACTTGTTACATGCACAATGTGCGGTCGTAGCAAAAGTATAAAAAGGTGTGCAGTAACAAGAAGTGTTGGTTTAGCCGGAAGCTCAGTCTGTCGGTTAGGCACTTGGAATGCGTAGGTGTGTGGTTGGCGTAAAAATACAGAAAGGTTAAAAAGGGACAGCTTGATTTATTTTTATATATCCATTAGACCTAGAAAAGTGCTACGACACAGTTAGAGATACACTACAGTTAAAATAAGGTTGGACAACGTCCAGAAAGGTAGCAGATCTGGGTGCGAATGGTGATCCTAGTCCACAGGAATAAAGAAAACAACCTGGTTTAATTGTAAACACAAATAAAAAAATTTATTTTCCCTAACCGGTGCTCCCGTTATAACTATATATGTTTTATAAATAAGAACGTACTCTGTGTACAGATTTCTCTCAACAATATTCCTAATTAAATTCAGCAATTTACTCAAAATAATTAACATTTATACAAGCGTTATCGCAAGTTCGGATAGCTATAACGTTGGCGGACGCAATTTAGAGACTCAAATTTAGGCAAAAATAAATACATATGCGAACGTTATAGTTGAAACACACTTACCTTGCTGAGTATGACAAGTAAAAGAAACTCACCAGGATGTTGCTTGTGTATAATTACTTAACGGTGTGTTTTGCTATGTATAAACCTGTTTGTTTGTAGTAAGGTATTGGTCCGATATGAAGTATTAACTATAAAGTATCCAAAAGTTAGCTATCGGAGACCATTTGCATGTTATATTATAAATCGGAAGATCGTGGACCAGTTATAGTGATAAAATTGGTCACAGCAATATCTTGAAGAACGAAGAAGGACGATAATACCAGTAGCAAAAAGACCTAGAGTGTACCATAATGGAATTTAAATTGCAAAATATGTATTTTATTTATTGATTCAAAACGTTAAACAGAGGTAATTAGTGTAAAAGAAAGTGGTTTTGTTTACCTCTCGATCCAACAAGCTTTGTTAGAAATGATTATATCCGTCCAAACGAGTACTACAATACGTAGTATCAAATTTAACTATAATAAAGAATGCAAAACAAGTCTTCACTGCATGTAATATCTATCAAGTAATTATTTTATATAGAAATTACAGAAAAATTTTTACCATATTCATTTCTAACGCAAAATTTCAGTTTTCTCAAAAATGCGTTCATTTGTCACACCAGAAACTAGGAAGAAGAAGTCACATGTTTCTTTTTAACAAATAACAAAATTCGGCCTTATCGCGATTTAAATTTATTAGAAAATTGTACGCAAATAAATACACTGTTGTCACGTTGTCTGAGAAAATTGAATGCAGATATGCCCTTGTTGACAAACTTCTAAAAGTTGCCTAACAACAGAATTAAGAAATCTCAACTCTTACAAATAATTTCCACGTTACTATAACACGTTACAAACTGTTATCACTTACTGAAGCATTAACTGTAATTATTATCGGAACGTTCAAAGTTACATAAAACATGAATAAAAATACACAATTAAACCCAACAGATAAGTCTTAGTAAAGGTTTAATAAATACCTTCCTTTTCGGTATTGTGAAAATATGAAGCGGAAGTATATCGTCCTAGCGAAAAAGTAGGAAACAGGAGTGACGATATGTGAAAAGTTTTTAAATTTAAAGAAAATATGTGAAAAATGTTTTGTAGAAGACCTAAAAGTTGCGCAATTCCATCAGTTTTGCCACGATATAAAAAAATGGACAGCATCTCCTGATGGCAGCAGTTATTCATCATCAGATGCAGATTAGCCTACTGATTTGAAATTGAGAACTTTAAGTGTATACTTCCCTTACGATTTTATGAATACTTCAAAAAAGAAGATCGCATTGAAAAGTTTAAGCAATATCTGGGTGAGAAAGATGTGTAATCACCAGCGCCGGTACTGTAGGAAAGACAACTAATTTAACAATTCTGGAAAAATAATAATATATATCTATGTATAACTGTTTGGAAATAAATTATATATTTTTTTTTGCAAAAAATGTCTTTTTATTTCTTGTCTTGTTATTAATGCATTATTGTAAAATTGCTAACAATCTAGACATTGGTGTGTTTTGTGTTACACTGGCAGAACTAAAATCAAAAGTTAAAAACTTATGATCTGTTAGTAAAATTTGAATAGATTTTAAATACCTTATTTTAGAAAAAAAATGTTATTTATTCTTGTGAACTGTTGTAATATTGTTTGCCCTAATTTTTAAATTTTGTAAAAGAATGGTCCTGAAACCTTATGGTTTATTAAAATTTGTGAAGTGGTGTATACCGTATTCTTTAAACAAAATATTACCTACGTGTTTGTAATACGTAAAAATGACGATGAAATAAAGATGCTTAACGGAATTGTATATACATGAAAATTTTTAAACTAAACGAAGATGTAATTAATAATTATTATTAATTATAATCATTAAACGAAGATGCTTTACTGCAATATATAATATATGAATATTGATTTAATTTAAAATATTACGCTCCAAAAACATAACTTATATGGAATAATCATTAATTTAAAATTATATGAATTACAAATGGGAAATACGAAGTTGTTCTAATGTACATTTTTAATAGTAAGTAAAGTTTCATTTTCAAATAATGAAATCAACAGTGTTATGTTAATTAATGGTTACATCAAAAATTATAAGAAATATAAGTAATATAGTAATAAATGGGTAAAACTTGTAAAATGATAATGAACCATATGGTTTAGATAAGATTGGAAAAACGCTCGTAATTATATCTTCCTATGAGAATGCTGACCATACACATTCCTTTCTGTTGAAGTACATTTTATTCATTATAGCACTGATTTTACATGAAATTACACATATAATTTTACGTCGCGTTGGAACTAAAAAATTGGTGGTCCTAAACTAATTAAAATTGTTGAAATCGTGCAGTAAGTTGTGTTTCTTATGAGTATAAGTAAAAAAACTGTGTTTTAAATGCAGTTTATCGTTTCAAAATTGTATAGGTCAATTTTAGGACCATTTTTATATTTTTGACAAATTAAAAAACGCAATAGATAAAGTGCCGCTTGTAACACGGAATTACATTTTCAAAAATATTAATTTCGATTTGGCAAATTTAAAAAAAATTAAAAAATTTAAATGGAACCTCGTCATTTGATAGTGCTGTAAGTTTAATGCATCTTGACGTTCGATGGGATCGGCTACATTTAATTAAACGCTTATTTTCCGCACTGAACTTATCATCGGTAATGAAGAATTGCGTTTTTACCAGTTTATGGAATTGAGCATGAACATGAGAGCGTCCAAACTTGTCCATCGTTGTGCAAACTATAGTTGACTAAATAATTGTTTGGAAGGTTTCTCAATATATCCATCTTCGTATAGTTCTTTCACGATTGATATGATATCGTTGACGAGTCCAGTATTACCGGCCATTTTTTCGGCCCATAGGACTTCCAAATCTTGAATCAATTCATGCACGTTGTTCCAGTATTTGTATTCAACCGGTCGAATTTCATCGAATACTGTTACTTCCCCCCCTTTTTTCTCCTTCACCTCCGTATTCTCCAGTAAGGGTTTAATTATCCCTGTATATTTTTTGGCACGTGTACCTTTCAATTGTTCATCCGGGTTATTATCGCGACGAGCTGTATTAGTTGCAATTAAGATCTGTGTATAGTTCTCTACATCTTCGCTAGTTATTAGACGCTTGTCTGGTTCATTCATGATTATTAGGCCATAGAGACCACTCGTACCACTGTACCGAACTCCCTTAATAACCAAATCCTTTCCGTCTATCTTTACTGATGTCTTGCCAATTGCCCACTAATCGGTAGAAATATCGTAAAGAACTCCATAAGTGGTATCAATTGCATTCGATGAATCGCTTAGCATGCGCTGTACGTATATTCATATAAGTCCTAAAAAAACGCGCTCTTCAATTTTTAAATTTGCCCATAGGTCCAAACCGAAATTAATATTTTTGAAAATGTGATTGCGTGTTACAAGCGGCACTTTATCTATTGCGTTTTTTAATTTATCAAAAATATGAAAAATGGTCCTAAAATTGACCTATACAATTTTGAAACGATAAACTGCACTTAAAAACAACTTTTTTTGCTTTACTTACTTATATTCAGCATTCTCATTGGAAGATATAATTACGAGCGTTTTTCCAATCTTATCTAAACCATATAGTTCATTATCATTTTATAAGTTTTACTTATTTATTACTATATTACTTATATTTCTTATAATTTTTTATGTAACCATTAATTAACATAACACTGTTGATTTAATTATTTGAACATGAAACTTTACTTACTATTAAAAATGTACATTAGTACAACTTCGTATTTCCCATTTATAATTCATATAATTTTAAATTAATGATTATTCCATTTAAGTTTTATTTTCGGAGCGTAATATTTTAAATTAAATCAATATTCATATACTATATAATGCAGTAAAGCATCTTCGTTTTAATGATTATAATTAATAATAATTTTTAATTACATCTTCGTTTAGTTTAAAAATTTTCATGTATAGGTATATAATTCCGTTAAGCATCTTTATGTCATTTCCATTTTTACGTATTACAAACACATAGGTAATACTTTGTTTAAAGAATACGGTATACACCACTTCACAAATTTTAATAAACTATAAGGTTTCAGGACTATTCTTTTACAAAATTTAAAAATTAGGGCAAACAATATTAAAACAGCTCACAAGAATAAATAACATTTTTTTTCTAAAATATAGTATATTGAGTATCAAGAACAGTAAGGGACGTTTACCGGTCGACGGCAATGTTTTTCGCTATCGCTCAGCCTCCAATTTGGACGGAGACCGGTACAACCCTTAATGTTCGTGATGCTCATACTGTTTGTTGCACGATTATATTAAATTTACCACAATAGAAATTATACAATTTCTACTAAATAAACGAAAAGTCAAAAGTGACGTTTTAAATAGAAATGTCCAAATTTTTTCTTGAATTCAGAGACAGTTTCTGTAAACTCAAGTACTGCACAAGCCAGCGGGATTACAGTTAGTAATTGTAGTAATTGTACGTTTAATTTCAATGCCAAATAAATATTTTTTGAATGTTTTCTGAATTATATAATTATATATTTAGATTTTTACTTACCGCGCTACATGCACGGTAAGTGAATTACTTACCCGACGTATCCTAGTCACCAGTAAAAACAACCTTCTGATCTCGAAACAAACCCGGTAATTAACTAAAATCGTCCTATCGTGCAAAAAGGTATTTAAAATCTATTCAAATTTTACTAACAGATCATAAGTTTTTAGCTTTTGATTTTAGTTCTCCCAGTGTATCACAAAACACACTAATATCTAGATTGTTAGCAATTTTACAATAATGCATTAATAACAAGACAAGAAATAAAAAGACATTTTTTGCAATAAAAAATATATAATTTATTTCCAAACAGTTATACATAGATATATATTATTATTTTTACAGAAATATTAAATTAGTTGTCTTTCCTACAGTTCCGGCGCTGGTGATGTATATGTCTTTCTCAGCGAGATATTTAAACTTTTCAATGTGATCTTCTTTTTTGAAGTATTCATAAAATTGTAAGGGAAGTGTACACTTGAAGTTCTCAGTTTCAATGATCAATATGTTTACCATACTTCGTGTCGATAGTGTTCATATCAATCACTTTATATTTTGTACCCACTTCCAAACCTTTTACGTTCGTGAAGGATTTACAGAAAGTGCTACTGTTCAATGCAGATAGATCCATCTTTACTGATTCGAGAACGCTTTTGAATTTTGAGTTTACAACGCAACTGTCCTTATATATATATATATATATATATATATATATATATATATATATATTATATATATATATATATATATATATATATATATATATATATATATTACTGCATCACGATTTTGATGGTAGAGGGGAGAGTGTGCTTTGAGAATTATATCAGTAGGCTAATCTGTATCTGATGATGAATAACTGCTGCCATCAGGAGATGCTGTCTATTTTTTTATATCGTGGCAAATCTGATACAATTGCGCAACTTTTAGTTCTTCTACAAAACATTTTTCACATATTTTCTTTAAATTTAAAAACTTTTCACATGTTTCTCCTGTTTCATACTTTTTCTCTCGGACGTTACACTCCTCTTCACTAGAATCAACTCGCCCGTAAACCGCCTCATGTTGGGCATCGAATACTAATGCCTAAACTTCTAGCTTCAAGCGTTCCACCACTGTTCTCAGGTCGGTTGCTTTGGTCCATTGCTCTTGAATGTATGCCATCCACATGTTTTATACAGAATTCACTACGCATTACACTATTTTCTTATATTATTACTCTAAACTCCCCACTATGTTATATTAGTGCAGATATGAACCATGTAATTGATTATCGCACAAATCTGGCTACGCGCTACTTCTAATAATGACACGCATCAGCTATTTTTTTAATTATGGTTCTGTCACTATATTTTTTAGATAAGACGCGAACCGACTATTTTTAGCTATGACGCGACCGCCTTTTAGCGAGGACGTGAAACAGATGTGTGTCTAGCACAGGCACGAACCACACATATCTGGTTATTTCCTTTTGTGACATATTTGCATAGCAAAGATTCAAACCACACATGTGTTTGGTCACCTACTATTTTTTAATAATGATTCGCACCAGCTATTTTTAATGATGGTGCTGTCACTGTAACTTTTAGCTAAGACGCGAACCGACTATTTTTAGCTACGACGCGACCACCTTTTACTGCAGTCATGCACCGACTATTTTTAGCTATGATACACCACATTTTAGCGAGGACGCGAACCAGCTATCATCTGACCCCAAGGTGACCTTGAAAATCTAGTGACTTTTTTCAAATCTAGTAACTTTTCTAGTGACTTTTTGGGTTAGGATCGGCCTTGTATTACTACTACTACTTATGATAAAATACCCAAATCGCTTTATTTACATTTTGGTTATCTTCGCATTCAGATATCTATTATTTCTAAAAAGTAAGGGAAATTAATAACCAGATACTCTACTCTTATTTGTTAATGAGATAAAGCCATAAGGATATTATTGAATAATGAAACTACAAACAGACAATTCATTACTGTTTATCTGCAACAATGCAGACCGCAAATGCGTCCGAAAACTATGCGACCTTGTTCACTCTATCTATTAACCCATACTAATGTTATGCTTTGTCAAATAAATGATTTTTTTTTCATTTTAAAGGAGATTATTTGTATTACTGTCTTTATCAGGTTGGTAATAATACCAACCAAAACAAGTTTATCAATTAGTTGACTGGATAACCCTGCAGTCTAGTAACAAATAGCTCAGTTTATAACAAAAATCAAATTTTGAAAACAAAATTTTACTAGTAGTTTTGTTTTTATGTACATCTAAATATACCTATGGTGCCCCCAAAAAACTGGCACTTTGCATTGTTCGGCAGTCGAAATTGTCCTTTAAGTGTGTTTAAAAAATCTGTGCCATCTAAACTACAAATAAACAGGCTTTAATTTGACACCAAGCACAATGGTTACCTTTTTATTCAGCTTCAAACCCGAGGGTATATAATTTTTGGGTCGACATGACAAGATGCACAAGTAACGGCACCCCCTTCTTCCAGAAGGCGAGGGTGAACGTACTAACCAGGTGAGCGGTATGTTGGTTCCTTATGGTACAGAGTTTACCTATTCGACCATCATGACTACTGTCAGTAAACCGTACCTGCATTACACCCAACTTTTTTAATGGTAATCCTGATGTTGGTTAAAGCTGCTTAAACCGAATGGGAAACAATATAATGATGAAGATGAAGGAAATAGAAGAGAAAAATGGGAAATAGGTATAAGACACAATACCTCAATTTTAGTCATATCGGATTTTAAACACGATAATCCACTATTTTTGATCCGCCATTTTGAATTTTTTTAATTTTGACTAATGATTTATACTAAGAGATTTTAAAAACTCCCAATATCCGACATTCAAAAAAACGGTTGATAAATTAAAAATTGCACAATTTTGTACCCTAAAAACGGGGCGCCACTGGTTATTATATATTTCCTTTTTTTGAAATTATATAAAAAAGGTATGTTTGTTTTTTTTAATTATCTTTAAAATTTGAAGCAATTAGTTTGAAATGTTAAAAAAAGTGTTTGAACATTTCAACTGATTACATAGTTTTCTCTTTATACGTACGTATATGAGAAAGCAATAATTAAAAAATATGTAAGTTAGGTAAGAATAAACGTGCATATTTTTGAAATTAAACTTAATTAGGCCCTGAAAATATTTGCTTAATATATGGGTTTTTGTAACTAATTAATCACAGGCTAAGGCAAAGAAGAAAATGTTTCGATAATTTCCACTAATTCCTGTGTAATTTGTTGTGCTGATTCCCAAACTAATAATAAAACAGTCGTATTACCCACCAATTTCTCACATTTTAATATTAAATAAAAATTAATTTTATTATTCAAAATGTATGAAAATATTTTAAATCATGTAACTGTTCTAAATTGGCAATATATTCTAGAGTTTAAGGTAGGCAATAAAATAAAATGTTATAGGAGATTTCATGTAAGTTCAGTTGCACGTCATTAATTTATGTAAGTAGTCCCAACGTTCTAGATTGCTTCTATCTAATTTTGAGTCATGGGGAGATACGAAATAGTAGCATTAATAATTTATGGGAACTAGCTAAATAAATTCATTACCTGCATCGGTTTTTTCGTGGAATTGCCTTTAGGTCGGTAGTTCTGAGAAATTGTACAGCTGTTTGTTTTCTTGCAGTTAATATAACCTCGCATTATAGTGTTTAGCCTGTATTCTATTTATTCACACTTTAATATGGCTGATCGTGGTTGTAAAAACGATTTTTGTTATATATGTGGCGACATTATATCTAAAAAACACCAAAGGAACATTATTGACTTTGTAAAAAAGGTATACTTTGCATGTTTTGGTGTAGAAATCGGTAATCAAGGCAAATGTTGGGTTCCTCACAAAGTATATTATGCTTCTGTTGAGGACCTTAGGAAATGGTATAATAAAGAAAAAAGCTTTTAAATTTCCAATACCTATGGTATAGAGAGAGCAAAAAAATCCTTCAAACGATTGTTATTTTTGCAGTATACAAGTTTCTGGGTGTAACTCTAAATATAAGAAGGTAATTGTCTATCTTAACCTTACTTCAGCAGAGCGACCGGTAGGACATGGACCGGGACTTCCTGTCCCTGTACCACCTGAACCTATTGATGACGGTTTACAGTCCATTCCCGAATTTAATGAAAGTCAGCCAAGTGATAATAAATTCCAATGGGCTCCAGAAAATTTAAAACCAAGGTTGTTTACACAGACTGAGTTAAATGATTTAGTACATAGAACAAGAGATGAACAGTTTGCCCAATTTTTTAGGCAGGAAGAGGATTTGGTTTACTTTCATGACATTGACAGTCTAATGAATCAATTTGGCATTGAGGACAAGAAGTAAGATAAATGGATACTTTTTATATACTCACCAAAACCGAGCTTAATATAGTTTTACAGAAAATTAACTATACAGTTCATGATTGGATGCTATGTGGAGATTTAAAAGTTATTAAGGAGAGCAAGGGATCAACATTGATCTATAAGACAATGGCCGGTAAAAAACAATGATATCCGGCTAGAAGAATATTATTCTGGCACTACTACACATAAAGTTAGGCGTAATGAAACTATTTGTAAAAGCTTTCCCTAAAGGTGGTGACTGTTTTAAATGGTAGTGTAGAAAATTTCCTCATTCATCAGAAGCTAAACTGAAAGAAGGGATTTTCGTTGGGCCTGATATTCGTAAATTGATGTCCGATATCCAATTTTGAAGCAACGGTGAATAGAAAGGAAAAGGAGACTTGGATATCATTTAAAAAAGTTGTGACTAAGCTTTTCGACAATATGAAAGCCCCTAACTATAAACTTATCGTAGCTAATATGATAGACAAGTTCAAAACTGTTGGTTGCCTGATGATCCTTAAAGTCCACTTCTTGCACAACCATCTTGACTTTTTTCCTGAAAACTTAGGTGATGTGAGTGAAGTGCAAGGGGAACGGTTTCATCAGGACATAAAAGAGATGGAGAAACCATACCAGTGTAACAACCTTTTTTTTGTGGTTGTATTAATAAATACGTTAATCTAAAATCATTAATTTATTTGGCTTAAAATTAGAGGAGTTTTTAATTATTTTCATATAAAATTGAAAACTGGCAACTTAATTTGCACTTCATATAACATATCTTTTGTGTGTAATATTACATAAATAGTTTTAGTTCCCTTTCTTAAAAAATTGGATTTATATTATGTAACAGCGCAACGCAAGAAAACTTTTACGCTTGAGTTATTGAGAAAGCTTTTCTTAGTTTAGTTGATGCTGACTGTTAACAGCAATAAGTATGATTTTTATTTAATTTTTTAATATGTGCCATCAAGAAAATTTTGATGGTAAGCTTTTTTTCTCATTGTATTTAAAAACTAAGCATTTGTTTGTTTTTTAGGCACGTTAGGTGGCACGTTAAGTGGCACATTAATTTGAACGTTAATTTGCACTTTTCAATACTCATTTTTTAAAGTTTGCATTTTTTTAAGTAGTTAATATTACTAATCTTTACTGACACGTATAAGTCTATATTTTAAAATATATTATCTAAATGGCAAGTTTACATAAGTTACCCGAACAACGCCAGTTCTGCATTCTGTTACCAATAAATTTGGCGAATTAAACTACAAGGAAATTCCATAAAGCAAGACATTGACTTCACCACAGAAACCCTTCTGCTTCATAGTACCTGTATCAGTTTATAAACAGAACATTTAAAAGGTAAAGTTTTTATACTTTAGTTTAAGTCTCCTGAATATTTTTCACATTTTCAACCATTTATTAAAATAAACTTATGTAATTTGTTATTTTATTTTCATTTCTGTTAAATGTTTTTAGTATTCATTATTTAGGGTTTTGTTATTTTCCTGATTTAAAGATAACATGGCGCTCGAGAATTTATTATTTTATTCATAATTTTTAATAACTTTTTATGCCATTAAGTGGGAACAATCAAGCATAAAGAGGCAACTAGCATCTCAGGTAGGTTAATTTAATTATTTATTAGAACTCTCCCTATCTCAATCTACCACTGAGTCAGAGGCACATTATTATACAACATTAGTATTTTTGTTATAATTTTAATCTTCCGTTTGAAGCTAATTATTGTTATACTTTGGCGCGACGTGCAGGGACATTGAAATTTATTACTTGAAATTTATTACTTATTTGATATTTTATTTACATTTGTGTTATATTTTCTGTGGGGCCAGAAAAAGGGACTTGCTGTTGTTTCAATGTTAATTATTCCCACTTGTGATTGTTTATATTTTTTGATTTGATTATTTAGTGTTTACAGAATTTTAAGGAGTGTTACAACTTAGGTTACTATTTTATGTGTTTATATAAGGAACTTTATTGAGTGTGTTACGATGTCAACTGTAAATTATTTAGTTGATGTTCTTTATAGTGATGAATTATTAATTGAACTACAATTTCGCAATGTAAGTGGAGCAGAACGGTTAATTGTGGAAGAGAAGCGTAAGCTTTTAAGACGTCTGTTAAATGCAGAAAAAATCAATCCAAATTTATTTGATTCATACCCGAAGTGCGATATAGATCAAACAGTAGAATTAGAATTATTGAAGGAAAAGTTAAATAATATTCAGTCTTCAATTAAACTTTTTAAACATAAGCCCTCGAAATCAGTTTATCTTAGACTACACACACGATTATTGCATATATTGAAACGCTTGAATTACATAACTTTTGATGATGAATTTTTATATTTACATGACCAATTGTTGACCTTATGTAACGAATCGTTAGAATTAATTGAATCTATAAATGAAAATATTGAATTAAATATTGATGTTTCAAATTTAGATACTTCCAATATTTCGATGTCACAAAATGATCCTGTTAATACTTCAGTTAATATTCCAACAGAAGATTTTTCAAAATTAATAGATAACTTGCAAATTTCAAAAGGTTTTGTTCCTGTATATAAATTAAATTTAAAGTTTAATGGTAGTGAGAAAGAAGTTTTTACATTTATTCAAAGATGTGAGGAGCTAATGATATTTGCGGGGAAAGGTTTGGTTTGGTATAGGGCAGTTAAACCGTTTTTGCATACTTGGGACGATCTTATTACTAAATTAAAAAGCGATTTTTTACCGGAAGGACATGACGAAGTTTTGTTAGATGATATTAAAAATCGTAAACAGGCTTTTGATGAAATTCCAACCCTTTTTATTTCTGAAATGGTTAATTTATTTTCTCAATTAGAGATTTCTCCTTCGGAAGGTGAACAATTAAGGATTATAATGAAAAATTTACAACCTTGGTTTGCTACTCAATTAGCCCTTGTTAGTGTTAATGATATTTTTCATTTAGTAGATTTGTGTAAAAATTACAACAAGTGAAAGCTCAGAATTCTAAATTCAAATTTAATTCTTATTCAGATTCACAAAGCCAATCTGATTATAAGCCTTCTTCGGCGGTGAAACAAAATATTAAACCTAAAGTCCATTTTTCAGGTATTAAACCAAAAAATATGAATTCTACTTTTACAACTCCAAAAATTAATACAGCTAAGTCTTCAACAACATGCTTTAAATGTAGACAGTTGGGTCATACCTTTCACACCTGTGATAAGGGTGATGATAGAATCTTTTGTTTTAGATGTGGTTATTCCAATGTTACTTTTCTAATTGTCCGAGGTGTAAATTTTCAAAAACTTGTAAATGAAAAGTGTTCCGTTAGTCGACACATTTCTTATGATTTTTCAGAGGCTGACAAGCATGTTTTTAACGAGTGGTTGATTACTGTTAAGGAATTTTTTGGAACTTCGAAAAATTGTTCTAAATTTGTAGAGAAGAATGATGATGTTAGACCTTTTATTAATGTAAGGATTTTTAATGAGAATTTTATTGCTTTATTAGATAGTGGAGCTACCGTGACAATTTTAGGTAAGCCTGCTTTGTATTTGATTGATAAATATGATTTAAAATTAAATAGGAATTCGCCTTTTCATCATTGGTTATTGCTGATGGTTCTTCACAATCCATTTTGGGGAGTGTTGATTTATCTTTGACTATTAATGGTATTACTAAAACTATTTCTGTTATTGTTTCTGAATTTATTACTACTGCAATTACTTTGGGGGTAGATTTTTGTCGTTTATTTGAAATTAAAGCTGATTTTGGTGAAAATTCTTTTGTTGCAAACTCTGCGGAGACAACTTTTTCTATGATTAAGAGTATTGATGATCTTAATAATAATCAAGTTTTTGAATTAAATCAAGTTATTGACCTTTTTAAAACCTTATCAACTTCAAAGTTAGGTAAGACAAATAAAATTTTTCATTCAATTAATACTGGTGATGCCGTACCAATTAAACAACGTTATTTTCCATTATCTCCTGCTATGCTGGAGCATGCGAACAGAGAAATTGATGATATGTTAGAGCAAGGAATTATTAAACCCAGTTCTTCTCCTTGGAATTCTCCAATGGTTTTAGTTAAGAAGATGACAGGTGATTTTAGAGTTTGTTTTGATGCGAAGAAATTAAATTCAGTTACAAAAAAAGATGCTTACCCCTTACCATTTTTAAACGATATTTTGGATAAATTAAGAGATGCTCGTTATTTAACTTCAATTGATTTAAAGAAAGCTTTTGGCAAATACCTTTAGACGCTGAGAGTTGTGAAAAAACTGCTTTTACTGTTCCACGTAGAGGATTATTTGAGTATACTGTTATGCCCATGGGACTTTCAAATGCACCCAGTACATTACAACGATTTATGGATTCCATTTTAGGACATGATTTATCTCAATCAGTTTTTGTTTACTTCGACGATATTATTATTTTTTCGAGTACATTCAAGGAACATGTTGCGATTTTAAGAGAAGTTTTAAAAGGCTTAAGGATGCCCAATTGAATATTAATTTAGATAAATGTGAATTTTGTAAACCTCGTTTATCATATTTAGGCTTTGTTATTGATAAGAATGGTCTTCACACCGATCCTTCAAAGGTGGAAGCTATTACTGAATTTCCTCAACCACATACTTTTACAGAAGTTAAACGTTTTATTGGAATGTGTTCTTGGTATCGACGTTTCATTCATGATTTTTCCACTATTTTATCTCCGATTAATAATTTATTGAAAGGTAAGAAGAAATCTCAGAAAGTTTTATGGAATGACGAAGCGAATGATTCATTTTTGAAAATTAAATCTTTATTAGTTAAAGCTCCAATTTTAGCGAGCCCTGATTTTTCTAAAACATTTTATTTACAGTGTGATGCATCTAATTGTGGAGTTGGATGTGTGTTAACACAAGGAGTAGGAGAGGAGGAAGTTGTTATTGCCTATGGTTCTCGTACTTTGAACAAAGCCGAGCAAAATTATTCTATTACAGAACGTGAGTTACTTGCAGTTATTTTTGGTATTCAAAAGTTTAGACCTTATATTGAAGGTACCCATTTTAAAGTTATTACAGATCATCATTCATTGATTTGGCTCAATAATTTAAAAGATCCTTCTGGTAGATTATCCAGATGGAGTGTTAAACTTCAACAATTTGATTTTGAAGTCATTCATCGTAAGGGTAAATTAAATGTAGTTCCTGATGCACTTTCTAGAGCACCTTTGGAAGTTAGTTCTTTAGAATTTTCTGTTGTTGATTTAGACGATTGGTATAAGAAGATGTTAGCCAACCTTTCTAAAAATCCTGAATTATTTCCTAATTGGAGAGTTGAAGATAATAAACTCTACAAATTTATTTCTAATGAATTAAACATCGAATCGAATTTAGTGGAATGGAAATTAGTTGTTCCGAAATCTTTAAGGAAAGATATTTTACGAAAATTTCATGATGATCCTACATCATCACATTTTGGTGTTTTAAAACTTTTCAAAAATTAAAGAATTTTATTACTGGCCAAAAATGAAGTCAGATATTTCCAAATATATTAGGAATTGCAATGTTTGTAACCGAAGCAAGTCTTCACAATTTAATCATTATGGTTTTATGGGGAAAGAGAAAAATGTTTCTTATCCTTTTCAATGTATTTCTATTGATTTAGTGGGTCCTTTTCCTAGATCGAAGAGTGGAAACACAGTTTTATTAGTTATTTGTGATTGGTTTACTAAATTTACTTTGATTCACCCTATGCGCAGTGCTACTGCTAAAAGAATTTGTCAATATATTGAAAATTATGTATTTCTAGTATATGGTGTTCCTCAAATTTGTATGGTGGACAATGGTCCTCAATTTAAAAGTTCACAATTTAAAAATTTAATGAGTTTTTACAAAGTTCAATCCGTTTGGTTTAATGCAAGTTATCACCCTCAAGTAAATTTTGTTGAGAGAGTTAATAAAGTAGTAGGTAATGCGATTAGATCTTATATTCAAGATGATCACAGGAATGGGATGTTGAAATTCACAAAATTGCGCATGCTATTCGTAACGCTGTTCATGAGTCTACGAAATTTTCACCTTCCTTTTGGCGTTTGGTCGGACAGTTCCGATTTCTGGAGATTTTATGGTCGACTAAAGGATTTCAAAGAGGATGATTTATTTATTGCTAACCGTGAACAATTAGTTCAAGATTTAAATGAACTTTCACCCATTTTTAAACATGTTAAACAAAATTTACATGCAGCTTACGAAAGAAATTCAAAATCTTACAATTTGCGACGTCGTCCGTTGAAATTAAACGTTGGCGATTTAGTTTGGAAAAAGAATTTTACTTTATCTGATGCGACTAAAAATTATAGTCAAAAGTTAGCTCCAAAATTTATTGAAGCAAAAGTTATTGAAGTGGTAGGTCCAACTACGTACCGATTGGCCACCCCTATTGATAATAAACCCTTAGGTGTTTTTCATGTTAAGGATTTAAAACCTCATTAGTTATTATTTTTTAGTATTCCTTTTTAATCATTTTTCGATTTTAGTATTTTTACATTCTGGTTTTCTTATTTATATTTTTTAATTATTTTGATAATTTTTCAAAATAATTTTATTTTGTGCTTATTTCGCACATTATTTTATTTTATATTGTTGTGGCTTTGCAAACCACTTAATTATTTTTTTTTACATTTGTTAGCATGATTTTTGCTACATTTGTTTAGCACGATGGTTGATATTTAGATCCCATTGTGTGATTGATTTTTTTAGCATGATGTTTGATATTTAGATCACATCGTGCGTTTATTTTGCCGACTTTGTGGGACATTAGTTCTCAGGCAGATTATCTTTCTTTATTGGATTTTCCATTTGCTATTGTTACAATAGTAAAATTGAAGATAACTATTTTGAGTTTACCTCTGATCGTTAATTTGACGTGTAAAACTCATAACCATGGATAAGAAAACTAGTAATGCTTCTATACATTTTTATTTTTTGATTAATTTAGTTATTTTATTTTTTCCTGATTTGTGTAGTGTTACTATTCTTGGACGGTGCTTGAGGACTTCAGTTCGCCTCGTGTCAACCTCGATTAGTTCACTTCCTGATTATGACGTTTTGGTAGTTTTAGGAGGGGGTTTTTGGGTTCGTAAGAGTGCATCACCTTTCTCTTTGCTATCTCACCTAGATTTCGATTGATTTATAAAATGTGCGTGTTAGTTAGGGTATGTTGGGTCTTGGACGATGACTGTGGAACAACATAAAACCTCTCTTGTTCTCCACGACGAAGCATCCTGAGCTAATTTGCAATGAAAATAATCGTATCTTGGATTTACCGATTTTGACTTACTTATCGAACGTGACTGTGGTAGTTGTGTTATGTACCTAGGAGGCTTGGTTTGAGACCACCGGGGTAGGGTAATTGAACCGCTCTCTCTCGACCTCAAATCTCGCGATTATTTATTGTTAGTCCGCAAGGATTTTTTTTTAATACTTATACTCTCGAGTAGAGTGGCGCTTAGCCTTGATTTTTTATGAAGTTGCACGATGACCGTTTCCTGGTTCTCTGGCCACTGTCCCTTCAGGTCATGGTAGGTTACGGTTTCCGTTCATTTTTTTTACCTTAGAATCAAATTTTTTTACCGGATACTCATTTTGCTCTCCTGATGGTGGTTTGCTTCACTAACCCCACCAGTTAAAGTTTTTGACTTTATTTAAGGTTTCGGGTCCTTGATTCTCGACTAGTGGCGTGTGCGGGTGGTAGCGCGTCATTAGCTTTTTTGGTGTTGCGAGGGGTCTTTCCTGACCGACGTCACCACATTTTCCGTACTTCTTCGTACATTTTCTTGTTATTTTTTTAAATTTTAATAATTTCATTTATTAGCTTAGTGTTTGGAATCTCCGCTTTGGTGATCTCCGAGTCCAAATTTTAGGAGGGGGTGTGTAACAACCTTTTTTTTGTGGTTGTATTAATAAATACGTTAATCTAAAATCATTAATTTATTTGGCTTAAAATTAGAGGAGTTTTTAATTATTTTCATATAAAATTGAAAACTGGCAACTTAATTTGCACTTCATATAACATATCTTTTGTGTGTAATATTACATAAATAGTTTTAGTTCCCTTTCTTAAAAAATTGGATTTATATTATGTAACAGCGCAACGCAAGAAAACTTTTACGCTTGAGTTATTGAGAAAGCTTTTCTTAGTTTAGTTGATGCTGACTGTTAACAGCAATAAGTATGATTTTTATTTAATTTTTTAATATGTGCCATCAAGAAAATTTTGATGGTAAGCTTTTTTTCTCATTGTATTTAAAAACTAAGCATTTGTTTGTTTTTTAGGCACGTTAGGTGGCACGTTAAGTGGCACATTAATTTGAACGTTAATTTGCACTTTTCAATACTCATTTTTTAAAGTTTGCATTTTTTTAAGTACTTAATATTACTAATCTTTACTGACACGTATAAGTCTATATTTTAAAATATATTATCTAAATGGCAAGTTTACATAAGTTACCAGAACAACGCCAGTTCTGCATTCTGTTACCAATAAATTTGGCGAATTAAACTACAAGGAAATTCCATAAAGCAAGACATTGACTTCACCACAGAAACCCTTCTGCTTCATAGTACCTGTATCACTTTATAAACAGAACCATTAAAAGGTAAAGTTTTTATACTTTAGTTTAAGTCTCCTGAATATTTTTCACATTTTCAACCATTTATTAAAATAAACTTATGTAATTTGTTATTTTATTTTCATTTCTGTTAAATGTTTTAGTATTCATTATTTAGGGTTTTGTTATTTTCCTGATTTAAAGATAACATGGCGCTCGAGAATTTATTATTTTATTCATAATTTTTAATAACTTTTTATGCCATTAAGTGGGAACAATCAAGCATAAAGAGGCAACTAGCATCTCAGGTAGGTTAATTTAATTATTTATTAGAACTCTCCCTATCTCAATCTACCACTGAGTCAGAGGCACATTATTATACAACATTAGTATTTTTGTTATAATTTTAATCTTCCGTTTGAAGCTAATTATTGTTATACCAGGGACGGTGTAATGTCAACATGATTGGTAATTACTGTTGGTCACGTCACAGAGAACAACAAAATGCATCATATAGGAGAAAAAGCTATGCAAGAAGCTTTACAGAGAAAAGGGAGAAGAAATACAAAAACATAAGCACCTAATATCCGCAGTAATTGAATATTATTGTAAGTAAAAACTATGATTTTTCAATTTTTACCTTCCAACCTGCATAAAACGTGCCCAAGATAAGGATGAACAGCATGGGGATCTTGAAAACGGTAAGAGATACGAAAGCGGTTAAATTAGAGAAAAGTTGTATAATTTAGGGCATGTTCACATGTAGTTTGCAAAAGTTCATTTTTGTTTATCGTCTCCGAGATTTAAAACACAATGCGATTTTCGGGTTTTTATTTTTTCGTAATTCCTTCATTTATTTTAAAAGAGTTTTAAAACCCAAAGTTTTGAAAATGAAGAGCAGTTGTTAGTATCGGGTACGGCAGCAGTTAATACAATTTCGGGAGAAATGTTAGACCATATTTTAAATTATTACCTGTGCCTAGAAAATAACGGCAACCCATTTGAACAGTTATTGTAATTATTTAACTTTAATTAAATAGGTTTAAAAGAGTTAAATTTGTGCATAAAAGAATTATTAAATACTAATATTTATCCGAATTTTTCTTAAAAACTAGCTTCAACACCATAATATGTAATATATGGTTAAAATCGTGATAAAAAAGACTATGGAATACAGGGTGTTTCATTGTGTTGCGACGATATAAAAAAATTAAGTTGATGATGATTTCTCGGAGGCGAAACGTCAAATAAAAAATTTGAAAGCGCCATCTAATATAATTTAAAAAGTGACAAAGAAGAAGTACCTTTGGGTTTTACAAATCTTTTAAAATAAATGAAGGATTTACGAAAAAATAAAAATCCAAAAATCGCATTTTATTATTAAATTATACAACTTTTATTATAAGTTTTGTTATGAACGAATAAGTTCAAAGGGAAATATGTAATTAAAAATTATTATTAATTTCATTAAATACATAAATAAAAAGTTTACCTCGAGTAGGATTTGAACCTACGACCTGTACTCTATCAAAGTACAGGTCGTTGGTTCAAATCCTACTCGAGGTAAACTTTTTATTTATGTATTTAATAAAATTAATAATAATTTTTAATTATACAACTTTTGTATAATTTAACCGCCTTCGTATCTCCTACCGTTTTCAAGATCCCCATGCTGTTCATCCTTACATTGAGCACGTTGCATACATATGTAGGTACAGAAGGTGTTATGCCATAGATTTTTTCACTATCGCTAAATTGACTAGTTAGCTCATTTTACAACTTTTGGCTATCATGAATGGATATCTGTGTGGATGTATGCTAGTATCCAGGATAACACCAGAACGAAAACACATACGTACTTAAAATTTTGCATTTAGGCTTGTTTTCATTTGGTTTAGAGCTGGTTAGATGTTGGGAGAAATCCAGCGGTGGAGAAGGGGGTTTCATTCCATGCAGTTCTTGGTTTTTATCAAATATTTCTAAAATAGCTGCATATTTCAAAGACATAAAAATACCTAGATATAGACCTTAAACGTATCAATTAATTATGTTCTATGTCATTTTTTGATATGACGAGTAATTTAGTGGCAAAAAAATTCATAAGGTAGAATTTAAGTGTTAGTTAAATTTTTTCATTATCTGAATAACGATTAATTTTATAAGAAATAGTGTAGATGTATTTTTGAAAAAATTTTACCTAAAATTTTTTTTATAAAGTTTTTTAATGTAAAGCAAAATAGATGTAAAAACTAAATAAATATGATTGAAAATGTTCAAGCTGTATTATCGATATTTTTATAAAATCCGGCGGCTTTGGAATTTTTTTTACATGAACATGTGTTTATGTCTATTAATTTCTATCCGACAAGAAGTTTAAACGTCATTCTGATATAGATCAGTGTTTTCGTTATGAACGTATAAAAAAAAGGTTGCACTGTTATCCTAAAGGAATTGAAATTAAAATTATTTTGTTTCTTTTAATTTAAGTTAGCATCTAGATGTATATTAACCTCTGCCTTCATGAAGTTTTAAACGTCTGGTTGACATAGATGATTGTTTTTGCGTTTACAATGTTGCCTATTTTCCTAATCTCTTATAAAAGAGGTTTTGGAATTTTTTTTACATGAACATGTGTTTGTCTATTAATTTCTATCCGATAAGAAGTTTAAACGTCATTCTAACATAGATCAGTGTTTTTGTTATGAACGTATAAAAAAAAAGTTGCACAGTTATCCTAAAGGAATTGAAATTAAAATTATTTTGTTTCTTTTAATTTAAGTTAGCATCTAGATGTATATTAACCTCTCCGTTCATGAAGTTTTAAACGTCTGTTTGACATAGATGATTGTTTTTGCGTTTACAATGTTGCCTATTTTCCTAATCTCTTATAAAAGGGGTTTTGGATTTTTTTTTACATGAACATGTGTTTATGTCTATTAATTTCTATCCGACAAGAAGTTTAAACGTCATTCTGATATAGATAAGTATTTTCGTTATGAATGTATAAAAAAAAAGGTTGCACAGTTATCCTAAAGGAATTGAAATTAAAATTATTTTGTTTCTTTTAATTTAAGTTAGCATCTAGATGTATATTAACCTCTGCGTTTATGAAGCTTTAAACGTCTGTTTGACATAGATGATTGTTTTTTCGTTTACAATGTGCCTATTTTCCTAATCTCTTATAAAAGAGATTTGGAATTTTTGTTACATGAACATGTGTTTATGTCTATTAATTTCTATCCGACAAGAAGTTTAAACGTCATTCTGATATAGATCAGTGTTTTCGTTATGAACGTATAAAAAAAAAGGTTGCACAGTTATCCTAAAGGAATATTATGTATTAAAACCATTTTGGTTGGTACCGCTGGAAAGAAAAACTCATAAAGTTTTGTTTACATTGATTTCGGTATGTATCAGTTGTTTCTTAAGTCCATTGTTGACAGTTTTGTGCAATGGCTGAATTTGAAAACAAGAAAGCATTTTGTGTGCTAGATTATCACGTTAACCAATCAGTTATTAGACTTCAACGTCACTTTAGAACCAGATTTAATGAAGATCCTCCTAGCAATCACTCTATTCGCAAGTGGTACTTGAAGTTTAAGAGGAATGGCTGCATTTGTAAAAAGAAATCAACCGGAAGGCCGTCAGTGAGCAATGAAGTTGTGGAGCAGGTAAGGGAAAGTTTTTCCCGCAGTCCACAGAAATCTACTGTTAAATGCAGCAGAGAGCTCGGTATACCACAGCCAACAGTTTGGAAAATTTTACGTAAACGTATTAAATTCAAACCTTACAAACTTCAACTGCTTCAAGCATTAAAACAAAATGACAAAGTTAAAAGACTCTCTTTTTGTGAGAGCATGCAAGTCTTGATTGAGGATGAAAACTTTCTACAGCGTGTGGTCTTTAGTGATGAAGCAACGTTCCACTTATGTGGTAAAGTAAACAGACATAATGTAAGAATATGGGGCTCAGAGAACCCACACCTTTACATTGAGCACGTGCGTGATTCTCCTAAAGTTAATGTGTTTTGTGCTATTGCTTACAATAAAGTGTACGGGCCTTTCTTCTTTATTGAACAAACAATAAATGGACTGGTTTTCTTGGACATGATGACGGAATGGCTTATACCACAATTAGAGCAAGATTCCCCAGATTTCATTCTGCAATTCGATGGCGCACCTCCACATTACCACTTGGGTGTTAGGGCTGAACTTAACAATCTGCTACCTGAGAGATGGATCGGGCGCGTTGGTCCAAATGATGACGCACTCTTGAACTGGCCTCCAAGATCTCCGGACATCACCCCCGTGATTTTTTCTTGTGGGGATACATCAAGGATAAAGTGTATACACCACCATTACCACAGAGCATACTTGATGTTCAGCGACGGATTGCCAATGCCATCGCAACAATCAATCAAGAAACTCTCGACAACGTATGGCGAGAGCTTGATTACAGGCTTGACATCTGTCGTGTCACAAGGGGCTCCCATATTGAACATTTGTAATTCTGAATACCTGTTATGAAACTTTTTGAGTTTTCCTTCAAATTTAACTATTTTTTATATTTGTAAAACGAATAAAACTTGATTTATGTATGCTTGAAATCATGAACATCATTTGTAATAACCCTGTATATTAATCTCTGCCTTCATGAAGTTTTAAACGTCTGTTTGATATAGATGATTGTTTTTGGGTTTACAATGTTGCCTATTTTCCTAATCTCTTATAAAAGAGGTTTTGGAATTTTTTTTACATGAGCATGTGCTTATGTTTATTAATTTCTATCCGACAAGGAGTTTAAACGTCATTCTGACATAGATCAATGTTTTCGTTATGAACGTATAAAAAAAAAAGGTTGCACAGTTATCCTAAAGGAATTGAAATTAAAATTATTTTGTTTCTTTTAATTTAAGTTAGCATCTAGATGTATATTAACCTCTGCCTTCATGAAGTTTTAAACGTCTGTTTGACATAGATGATTGTTTTTGCGTTTACAATGTTGCCTATTTTCCTAATCTCTTATAAAAGAGGTTGCATAATTATCCTAAAAAAATGTTATTAAAATTATTTAATTTCCATAATGTAGGTTGGAAGGTCGTGTGGTATTCCACACCAGTTTTGAAATATATAGTCGGTCATATTGTGAGACAGTTGTGGGTGATAAAAAAAAAACTCATACCAAATATGGTTTCAACACCCAAATATACATACGATTTAGTTAAATTTGTTTAAAAAGTTTTTATAAACATTTTTTTTTTGTTTGCCTGTGTTATTAATAAAGATGTACTAAATATTCATTACTGCTCACAATTTCATATTCACCATATAAAATTAGAAAGGTCAAAATAATTGTTACAGTGTATACTATAATTAAATACGCCTACATGGTGTCTGCTTTCATAAATATTTTATTAACTAAAAAGAAGTCATTTTTACAAACATTTTTTGTTTAGAGATATTTTCTATTAATTATTAAAAAATTTAAATGTATAAAATACACAAAACAATTGTCTCATGTATTTTGTAGAAGGAAATAAACAGATGCAAATAAATACCGTCACTGTTTCAATAAGAGGTGCAATTTTATTTAGAAAGGCAAAATAGAAATATAACTGATGTGGTTTCATGAATGCGGGCCGTTTGATGCTTTAGACAATGAAATTGTTTGCTATAACTAAGTTAAAATTTTATGAGGTATTCGTTTTGATATTCTCTACCTAGAATAAAGCTTTTCACTTTAATGATAGAATAAATTTAGTACAAAATGAATATTCTTTCATAAATGGAAACAAATCCTATAATTAAAGTTTCGTTTGCAAATTAGTTTGTGTACAATTCTGATAACGTTATGCACAATTATTACATGGTGTTCTTTAATCGTAGCCAGCATAAGTTTTTCAATGTTTGCTTTTCTGGGAGTTGTTGTGGAGTTTGCATGTTATTAATAACCTTTCTAATACTTTGTTTACTTGCCTTAAGCAGTTCTAATTTTTTTAGCATATGATCCTGTACTAGCTAAAGCGGAAATTTTCTATAAATTTGAATTAAACTATTTCTACTAATTTATTAAACGTTTATGTATTTGGTGTTTATTAGTAAGCGTATGAATTTATATTGCAAATTATAACGTTTTTTATTCATTAGTGCTTTTCTGATGAATTATTTCAATTATTATTTTTTTTGCTTTTAACAATACTACTATATTACGTGTATCATATGTTTGCTCCGGATTTCAATGAAATGTGTGTGAATCTTGCTAACCGTAATAGATACGAAATGGGTTAAATGGGAAAACAGTTGGGGGTTGTTTTTATGCAAAATATTGAAAAAATTTATTTAGGTTCTTTATTGTAATTCAACTTTCCTGTACAGTGCCATTCTTAAAATTAAACTGTGACGTTCCGTCTCTTCGGAGCTGTTATCAACTTTATTTTTTTAAATGCGGACCTGCGCTTTTTACCACACAGTTTTTTAGCGTTTGGGATGCGAAATTCTTTGATATGCTACACTTGACCATTTTGCTACGTTTCGTCTAAGAAATCATCATCAGTTTTACTGTCCTTATGTCCCATTTAAAAAAATAATAAGTTCATTACTTTTTAAATCAAACGTAAATATTTTCTCATAAAATCATTTTTGCCTTGGATGTCACTGTAAAGTGTTTGATGTTGCCAGCGTGGTTATAAAATATTGTTTTAAAGGAGTTACTTTTTGACGATTTTAAAAATAGGAATAATTATGGTGCGATACAGTGAAAATTTGAAATACAGCACGAGCATTACAAACTTACTTGGAGCTGCACCATGAACAACGGCAACCATCGGCAGTTACTTTTATAATATTTTAAAATCTATAAATGAATGATGTAATTTAAGCAAGAAGAGAAAGAAATACCATCTTCAAAACACAGTGACGAACGTTCTCGCTCAAGAGTAGAAGAGAGACACAATCCCCTCCACTTTTTACGTCACAAGTCCGCTCTTTGGGACACCTTCCCCTCCACTTTTTGTACTCGCCCACGTGGGAGGTGTGTATTTGGAGGGTGGGGTCGGCTTCTTTTCGAGGGGTTTCAACCCTTTGGCGGAGTTGAGCCCCTAATTTGGTTGTATTAAGAGCCTTTTTGGCTGTCTACCTCTTGGAGGTTAGGCAATTGCGCACACATGCAGTGTTCTATTGGAGGGTGTAAGGTTAGGCCATGCCCCACTTGTAGCTGATTGGTCGTGCGTGCACCCGCCTCCCTGGTTTCTGATTGGTCCTTAGCCCCACTACTCAGCCGCTGTGCTCTGATTGAAAGACTAAGTATCTGCATTCTGGTTGGTTATGCGGGGAAATTTGAAAATTTTTTTTAGTAATAAAGAAGTTCTTGTAAGATAGGTGTAGGAACTATCACTGGGACCTGGTCCTGCGCGGGATATTTGAAATTGTTTTTAATAATAAAGAGGTTCTTGTAAGACAAGTATAGGAACTACCATGTAGGTCTTCAAAACTTGTTCTCGGGTATTCGCATCCTGTCGCGGCCCCCTGGTTGGTAATGGTATGGGGCCCTAAACTTATATACATACATAGTATGTATATATATATATATATATATATATATATATAGGGTGTTGAAGTTTAATTATTTTTTAAATATCTTTTTACAATGATGTAATAAGCGGACGAAATTTTTTATGCAGGAGCTTTTTATCACGCAGAATTCAAATATGACCTTGGTTCTTTTATTACTGATAAAGGACCCTACATACAGGTTTCCATCTTATTTGAATCGGTCCTAACTTTTTTGCCTTACACTGTATGTCATTTTCGACTAGAAAAATTTGCTTTCCCATATTCGCTAGGCCCAACGGTTTAGGAGAAACATGCATCCGATGCATGCAAATTATCCAAAAGCGCAAAGTAACTTATTTGCAAAACCGTAATTAGAAGTCACCAATATGGGTTTTCTATTAATGTGTAGGCAGGTGTAATTGACAATTACTTATTTGGCCCATTTCAATTGATCAATCGATTGACAGTTGAACTGTATCGAAATTTCTTGGACAATAAACTAAATACGGTATTAGAGGATGTTCCATTGACTATTATTGGTAGAATGCGTTACATGCATGATTGCGCGCCAGCTCACTTTTCTCGATTGGCAAGCGAATTTTTGAATAGGAGATTTGGAAATACGTGGATTGGTTGAGGGGGACCTGTACCCTGGCCAGCTCGTAGTCCCGACCTTAATCCCCTCGATTTTTCATTTTGGGGATTCATCAAAAATGATGTTTATTCTGTAGAAATACATAATGAAGAGCAACTATGGATAAGAATTATGGAATCCTCAGATAGATTCCGTAATAACCGCGGAATATTTCAGAGATGCCGTCAATCCTTAGGAAGACGAATTGAAAAATGTATTCAAGTGCAAGGACACCAATTTGAACATCTTCTAAAAATTTATTGTTTTTTTTTAATCATTTCCCTTCATTGGTGCTATTAAAATTTAATTGTTGAAGTGTTATGTCATTGTTTTTGCAAATAAGTTACTTTGGCGCTTCTATAATTTGCATGCATCGGATGCATTTTTCTCCTAAACCGTTGGTCCTAGCGACTTCAATAAAGTATACCTTTCTGAAGCAGAAGAGATGGGAAAACAAATTTTTCCAGTCGAAAATGACATACAGTATAAGGAAAAAAAGTTAGGACCGATTCAAACAAGATGGAAACCAGTATGTGGCGCCCTCTATCAGTAAAACTAAGGTCACATTTAAATTCTGCGTGATAAAAAGCCCACGTATAGAAAATTTCGTCCGTTTATTACATCATTGTAAAAAGATTAAAAAAAAAACAGAAAAATAATTAAACTTCAACACCCTATATCTTTTAAACGAAGGCATTGCGGACCTAAGTTCACAGAAACTTTTTTTCTTATTTTAGTGTCCTCTATCGGATGGCACTATGCGTGGCACTTTTTTCTATGTCACCCTGTATATATATATATATATATATATATATATATATATATATATATATATATATATATATAAGTGCAGAAACTAGTTCTTGGGCCTTTGCCCCTATCGTGGCCACCTTGTGCCTTCACCCCCGTCATAAAAAAATTTGTATTTTAATAAGGTGGCCCTAGTCTTGTAAGACAGGACTTGTATCAGGGACTACGCCCTGGTCCCCTTTGAGTTAAAATTGATTTTTAGCGTCATCTAGTGGCGTATAGACTAATGAACATTTTCTGTAATAGAAGTTGATCATGCACACATCTCTCTTTCTCTCTCTAATTTATCCGTCTCTATCTCTCTCTAATTTATCCGTTTCTATCTCTCTCTCTTTCGGCTCTTTCTCACACACAAACAAATCAATTAATTAATTAATCAATCTCAAACAAATCATGCTCGATCAAATCAATCAGATCAATCTCAATCAATCAACCATAATCAATAAACCATGTCTTACAGTTTGCGAAACCAGCTTACAGCTCAAAACTGAATACGTTAAAGTCTAAATTAAATATTACGTGAAATAATAAATAATTGCTACCCTAATGCAATGGTGCTTTTTATATAGACAGATTCTCTTTATAAACAATCACCACCTATACATTTGAAAAATTATGTCTGATTTATTTGCATGTTCAATTACATACACACAAAATTGTTTTATAGAAACGCGTTCATTAACAGTTATAGAAACTTCATTAAAAGGACTGGAAAGTAATAATTACTTATATATATATATATATATATATATATATATATATATATATATATATATATATATATGTATATATATATATATATATATATATATATATATATATATATATATATATATATATATATATATATTGTACTGATTTTAAAACCCCACCTAATAATATAATCATCACATAATCGTCGTACTATATTTATATTTTTAATTAATATTATATAATTATTATTTTAATTTATTGTTATTATCATTTAACATTGGCTAAAACTCTAAATATAGAAAATATATTCGTCGGTAGAACTATGAGACTCATCAAAAGGGGATAGGGATCAAAATTTAGAAGAAACTTTACTTTTAATATTGTAAAATAAATGATTATGAATTTGAATTATATTGATTGTTTGAATACAATAATCATAGTTAATATGATTAAAGCACATTGAGAGAATGTCCTATTATTTCTATCGTATCTAAATTGATTAAGTAAACTGAATTATAATTTTTAATTCGCATTAATACCTGTGTTACACCCTGTACATAACAAAATTCTTTTAAAAGTATACGTGGGCATGCGCTGTGAATACGCAAACATATGATTTGACTACAACAAAAAGTGAAATTCGGCATACAAGCAAGCATAACGACGTTTGAATAAAAAACAAATATTAATATAAACCATTTAAATTTTTAGAACAAATAACATTCCCTTTGGACATGCATACCTGTTGTTGCACATCATGATTATTACAAAGGATTGAAATTATGAACATAACAATAAAGTATCAATGTCAACAATAAGGTACTCACATACAATGTCCTCCTTTTGTGGGTTACTGCTGCTGAAGTTGATTGAAGACAACAGCTCCTGCGAACTGCAACTCTGCACCTCGAACATCCAAATTTTCTTTTAAATGAACAGCTTATTCATTTAGGTAAGTTTCACTATTGTTATTAGAATATTGACGAATCTTTATTTTTAGGCTCATTACTTCTTTTTAATTAACTTCAAAATAAATCTTGAAAAGCATGGATCGTTGAAGGTTGTTGTAAATTAAACACACTTTTGATAAACAAGGTGTATAATGATAAAAACACGAAGACAACACAATTAAATATCCATACGAACATTCACAATATAAATATAAAAACAAACAAAGTCGAAACTGCGGAAATATTTTTATAACTATTCGAAAACTTCCGATTTGAAATTTAAAAAGGTAAACTAACCTTAATTTAATTATTTTTCGACAAACGACTATCACTTGTTTTGTTAACACTTACGATACTAAATCGCACTTTGTTAAGTTACCGAAGTGACGTTAATTTGTTTTAAAAATTATTTTCAAAAAATTTGGCAACAGCTTACTTTGGCAAGTTGTTGCAAAAGATGAAAATCAAGAGAGTTTGTGAAGCTAATGCACTTGTATTTATATGATTTTGGTCGACAACCAAATCATCGAATGTTTTTCCATAGTTACGAAGAATATTCCCTGAATTCTGATTGGCTACTGTAATTTTTACATTACGATTTTTCTTTAAAGCCCTATAACTTTCGCCCTCTTTAACATTTCTTAAATCTACAAACATTTCCATAATCTACATAATTTTATCTATAATTTAAAACCAAACATGGACTAATTCCTACACTTAATAACTACGTTAATTTTTACACTTATTTATTGAATTTACACTAATTCTATGAATTTTACAGGCCTGGAAACTACCTCTACATGAATAGGGGATGCTACTATACCCAAATATCCATCCTAAACATGCCTACGGCCAATTTGAGAGGAAAATTATTTAAATTCTACCAATACTCTTAAAAACTAAAATTAACAAAAATGGACATAAATATAAGGAATTATAACATAAAATTGAGGCTACCTTACTATTTTTGCCTCTACTAATTTATTTTATACAAATTGTCTCAATTTAAAATACTTTTTACGAAAATTTATATGCGAGGATATAACATAACCTCATTTTGTTTATATAATTTTAAAGTTAAATTTCACACTTTTAAACACAATAACTGTTAATGTAAGTGTTTAAACTTAATGTTCAAGTCACAAATTAATTTATTTTACCACTTTAGTAGGTTCATAAGTTCTTCTACGACTAGTGTCGGAATGTTGTCAATCACTAGTTTAAGGTCATAAATTGTTGATTACACACAATAATCCCAGAGCTGCTGCATGATTTATGTTTTATAGTCACTCACTAATGTGCTTATTCTGTTTTTTCATAATTTTTGCACTAATATGAGTTTAACGCACAAATACGATTGTTTTCACTAATCTTGGCTGCGTACATGTGAATTGCGACATTGATACCAGCCTAAATTTAGTTTTAACATTATTTCTGTCAACCACAACCTGTATCACATGTCGTCAGGGAATATTGTTTTAAATAAACTTACAAAACTAAATGAAAACTTGAATTAACTCATAACGATAACAAACATACCCTATACTTCAATGTACTGTGCTGTCGATTACTTATTCTAACATTATTAAAATATTTAACTTTTTCAAACATCTCAATGTTTATCAATCATTCTTATCTAGAATTATTTAATGAAATGTACCATTTTGTACTAACTAAAGAAATACTTTACTATGCAAATTACATAGCTACATGCACGTAATTTGAATCATCTCAACATATATATATATATATATATATATATATATATATATATATATATTAAATGAACGTGTTTTAAAAATATCAAATTGATATAATGGAAATAAAAGACAAAAGGTTTTAATGGTCTATTATTATTATATACGAATCAATAACTACAAGTTTAAAGTCCACGAATACGTATCTGCTATTGTAGATCTGATTTTATGACGTTATCCTATAAGAGTAATAATACATTTAAAAATCTTTATCGACATTTTTGTTAGCAATATCAAGTAAAAACATATATTAGAAAATAATACGCATATCTTCAGAAGTGTTTTTCTTTCTTTCAACTGTTCTAATAATAACCATATGTTGAACTGAAATATTTTTTTATACAATGCATCCCCATGTAGCCTCACTAAACACGTTTTCTACTTATGAATGGTTGGATATAAACTGGTTATTGCTTTCCCATAATTATCTGGTTTAGAAAGGATTACACAAAACCTGATTACTGCAAATCGTGTTTAGCATTTACATTGTACTTATAAATTTACATTCAAAATAAAACAAACGATGATAACATGCTTTAATAAAGTATGATTTTCACATTGATCGTGTAAAAGTCAGACTTCATCAGTTTTTTTATATTGTATACAAACAAAATATCACCTTGGTGTTATAAATAAATTATCAAACTGTGTTTTTATATTGTATATGTATATACAACTTGGTTTAAATAAACGAGTACCTAATTAAGTAAGCAATCAATTAACATTTTCTAGTTTTATAATGTGAGTTTTGTAATAGGATTTATTATAAAGAGGTTGCATAATTATCCTCGTAAAAATTGTATTCTAATAAAGAACAGAGGCATGTAAAGATGACGACAAGTGTTTTATAACAAAAGATTTTATTTAATTAATTTAACCTGTTAACATGTGCCAAGGCTATTTTTATTTTATAGAAGCGATCGTGTTGGAATTTTTTTAAGTTAACATGTATCAAGGTTATTGATATTTTATAGCGGTTGACCTTGGATTTTTAAGTTAGCGTATATCAAGGTTGTTGATATTTATATAAGTTCTCGGCCCTGGAATTTTTTATGTTAACATGTATCAGGGTTATTGATATTTATAGAAGCAGTCAGCTATGAAGTTTTAAAGCTAACAAAGCGTTTATCTAACATGAGTTTAAATAACATCCAGCCGAGTATAACTGTTTTTTTGTTTTTACAATGTGGTTTTTATTTTTCATAACGCATTTATTATGAAAGAGGTTGCATAATTGTTATTATTACATTTTATTTTAATCTCTATTTGTAGTTGCGAACTCAACCTATATACGAATTTTATTTACAACATACTTATTTTACCTTGAGAAAAGTCACCTTCAATCGACCTTGAAGTTAGGCTTAGGTCTGACTTTGAAGTTAACCTTGAAGTTAGCCTTGTGATTTTTTAGTGGTTTAATTTGACCTTGGAGGTGTACTATAAATACGTGCATTTGAGGTTAGTTAATTTAGTTCTGTTCTGAACAGAATTGCGTTATCATCGTTATGGAATGTTTAAACGTTAACCAAATTTTGGGTTTGTTCAGTGCATTATCCGGAGAGGGGTTGAAAAACGCCTAAAATACTATTACTTATAAGATGTTGTGTGGAAATGACACTATCGATTCGACAGAGCTTTATAATGATTTTGTCGAGGCCTTACGGAGAGTTGGTGGAATGTAAGTATATGTCAGTTTTATTTTTAAATTTTAATTATTTTTTTAAAGCCCTGATCACGTAAACATGGAGGAGGTGTTGTAATTTCCAGCGGTGGAGTATTTGCGTGTGATAACGGTATGTTTTTAATTTCCTAGTATTAGTTAGTTTAGTGAATGAGTACATTACAGCAGCAGTAATGTCAATCGGCCTCAGGCTTTCAGCAACAAGAGGCTGAACTATCATCTACCCAAAAGAATCATATTAATATAATTGGGGAATCGAACAATAAATTTATAAAAAAGTTTAATACAATATGTAAAACGTTGAGGTTTACCTTCAACGACGAAACATGCAAGGATAATCCCTTAACATGTCTGCAGGTAAAAAAAAATTCGCTTCCTCAAATGATATTTATCTAATACATATTTTTTACAGAATGCATTTGAGGAACTGTATACATACATTATCAAGGATGCAGTTTCGTCAGACCGTGTTGGTATCACGTTAAGGAACCCAAACTTCCCAGATAAACCAATTAGCATTTCATTTAGAAGAGTGGAATCAGTTGTCGGTGAGAGTGATAATGTCACTACTGAAAAAAAGTAATGCAGAGCAACGCTAGATTTTTCTCGAAAGACTTGTTAGTTTTAAACGTGGATAGAGTGTCGGTCCATGTTGACTATGGACGCACAAACTTGACGGGTTTAAAGTTTGAAGACTTTTGTAAGGCTATAAGACAGGTTATTATTGTTGTACCAGCAGCAATCAACGAAAACAATTGTTTAGCACGGGCACTAGTCTTAGCAATAGCGTTTAGAAATAAAGATACAATGCGTCATAGTATGGAAACGGGGTGCCCTTTACTTCAAGAGCGAGCTATGCAGCTTTACCAAAACAGTGGTGTAGACCTTAGGCAGGGTGGTGGTTATGTGCATATCCAAGCATTTCAAAATCATTTAATTTCATGTGCCATTGTAGTTTATAATTCGCGAATAGGTAATTCAGTTTATTTTGAGGGTCCTAGGGAACAGGAACAGGATAGAGTTGTTTTAAATTTAATACTCGAAGACGAACACTACAACGTCATTACCAGCCTCACTTCAGCATTTACCTGCGGTTATTACTGTGAACAATGCACAAAACGTTATAATAATAAAAAACGGCATGCGAAATGTATGTATCAGTGTCCTGCCTGTCATCAGAAACCGCCATGCTCCGTTCAAAATGTAAAAATTGTTAGTAATCATTGCAAGAGAAATTTTTACGGGCAGGAATGTCTTAGAAATCACAAGGACACTAAACTAAGCGACAAATCACGTAGATGTTTAAAGTGTCTCAAAACCAGTGAAGTTAAGGGTAAACATATGTGCGGTTACAGTTACTGCTCCACGTGCAGGGATCACAAACCTATCGGGCATCTTTGCTACATATCCGTTAACAAGGTTCGAAATGACACTGGTAAAGGTAAAACATCTATGTTTATTTTTTATGATTTGGAATGCATGCAAGAGAAAGTGTGCTAGGGGACGAATGATAGATTTCTGCATGAACCCAATCTATGCGTGGCCGCGAATGCTCCGTTTTCACCCAATACATCGACAATTTGGATGAGCGATGCCCAATGTGTAGCGAAAGAGCGCACATTTTCAGGAAAGACCCTGTTGAATCGTTTCTGTTGCCGAGAAATCGCGAAAATTTAAAGTTACTTGCATTGCGCATAACGTGAAGGGGTACGATGGATGTTTTGTGCTTAGATGCATGCTAGCCAATAATAACCGTTGGAAACCAAACGTCATCTCCAACGGTCTAAAACTAATCTCCATCCAATGCGACCATATCGGGTTTATTGATTCCCTTAATTTCATCACGTCATCACTCTCGACATTTCCGAAAACTTTCGATTTCCCCGAGCCCAAAGGATACTTCCCATTTCTCTTCAACACATCCTCAAATCAGAATTACGAGGATTCTTTGCCATCACTTGAATATTAATGCGGCCAAAAATTTTTAGATTGGCACGCGGTCCAAAGTAATAGTGTTTTTCAGATGGGGGGTAGATTTTGAAGTATTGTCTGATGGATGTTAAGATCCTTGTTAAAGGTTGCATTAGTTTCTGGTCGACCTTCACGACCCAAAATAAAGTCGACCCGTTTCAGGAGGCTACTAAAATTGCTAGCGCCTGCAATAAAGTGTTTCGTAGGATTTTCCTCAAAGAGAACACAATAGGTCTAAAAAGCGGCTATAGATGTGCCGACAAACAGTCTAAAGTTGCAACAAAGTGGCTACCCTGGGTGGAGCATTCACAACAAGTGACCATACAGCATGCAGGGACCTGAAGGTGTTAAGGTCGACGGTTATTGTGTCGAGTCAAATACAGTTTATGAATTTCAGGGATGCTATTGGCACGGTTGCGAGGAATGTTTCCCCAACCAGGCCAATATGGACCCTAAGCTAGGTGTAAATACGTCCATGTCTGCCCGAAACGAAAACATGGTGGCACGATTTCAATTTCTACGCGAGCGCGGATATAATCTAGTAGAAATGCGTGAATGCGATTTTACTATTGCTTGCAAACGATGAGTTAAGAGCATTTATACAAAATCTAGGTTGTCAAGATGACGAACCTTTAAACCCACGAGACGCGTTTCACGGCGGGCGCACTAATGCCAGCAAACTCTACCATGAGTTTGGCGGCATTAACGAGAAAATTATGTATTATGACGTGTGCTCGTTACACCCTTATGTAAATAAATACTGTAAATATCCTGTAGGTCATCCGAAAATTCATGTAGGTTTAGATTGTAAGAGCATTTCATTGGACACGGTGGACGGTTTAGTTAAATGTCGAGTACTACCGCCCTCTAATCTCTACCACCCGGTTTTTCCCCTAAAAATGCACGGCAAGTTGATGTTTTTGTTATGTAGGGCATGTGGCGCTAAGCTAAATGAAGGGGAATGTGGGCACAGTGTAACCGAGCGCAATTTCGTTGGAACTTTTGTAGCGGACGAGTTGCGTAAGGCTATCCCTAAAAACTATAAAGTGTTAAATGTTTTCGAGATATGGGGGTATGAGGTTCCACATACGATAAAGCGACGAAACAGGGTGGGTTGTTTAGTGGGTACATCGATAATTTCCTGAAACTCAAGCAGGAATATTCAGGATGGCCTAGCGATTGCACGTCAGAAGTCGAGAAGGCGCTGTATATAACGGAATATTACGATAAAGAGGGGATTCAACTAGACGAAACGAATATTAAGAAAAATCCCGGTTTAAGGTACTTGGCTAAACTAATGTTAAATTATTTTTGTGGCAAGTTTGGTCAGCGCGAAAATTTAACCCAGTGCAGTATTGTATCTGAGCCAAAGGACTTTTTCAAATTGTTTACGGATCGATTGGTTCAGGTATAATCTATAATACCTATTAATGATAATGTAGTAATTGTAAATTGGGATAGATCGGAAGGTGAAGGGGATTCTCAAAAAACTGCTAATGTATCCATAGCCGCTTACACGACAGCTTATGCACGTTTAGAACTATATATTTACCTGGAAAAACTAGACCGCCGTGTTCTGCAGTATGATACAGACAGCGTCATATTTGTCGCAAAACCCGGCGACTGGAAGCCAACTTGTGGAGATTTCCTTGGTGAGATGACCGACGAGCTGGAGGCGTACGGCGAAGGAAGTTACATAACCGAATTTCTTAGTGCGGGACCGAAAAAATACAGTTATAATGTGTTTTCAACCAGGAATCAAACAATTAAATCAACATGTAAAGTGAAGGGCATTACCTTAAACTATAAAAACTCACGTGTTATAAACTTTGAAGCGATGAAGGATATGGTGCTTAGCAATAGTAAAGGCTCTCTTGTTGTACATAATGATAGAAAAACAGTTAGTGACAGGTGCTACAATGTATTAACTAGACCTGAATCCAAACAGTATAGAATAAGTTACTCTAAACGTCGAAGAATTGAAAACTTTGACACTTTACCATTTGGGTATAAGGAATAAATAAATGTAAATAAAGAAAAATTATTTTATTTATAGACTCCAACTCCTTGGCTTGATTCATTCTGCAGCTTTGCGTGTTTTCGTTTTGTGCGTTTTTGTATTTGCGTGTTCTCGTTTTGCGTGATCTCATTTTGCATGTTTTCGTTTTACGCGTTTTCGTATTTGCGTGTTTTCGTTTTGTGTGTTTACGACTTTGCGTGTTTAGGTTTTGCGTGTTTTCGTTTTGTGTGTTTGCGTATTTGCATGTCTTCGTATTTGCGTGTTTTCTTTTTGTGTTTTTCGTTTTGCGTGTTTGCGAGATTGCGTGTTTTCGTTTTGTGTGTTTTCGTTTTGTGTGGTTTCGTTTTGTGTGTTTTCGTTTTATGTGTTTTCGTTCTGTCTGTTTGCGCGTTTTCGTTTTGTGTGTTTTGGTTTTGTGTTTGGTATTTGTGTGTTTGAGAGTTTGCGTGTTTTGTAAGTTTGTGCATGTGTTTGCGTGAGATGTAAGTTAAACCAAACCAGTATTTTTGGAATTTGAAACTGATTTTTTTTTGTAAGATGTGATATATGACATCGCAAAGATCTGGCGAACGTAACTCAAACATGATTCTGTAACCACACTCTAATGCATGCCCTAGGGCTATCTTTATAAATCTAAACTCCAAGGCCTGAGCAAGTTCTCAAGATAAGTTAGTGTCAGAGGCCTCTTGTAAAATATACTGCTAGATGGCGCTAAAAACCAATTTTAACTCAAAGGGGGCCAGGGGGCAGACCCTGATACATAACCAATCAGAACGCAGAGGCTTAGTCTTCTAATCAGAGCACAGCGGCTGAGTAGTGGGGTTAAGGACCAATCAGAAGCCAGAGAGGCGGGTGCACGCACGACCAATCAGCTAAAAGTAATAGAACACTGCATGTGTGCGCAATTGCCTAACCTCCAAGGGGTATACGGCCAAAAAGGCTCTTAATACAACCAAATTAGGGACTCAACTCCGCCCAAGGGTTGAAAATGGTCTCCGAAAGCAAGCCGACCCCACCCTCCAAATATACTCCTCCCACGTGGGTGAGTATAAAAAGTGGAGGGGAAGGTGCCCAGGGGGCGGGGATGATGTCTCTCTTCTACTTTCAAGTACACAATGACCATGAGAACATCATGATTTTAAATTTCTCAAAGTACAAAAGTTACTTGATAATGATCGCAAGCTATCGTAGAAAATTACGGAACAGCCCCTTAATACATAAAACAATTTTATGGACAGATGAGTCAACTTTCACAAACAGTGCATTATCTAATTCCAAAAATAAACATTTTTATGCACAAATCAATCCAAATTTAATAAAACAAGTTAGACTACAAGTTCGTTTTTCACAAAATGTATTGTGCGAAATAATAAGTAATAAAATAATTGGGCTAGTATTTTTGGACGGAATTTTAAATCAAGAAAGGTATTTAAATTTGCTTAATGCTATTTTTGATGATTTATGTCTTTCGGAATTCGAAGAGAATTGAAATATTTCATGCAGGATGGATGGATTATCATAACACAATAAGAGTTCAACAGTACCTAAATTCAAATTTTCGCAATGATTGGATTGGTACAAATGGACCACCAAGATGGCCATATGATCACCAGTAAACCATCTTATATGGGGCATGGTTAGAATAAATTTGGGAAAGATCTTGCAAGTAACGAAATGAACTTCGTCAGAGAATGGACGAATTTGCAAAAATTACGCCCGGAATGGCGACTAATGCAACATCCCAGGTGTCCAGTAGAAAAAAATTGTGCATTAATAATAACGGAGCACATTTTCAACAACTTTTGTAATACCTTCTTTCTTATTCTTAATATTGCATTAATATTTATTTTAACTATTATTTTGCTGTTCATAAAATGGTTTATTTGTTGATGATTAAAATACTTAAATCATTTCCTTATTATTTTAAATTACGATTATGTAAAACAACATTTAAATCAACATTACTCTACATACTGCTAGCTCTCTCTTTTATCTGAATCAGCAGCTAATTCAGCTTTCATTTGTGTATTTCACTATCCCTTAATGGCTTCTTATAACGCCCCTAAAACTGATGATGATTTCTCCGATGACACGTAGCAAAATGGTCAAGTGTGGTATATCAATTAATTTCTCATGCCAAGCGTTAAAAAATTGTGCTCAAAGAAACATAGGTCCGTATTGAAAAAATAAAGTTGATAACAACCCCGAAGAGTCGAAACGTCAGATTTTAATTTTAAGAATGACACTGTATATGAAAGTTGAATTATAATAAAAAACTTAAATAAACTTTTCAATATTTTGCATAATAGCAACGCAAAGAGTGTTCGATAAATTCGGTTTTTGTCGTGTATCTCCCGAAACCAATCGGGCAATCTTGGTTTCGAATACATCGTGTTAGCCATCTTCAAAATTTGTAACTTTTTTCCTATTTAATCGACTTCGTATCTATTACGGTTAATAAGATCCCCATACATTTAATTGAAATCCGTACCACCCTGTATTATATTCAACCTTATTCAGACTGATTCTTTAGTTTAGAATTCTTCTGTATCATTTGTTCTTAGTTTTATGTCATTATTGTGCCAAACACTCACTAGAGCATCAGCCCGTAAAGGTAATGTGCAGGCAACGGACATATCTCAGTGGTATAGGCGGGGTTTATACTTATCACTCCAAAAGGGCGCTCGTCACAACTACATAAAGTCAAATTCGGGAAAAAATGGTCACAAAGGCGCCACCTGTTACATATATTTATAGCGGGAATAAGTCATGAATCAGATCTTACTAATGGCCTACCAGGAAACTATAATGTTCACTCAAAATAAAACACTCAGCTTCCTGAAAATTCTACTCCAAACTTCATCTAAACTTTAATAAAATCCTAAGCTTCATATAAAAGCCGCAAAATTGCGATAATAAAACTAAAGTTCATTAAACATCTCGATAAACTTCAACGTAAAATTATTGGCTCAACTAATCAAAAATGACTAGTTAATACGCTAATTCAATTTAAAACGAAATTATGTCAAAGCAAAATAAACCAAACGCGGTCAAAAGTTTATAATGTCCTATAATTTAGTAAACGTCAATATTGGGGTCGTAATACCTAGTGTGCAAAATACATAGCTACCTAGCCAAACAAATAAAATAAACTAGCTTACCTTCAATTGGTCGCAAACAAGATAAAACTGTGACTAAAATCGGTAAGTTGATTCGTAAAAATAACTTCAAAAAAATTATGAATACTCGCAAAACAAACAATGGCGTGTAAATAAGCCAGCTGGTCGATTAGTGAACTAATTTACTTTATAATTACCTTACGCTATAGTTCAAAAAATCTTCTGAAATAAACTTATCACTAAATCAAAATAGCAACTACGCAAATACAGAAATTCTCTTAAAATAAATAAACTATTTGAATCTTGAATGTAAACCAACATACTTAACCTCATATTTTAAATTTTGATCAAACGTACTTAATAATAGCGTTGTGAGAAAGGAAAAAGATTACAGTAACATCAAATAGAAATGAAATAATACCCTCAAGTCATTAACACTCTTCGTATATTATGATAAAATTACATATGATATTAATCAACACTAGGTGTGCTGATGCGGCAGTTACAGTAATAAAATACACACAGCTGTACTATGGTTTTTAGGATACGCTAGGTATCAAGAGCTAATCAAATATCCTTCTACAAATGTTTTAAATCGTATACGAAATGCAAATAATGTGGAGGTGATAGACATTTAACATTTGATTATGCAACTTTTTGATTTCTATGACAATGGTTATATCAAGACCAAAAATTATTTACTGTTTTCTGCCTCATCAGTTCAGTTAACTGATATCTTATTAAGCTTAGATATTTTTAATATATTAAAATACGTTCATTAACGTTTCTACATAAACATTTCTTATTTCCAATGACTGTACAAAGCGGTAGTGAAGATGGAGGTAGACCTGCGAAACCGGTCTGTCGATGGTGTGAACAGTGAACACACTAGTATCTTAAAGAATTTTCTTTTCTTAGTTTTGCAAAATAAAGATGAACTTCGACAAGCGCCTTCTTTATCAAAAGAATCTACTGAAAACTTTATTAGAAAATAGTGAGCATAATAAATGAAGCACATCTAACCTTTCTATCTGTCAATCTCCAAAAGCTTTGTATTTCGCAACGACATCCAATTGCAAGGGATTTTTTATGTTAACGGTTTTTTCCGTACCTATATGAAGTTTAAGATATCGCTTTGGTCCTTTGTACTTGGACACCCAGTATCAGTATAAACACATCGTGACTATTATGTAGGTACATACAGTTAGCAAATAGTTTATTTTAATACAGACATTTCAATTAAGTTATCAGAAAATTAACTAGGAAGTGTAATAATACTCAATTAAATCTATTAAAGAAATGAAACACTCTGTATAACGGACATCCATTCACCAAAATATCAAAACAATACCACCGTATAATTCTTTTCAGATACATATATTTGGTCTCACCCTGTATATCAGGTGTATGTACAAAAATAATGAAAGTAAAGAATAGGTTGTAACCAGTAGCACAAAAAAATAACATTGCACTAAGTTTTGCGTTAATATTGGCAAAAATGTCCATTTTATGATATATTGAAAGTATCAAATAGTGATATTGCAGACCCTGTATATCAAAAACTGTTGAGCTTTGAGCTTTCGGGCAATGAAGACATTTGATCAATTGGTCAAGTTCTAGAACATATCAAAATTTGGTTAAATTCTGACCGAAAGGTATTTTACATTTAAAACGTGCCCCCTCCATCTACATTAATTTTTAAATGACACCAAAAAAAAAACGGAACAATAAGAATTTCATGGAACACATAAGCTTGACTTTTATTATAACTTATTCGTTCATAACAAAACTTATAATAAAATTAATATTAGTCAAGTTGATTTGGTATGTGTGAATGGTTGCGATGTTGTAGGCTCACATTCCATTAATGTACGTAATTTGATTATATTATATTTAGAATTTACATCAGTTCTACATACATAACGACAAAATTTACATTGGCTGGGGTTTAAATCTCGATAGCGCAGTTGGTTAGCGCGGTACTCTAGCAAAGTACAGGTCGTAAGTTCAAATCCTACTCGAGGTAAACTTTTTATTTATGTATTTAATAAAATTAATAATAATTTTTAATTACATAGGTTTGACCTTTGTAAATAGGTAACTTTTGATGTAACCTAATCAATATACAAGAAAAATAGTACACAATACGGTATGACTCAGACGCGGGTGAATACTCTTCCAAATAATTTACCTTAACCGCCTGAAGGGCTATTATGTGAAACTTAAACACAAGGAAAGCGTATTCAACCGCCTAAACTAAATACAAATAAGCACTTCATTAAGTCGTTAGCCAAAAATAACAGTTGACTTGCACCAAAAATAATCAATCGAAATTCTCCTTTCCTTTTCACAACAATATAACGGGAATGGACCTTTTCGGTATATAATCGATGTAAACCAATGACTTCTTTAAATTTCTTTTCACTCAAACTTCTTTAACCGCAAATATTTAAACCAAAACTGTACGCTACGATCAGTCACTTCCTCCTCTGATTTAACCTATATGCACAAATATTACTTTAATCTTTAGCTATCTATATGAATTTGTTTACAAGGCTTCGTTTAACGGTACTGTGTACACGAAAACTACATTTACACGACACTTTATTGAGCGTTATATTCACAGCGAGTCCTTTCATTTGACGGGTGTTTGCTGTGTACGCGCGAACGTAAGGAACATGAACCTTTTTACGATTAATCCGCAAGAAATGCGCTAATCACTCCAAAAATTCTAACCGGCACTAATTCAAACACCAGGACCTTCTTCATAGAAACATAAAACTGTCACTTTAGACGATACGTGATACAATAAATTTGGAGCGAACGAAGTTTCAGAAATATCCCCAAAGGGAAACGGAGAAGATTTCCAACGGTAAACTTCGTTTAACGCTCCCGGTAAGGGTGTAAAGAAAGGGCAACCCCCTTCAAGCCACTAGTGTGCGCAAAGCCGTGCAAACCAATTTACTACTTCTACATCTAAACTAGTACTGAATCGCAAAAAACAAACCTCTCCTTTCCTCCCAAAATTCGTCATCCTTCTAACGATCGCACAAAAATGTCCATACCCAAAAAAATGCACAGTGGACAGTCCCCATGAAAGAAACAGTCTTGATAACTAGAATTAAATCATGCACAAACATCCTGTTTACCAAAATTAGAAACCCTGTTATTCGAATAAATAGAGCTATATGACCGCGACTGAACCTTTTGGTATCCACGATAGTACCAACAATTTATTTCCAAACGTATTACGTTACTTAAAAACTTCTTTCATCCACGATGAAATTAAACCGCGATAACAATTTACAATGATTTCATTCAGTCATAATTAACCATAATTAAAATAACTAGTTATAAAAATTATTTACAAAAATACCAATCTAAACCCCTTTACCTTATATACAAAGTCATCGCGTGGAAATGGTTCGTAATTTTACAAAGGGTTATTATTATTGGCATACAATCAGAAAAGAAACTAAACACTGTTTACAGAAATGGAAACTAAATACTATTTCAATTTGTAACAAATCCAGATATCTTTAAACAACATGCATAATTGTAATTAAATTAAAGCTTCCAAAATTTATACTCTAAAATGTTATAACCTATACTCCATTCACGATGTTGGATACTAAATAATATCCTAACGTTAGATAAAACAACGTATACTCAGTAGATTTTGAACACACATGACACTATTCAAATCATTAATTAATCTAACACCTCTACAAATAAAATATTTATTAAAATAACATATTTCTCATTTTCTAATAATCTAAATTGATGCTATATAGTTTACAGGTAGATTTTTCAGCAAAAATTAAGGGGTCTTTCACATAAATTTTTGTTTAAACCATTTTCCCTACAAGTTATAGCCCCCTAAAGTTAGGGGAAAATTGTTTTTATTTAATATCTCCACTGTAGAAGAATTTAGAAAAATGAAATTTGACAGGTAATTGATGCTAATAAAATGACATTTTTTACGCTTTTTGTAACCCTGTAGTGTTTATACAAGGGGGTGAATAAATCAACTTTCTATTTTCCCCCAAAACTTTCAATGCGTCTACATTTTCGTAGTTAAAAAGTTGATTCAGAAAGACGGAATCAAACTGTAACTTTTTTATGTCTGGACTATTTCTCGTAAAATTTTTAGTTTGATCACATCAGAATAAAATAATACTTCATTCCTTTTTCACATAAATTCAGAGCTGGTATTGTTTGTTAAAAAAATGAAGTATTGACAAATAGTGTTACTGTTATAGTTTTTTGAAGACTTTTGTAAATACTTAAACCAGTTTGCACAGCTAAATAAAGTTTTATTAAAAAATGGCACTTATTTAGTCGAAAAATGTAAATTAGGAAACATCACGGTAACAAAGTGAATAATAATTATTGTACTACTAATTACCATTATCAAGCTACAAAAGACAAATTCAAATCCGGTCTTTCCATCTCTTAATAAATATATTTGCCGAATAAATCCCTACACAATTGCATAGGTAACCAAGGCAATCATTGCGAGAATAAAGTTATTAGGAGGTGGAAAGACCGGCCCTAAATAGCAATGGTAAAAAATATTTATAACAAATGTTGAAAATAACGCGCCTTTGAAAAACGCAAGTCTCTATTCTTCATCTTATTGAATTCCGTATTTTTTTAAATAATCCGTGGTTATTTCTAATGACCTTACATGATGGGATGGTACACTCCCCTAACCATTGATATCTTCAACAGGAATTGAATAAACTAGTGTTTTAAGAAAACATAAAATGCAAAAATCCAACAGATTGAATTCCGGAGATCGGACAGGCCAATTCTGGGGATCTACTTGCCCTGTCCAAAGGTTTGCATAAACTTCGTCCAAGGACAAGCGAGCGGTAATAATAAAATGTGCTTGAGCGCTATCCTATGTGAACCTAACTTGTAGAGGGATATTTTCAATAAGAGTGAACAACACTTCTTCAAGACAATTGCCGTATCCGTTTCCATTTAATCTTATTGGTAAAAATATGGTCCAATTAAATTATCATCAATAACACCATACCACACATTTAACCCTCGGACGACCGAAACTGGGTCACAAGTGACCCGGACTCTCATTTTTTATAAATAATTTCACTGTTTTTCATAATATTTTTTAAATGCTTATGTATTCGTCAAAAATGTTATGAAGAAACTTTAGAATAAATTTGGTCAACAAATGTCCTTGAATACTTCGGATAACCCGCTCCGGTCACTTCCGACCGGTTTTGGCATTACGCGTCCCTTTCTTTCTAGTCGCTATGTGGGTAGGGAACCTGACCTTGCGCTGAACGGAGGAGACCCTCACTCGTTATAATTAGTTTCATATTTACTTTGTATTAGCTTTACTGTCGGTGCTAGAAAAAATATATCATATTTTATTGTGTATATTTTACAAACCATTGGTCATTGATTGAAAGTAGTTTTTTTTTTACTTGGGTATTGTGTAAGTATGTATAATTGTCATGTTTTCTGGACAATAATGACTTTATAAAATTGTAGGTAAAAATAATGGATTCTAATAGAACTCTCCTTACGAATAAACAACTGTACGAAGAACTGATGCGCGACGATGACGAAGAGGACTTTTATTTGTTATCTGACGAGGACAGTGGTAGCGATAACAGTGATGCAGAATATGAAAATTGTAGTGACGAAAATGACGAAATAAGTGATTTAAAAGATACAATAGCAGAAAATCGTGTGCCCACTAAAAACTAGGATATTGCTGGACGCTCTTGGAAGTACGTAAGCCCTGCTACTTCAAAAACAAAACATAATATTTTTACAAAGAAGAGAGGTTTAACAAAAAAAAGTAAAGATATAAGAAGCATTTCAGAAGCATTCGGTTTATTTATTTGTAGCGATATTATTGATATTCTAGTCAAGTTTACAAATCAGAAAGCTGCTGATTATTATCAGTCTAAAGGTGAAGGTATAGGCGAATGGAAGGACGTAGACCAAGATACCATAAAAGCTTTTATCGGCATTTTGTTACTGATAGGAAGATTTAGAGAATCTAGAGAAGATAAAACCTTTTTATGGAATAAAAATGAAGCCTTATGTCGACCTATATGTTCAGCAGCAATGTCCCGAGATAGGTTTAGAAGCATACTGAGATTCATTCGATTTGAAGACATTTCCACCAGGGAAGATAGAAAAAAGTCTGACAAATAAGCTCCAGTACGAGAAATTGCTGATTTATTTGCATTCAATTGTAAAACTTGTTACGAACCTGCTGCCGCGGGAACTGTCGATGAACAACTAGTCACTTTCCGCGTACGATGTTCTTTCAAGGTTTATATACCTAGTAAACCCGATAAATACGGAATAAAAGTATGGGAACTCTGTGACACAGAAAACTTCTATTGTTGTCATTTCGATGTTCACTTGGGAAAGGTTGGGGACACTTCAGAAAAAAAATCAGGGCCAAACAGCTTACAGAACATTGGAAAAACTCTGGGAGGAACATAACTACCGATAACTTCTTCACAGATATTTCCCTAGCAGAAGAACTTTTGAAAGAAAAATTGACTATAGCTGGTACCATGAGAAAAAGTAAAAAGGATCTTCCAAAATCACTGACTAACTTAACAGGTAGAAATATTTCTTCGTCCGAGTTTTGATTTACAAAGTCAGTCATTTTAGTTTCATATCTTCCCAGACCAAAGAAATGCGTTGTTTTGCTATCTACAATGCATAATGAGCATAGCATTTTGGGGGAAGATGAAAAGTATAAACCCGAAATAATTAAGTGGTATAATGCTACCAAAAGTAGTGTAGATGGGTTAGATAAAATTGTGAGGGAGTACTTATGTAGACGCTCGACCCGACGCTGGCCACTTTCGTTGTTTTTAAATTTTATCGACATAACTGCGTATAATGCATTCGTTGTTTGAAACTGCAAAACTGCTATGGGCGAAAAAAACTTGTCACTAAAGAAAAAGAGGAAATTAAGCTTTAGGGAAAGAACTGGTTTCTAAAAATATAGAACGCCGATCTCAACAAATTGAAAATGATGGAAGAGGTTTTCAAAAGTCTGTGGTAAAGGCAATAGAGGTTAGCGGACGGCCCACTCAGAAAATATCCAAGGAAGCAGGTGTTAGTGTTGCCAATAAGCGAGGAAGGTGTGCTTTCTGTACAGGTAATAAAAACAAGTATTCCAATAAGTATGACAGTTGCAATAGATTTATGTGTCAAACTCATGGACAAGTAACTATTAAAAAAGAATGCAAACTATGTAAAACATAATTTTTTGTAACACTTGTGAAAACACTTTTTTAGTATATAAAATTTTTTTTTATCTTTATTACGAATTTATTTCTTGTTCTGAAGTCTATAAATACTTACAGCTATGTTCATTTTATCATATGCAAGCTTTTAATAACAAAATATGATTCGGGTCATTAGAGACCCATTTCGGTCTTTTGGCCAACTGAAATTATTTTGGCCAGGCGAGGGTGAATGAAAATTGGTTTTGAAAATTAGAATCAACAGTTTAGTGTGAGTTTTCTTCGGTCCATAAGTGATTATTATGCAAATTTTTGATAGGTTCTCGTGAAAAGGTAGGCTCATCATTAAACATAATACGAGACAAGAACTGTGGAACTTGTGAAGACCCCCTTAATCTTTGCTGAAAAACCACCATGCAAAATATTGCGCATCAGTTTAGAAACACCTTGTTTAGTCAAAATCATTAGCCCTTCTTAACAATCGTGTGCTCGCCATACTATACAATATTCATTAATCAATAGTGATAACATTTATTTTAAATGATTATAATTATTTCTTCATAAATTAATTTAAAATTCATCAACAGTTTTATCACAAATGTGTTGTTGCAGAATGGTCCACAAATATTCACTTAGGTAACTTTGGAAGTTTACGAAAATTAATTGTGGTTAACATGAATCTGATGAGAAAAGAAACGCTTCTTCGCCAAAAATGGTTTTTCTATTTGCATTTCCCGTAGACATCTTGAGAATTAAACTGATTTCGTCCAGATTCAATTTGAACGATCTAAAAGAAATTAACATAACCACGATAATCTTATCACTTTAATTTCATTGATTTACATAAGATCATTACTTTAATGCGCACATGTGGATCAAAGGATCATTCCTATGCACAGGGTGGCCAGATTGCAAGATGATCAAGTAGTCGATTTTATCAATACCAACATAATTACGTTACCCTGTTTAATTACAACGCACCACGGAGAACTGTCCGAATCACTAAACCAAGCTCTTCTTGGCTTACGGATACCGTGCTTTTACTAATGGTGAAATTTGTTTTATTTCATTGCTTGATGGGGTTAGGTTGGCATACGTTTGCAATAGTGTAACTAATTAACTTGCAGTATTTTTCTCCTAAACATATTTTTGTTACTGAAGTGATAAGGTTCAATGATATGACTTATTTTGGATTTGTTAGTTTAGAAACGTTTTCGAGTGGTTAGGATATACCTTTATGGTATATTAACTACACAATAGCCTAATTACGTTTCACCTAATTAGATCAAAAAAGGAAATAAAGAAAATATAAAACAACTTTAAACCTTTTTCATCTTTACAAATGAAGTTTAGTTCTCTTGTCAATCGATATTTTACTCTGAATTTGCAGTGTGACCTTTTAAATCAGCTTAGTAGGCAAGCGCAGTGTGCAGTACCTTTTTTATTCCACTTTTGCAATAAACCATTACGTTTTACACTAAAAATCAAGCAGAAAGTGTTCTTTCTTTGAAAGAACGCAAAACAAATGTACCACTTGGAACTTTGACCACTTTTATAAAATTATATTAACATTAAGTTTTTCTAAGTTACTTCTAACTATACTAGTTGTTTGGACTAGGATAATCGATAGTCGAGTATTATTATTTTTGCTTCCTTTAGCATAGAAGTTAAAATAAATAACTGCCCAGATTTAAATTCCTTGCTTTTATTTTTACACGTTTTACTAAATATCTAGGTTTCATTATTGATGCAGATAAGCTATTCTCTTTATATTCATTATTTACCTGACACTGACCTATCTGTAAATTTTCAGCACAAACATCGTTCAAATAACTCCATCGGATTCTTCACAACAAACCATTGTAAATTATTACCTAATAGCGCAAATTTTACATACACCTTTTTAAATAGTTTAATAATTGAAGTGGTTTTTAATAACGTACACAGTTGATGAAGGCAGAATTTTGTATTCTACGATTCATTAACTGAAGCTTGCTTGGAGCTTAACCTTCATATTGTATAAAGTATTTAAAATCTTTATCATTGAATATATTCTTTTTTTGTTACAAATCTTTGTTTGTAAAATTATATTTCAATTATTCCTTAAAAATACCAAATTAGATGCAATGTAATAAAAGTTATTTTGGTAAAGAAAATAAAATAATATTGAATAGATTGCTCTAAATGTTAGAGATTAGTAATTTCCTGTCGTCAAGTAGTAGGCGATGTAATCAATGAAGTACCTACAATTGAAATTTAACTAATTTATATTTTCATTCTTAAGTCGAATGTGCATATTATGTGCTTAATGACTCCGTTTTTACTAATGAAATTCTTTATAACAATGTACCTGTTTCTTTACATCTTCGTATACATAATTCATAATAGCTTAAAGCAAAAGATAAAAGTGACTTAAAACTTACGCAATTTGTATAAACTAATTTCACCATAAGAATATATAACTTTTAGCTAGTCAACGTTTAAAAGGCAGTGTGGCACTAATATCGATTTAGAAATAACCAATAGATTATTTTAATTTTAATTTACCTTTGTAAGTAATTCGTTCTATACATTTATCGGAACTTTATTGCTTATTTTGATAAGTAGTATTATAACAAAAATTGGAAGAATCAGTTCTAGCTACTCAGAGATGAAATGAATTTAAATGTAGAAATTAATCACACAAAACGAGTGAATTAACTAAAATAACAAATATGGACACATGCTTATAATTTTGAAATGGAGTAACTCATTTATATCAACTTTTCGTGACCTCGTGCTTTTCGTCATTTTAATTATGAGATCCTGCTGAAGACATTAATTAAGTATTGAGGGTGGTTAGTTGCTTAGAAAGTAAAAATCACGAATTTTAGTAATAGCGTATCGCAACAACATAACTAACCTTTTTACAATAAAGATCATTTAACATATCGTATGCAACAAGGTGTTCTATAACAATGCTCATAAAATTTCGTTTTTGTCACAATGCGACTTAAGTTTTTCAATGTAATCAACCCGTAAAGGCTTTCAAGATATGGTGTCCCATTATAAAAATTATAAAATATTATTATAATTCTTTACAAAGATATCATAAATCTTTCCTAACATTATTGGTATTCAGCGAACAAATACAGATTATAGTGAACGAAAAGGTATCCATTCATCTAAAGTCTTAAAGTTAATGTTTTTCCTATCGGAATATGACCAAGCACCCTCAACGGATATACTCTATGAATATCAATTTTCAATATATCCGAAATAGTACCAAAACATCATAAAATGTAGTTTTCCTTACCACCAACTTTTTCCCAACCAGTTTGGTCTATAAACGTAGGTGAAGCGCAATATGGTGTTCAATACCAAAAAATATAGTTTTTTGTCCATCACAATATAACCTTCGGAACGTGATCACCTACGTAGTTAAAAATCAGTGGAAGCCGTACTTTTTTACCTCCTCCACACTTAATACTTTTGCTTTAATTTCTCTTCATACTACTTTCCTCATTTCTGCTAAACTGAATCACCTCCAAGCAAGCCTTTCATTATAAACCATTCCTTGAGACCACTAACCTTGAAAAGATTTCTAAGAATTGTAATGTGATACACAAGCTAATTCGGATAAGATCGAATAAGGTAGTATAAGATTGGATAAGGTCGAATAAGAACGGATATGATCGAATAAGATCGGGAAAGATCGGGTAGGATCGGATAAGATCAAGATCGGACAAGATCTGATAAGGATCGGATAACATCGGATAAGATCGGATAGGATCGGGTAAAATCGGTTAAGGTCGGTTAAGATCTGTTAAGATCGGTTAAGATCGGTTAAGATCTGTTAAGATCGGTTAAGATCGGAGAGATCGGATAAGATCGGGTGCGATCGGGTATTATTGGATAAAGATCGGGTAAGATCGTGTAAGATCGGTTAGGATTGGATAGGATCGGGTAAGATAGGATAAGGTTGGCTAAGATCGGGTAAGATAGGAATGCTTATTTTATCATTTCCAAGAGTGAAGAATTATAATGTGATACACAAGCTAATTCGGATAGGATCGAATAATGTAGTATAAGATTGGATTGAATTGGATAAGATCTTTCCATTTATTACAATTTTTTTTTTCAAAAAGCCAATTCCCAGTTGTAATAAATACCAAGATTACTAGATAGATATTCATAATGCTGATCATAGATTATATCTTCTTCTTCGTTTAAACTTGACCAATCGATTTTGCTTTCAATTTCTTGGAAGCGGAAAAATTGTAATTCTACGTATGAATGCCATCGTAGAAATTCATTCCACTCCTTCATTTCTAATACCACATTATTACTTTGATCGTAGTTGCTACACCCCATACGCACTACTGGTGCAAGGTTTTGGTGTGTACGGTATCCAATTTCAATATGTTTTGCATGATGAGTATCGTTCGATAGTTTATAATAAACACAATCGATTAAGTATTCATTAGCTGCTTGTTTATACACTTTATCCTTATCTAGAAATGATGATGACCGGTCAGTGTTAGGAGAAGAAGAATAACCTTTACCTTGCTTCTCTTTACTACTACTACCATCACTATTTTGATAGCGCCAACTGCACAAATTACTACAACTATGTAGGGTATCCACATATAACGGTGAACTTCTGAGTTTTGATCGTTCCAGAAATGATTTTATTGCTGCTTGCATAACTTTACTTGCTTGCAATTGCACTACCATAAAGCACTATGTAGGAAATGATTCTAGTTAAAGCAATGGGCGGGTACACTATTACAAACAGAATGTTATGTTTGTTGTTTTTCCGGCTGCACCCAATCGAATTAGGAACACATCTTTTGTGTTTAGCAGCGTTTTAAATTCCTCCATTCGAGTTTCTTGTTTGAAATACATGTAAAATCGTTGAGCTAATGCACATTTAAAATTGCCCATTTCCAACACTATACGTTCACCGTACTTAGTATTAAGTACTGCCACATTTGTAACTTTATACTTTTTCGATTGCTCGAGGTCACACACGTTTTTAAAGAATTTGCAATAGGTGCTTTGGTTTAACACTCCTAACTTCCTATTTGCTAACTGACTGATCTCAACATACAGGGCGTTGCGGTTTATATAAGTTGAAAATTTTTTAGATTTCTAAGAATTGTAATATGATACACACAAGCTTAAATTTTTTCAACATTGATTCAACTACATAGAGCAGTGGATCAGAACCGGCGCACTCTCTCATACAAGCACTCTCTCTCTCTCTCTCTCTCTCACATTTACTGCAATTTTCGCATGGGTCAGGATCGGCCCAAATGATTAACAAGGAGTGTGCACGTACACCACTAACTGATTTGACCTTCAATGCAAAATTCGTATACTTTTGATTTAGTATCCTCATAGCTATATTTTGGACCTTGACTCAACAGCATAGAGCACTCTCTTTCTTTCTCATCAAAGACATTGTTCAAGACTACAAATCTACGTTACTGTAACATAATGAAAAACAATTTATTTACAACAACAATTAAAGCCTTTATTTTTTTTTAATTCTACATCCTTTTCTAATCGAGAAAATATAATTAGTAGCTGTATTCCTCTTCTTCTAATTCTTCATCTTCAGTGGTATCCCTAACTTCCCACTCCATCAAATCTAGAGTCAAATCTACTAGTTGTGCCGCACCTAACATTTGTATTAAATAAGTCAAACAATATCGACCCTTCAAAATATATTTAGTATCTAGGATAGTAAGGGACGTTTACCGGTAGCTGGCCATAGCGAAACCTCCCATTTGGCCGGAGACCGGTACAACCCTTAATGCTCACAATTGAAAATATATAATTTCTACGTGTGTACGTGTGTGCATGTGCGTGTGTGCGCGTGTGTGAGCAAGTGCGTGTGTGCGTGTGAGCGTGTGTACGTGTGCGCATGTGTTTGCGTGAGTGTGTGTGTGAGTATACGCGTGTGTGCGTGTGTGCGTCTGAGCGTGTGTACGTGTGCGTATGTCCGTATGCGCGTCTGTGCGAGTGTGCGTGTATGCGTGTGTGCGTGCGCGAGTGTGTGTGCGTGTGTGCGTGCGTGCGTGTGTGCGTGTGTGCGTGTGTGCGTGTGTGCGTGTGTGCTGCGTGTGTGCCTGTGTGCGTGTGTGTGTGCGTGTGTGCGTGTGTGCGTGTGTACGTGTGTGCGTGTGTACGTATGTGCGTGTTTGCGTGTTTTCGTGTGTGCGTGTGTGCGTGCGTGGCTGTAAGCTATATTTTGTATTTGAAGCATTAATTACGTTGATAAATTACAGGTTCTAAAATTCAATCCGATTATATTACGTGCTGTCGCAGTTCGTTCGCTAGATATTAAAGGTACAATAGCCATCTTTATTGATGCTAATTTAGGGTTGGTTAAGACATGCGTAGCTGACCCATTACTGAGTATAGGTTATAAAGGACAACCAGTGAGCGTTGCAGAGAAATTGGAGCGGTACAGTATACTAGTAAAAAAGTTGAAAGGATCGGCTGTGGGAGGAGGGTCCTTCGGAAATGAGGAAACCGTCGAGTGGAGGGATTTGACTACAGCCTTTAAATCCTGGGTGAGCACTGGTATTATAGTTAATTTATCGCATAGGACATTAGGAATATTTTTTCAAGATAGCTTTATGTTATTTTCAATTAGGATTAGGGAAATTTTTAGCATTTATAAGCATGTTTTAAAGGTTAATTGGTAATTTTGTGCGGAATTTGTTAAGTCATCTTTAAATAATAATGATAATTTAACGTAGAGGGAATTTGGTTTTACAACTAATATATCTAATAATTTAAGATCTAACGTAGAATATGAAAATTTAAAAGATCTATTTAATAGTGATGTTGTCGATTATTTGATTCAGCGATTGCTTCAATTTGAAGAACGGGATAGTGGTTGGGCTCTATAAAAAATTATCTCGCTAACTCTGTACGCGAACAGTATAACTTTAATAAGGGCATCATCCTATAAACGTTTAAACAAATAAAATATGCATTATTAATTTAAAAAACAATGATGAAGCCTGGTTCGGGTAGGCTTCAGCATCGGCTCTCTTTCCCGCTCCTCGCGGCTCTGACTATGCCGAAATCCTAAATTTTGAAGATATGCCGTTTCCCATGACCATAAGCCAAACGTCTAAATTCTTAAAACTAAATCCTACTTTATCAATAAACCTTTATGCACTTATTAGAAAAGACTTAACTATATATACCACAGTCCCCGTATACCTACGTATTGATGAGAAGCAGCAACATGTTAATTTATTAATGATTCAGCAGAATTATGAAATTAAAAGCGAAATAGATGATGACATTTTAACACTTGGAACAACTAAGGCTGATGATGAAATAGTGAAATTTCACATCTGCTGGAACAAAAATTTATCAGGATTAGTAGGTTCACAGTTAACGAAGAAGAAAGGTAAATTATATGTTTGCGATATATGCCTCCACTATTCTAGTTCACAAATTAAGCTGAGTAATCAAGAATTAGACTGTAAGTGAATTAATAAACGTAGGATAGAGATGCCAAAGCCAGGATCGAATATGTATTTTAAAAACTATGAGTTTAAACAGACTACGCCATTTACCTTATATTGCGACTTGGAATGTTTAGTGCAGGATTTTAATGATGATGAAACGCGAAATACCGTTAAGTATAAGAAACATAACGTATGCAGCATCGCATATTATATCCACTGCATGTTTAACGATTCCTTATCAAAATTTCGGTTACGGAGGAGTGAGGAGTGTACTAATTGGTTTAGTAACGAGCTGTTAGATATTGCTAGTAATCTGCCGCAGTATTTTGAACATTACATACCTATGGAAACGTTAAGCGACATGAAAATACTGGAATATAATGCATCCACCCACTGTCATATTTGCGAACATCCTTTTTTAGATCATGATACTAAGTAAGAGATCATTGTCATTTCGCTGGTCAATTGAGAGGTAGTGCTCATCAAACATGCAACATCCGGTATAAGGACCTCGAATTATACCAGTTTTTTCACAATTGTTCCGGTTGTGATATGTGGGAATGGCTATTTTAGACATTTATAAAACATTAATGTACGATCTCCACTGTAACTTCAAGCAACGTCAGTTGAATGATGATTGCATGAAATTATCATATATGGATAGCCTGGTGTACGAGATGAAATGTGAGGATTCATACAATCTTATACGCAACAACATTTCGCGTTTCGACTCTTCTGATTATTCTGCAGACAACTCCTATAACATTCCAAGATGCAATGGTAAATTAATTGGCTTGATGAAAGATGTAATGAGTGGAAGAAGATTAATGAATGGGTGGCTTTGGCATCTGAAATGTACAGCTTTAGACTTAAGGATTACGAGGTAAGGAAGTTAAAAGGTGTTAGAGACTATGTTGTTTTTTATTCAACAATTTCAAAAATGAGTTATATTGTATCAGTGATGCAACACAAATATTACAGTCCAGAGACATAATTAATTTTCTTGAAATAAAACCGGCATTATATTCAACTACATCATTTTCATACTGTGAAACAGCAGACAAAACAACTGCAAGAGTTGTTTATTTTTATAACATAAATGCTTGCGGTAAACGTTAATAAAAGCGTTAGCACTTTCTCTCAAGTATTTTTTCTTATATACGCATTAACAGTTTTAGCAATGTTTTCCCAACCATCAGTGATTATGTTCTATCTCATTTATTCTCGCGAGTTCTCTCTCTAGACTCTGTCCATACTAATATTAGGTCTCTGCAATACACAAATAGAGACAACACATACCTAGGGCTGAAAAGGAAGAAAATTCCTAAACCGCCAGAGCATCAGAAATGGAAAGCTAAAATAAGAAAAAATCTCCAAAAAAAAAACAAGAAATGATTAAAAAGAAATTGTAATGTCAGGCGCATACGTCGATTTTGCGATGTTTGAAGATTCCAGAAAATACAATCAAATATTCGTTTATTTAATTTAAAAATTTTTTGTTCAAATAGCATATCGATCTTTAATTGTGATTTTCATTTTATACTATATACATACTTTGGCATTGTAAGTGCTTTAATTTTATTTATTGGATTAATTTAAATGTTTTGGTGAAACTTAGCTGCATTTTTTTTTTGTTTCCTTTAATTACGAAATACACAACGTTGTGATAAGTATATTATATATATATATATATATATATATATATATATATATATAATATATATATATATATATATATATATATATATAATATATATATATATATATATATATATATATATATATATATATGTATATATACAGGGTGACGCATTAGTGTAACAAAGTCCCATATCTTCTTTATTTAAAGAGATACAAAAAATCAAATACAAAAGTTGTAAGATATGTTCTGGTGCATATTCAAAAAATATTTTTAATTGTACAGGGTAGATCATAAAAGCTTAGAAGTAATTTTAAATTTTTGTTTAATAGAAAACCCTATATATTATTACATATTTAGATTCTACATACAATTTTAGACACATTTTATGTATAATGTCCTATACCTAAGTCTAACCGTTTTTGACAAATTCTAATTTTTTGTCAAAAATGACGTTTGCAGCCCAAAACATAGGTGGAAATCTTTTCTAAGCGAAGCCTTTATCAATTAGTTATGGTTGGTTTCCTTGGAAATGGGGACTTACTCTAATGGGCTGTATTGATATTTCTGTAATACATTCATACAGGGTGATCAAAAACGGACAATAAAAAGTAGATTAAAAAAACCTATAAAGTCATTTTTTTAAATGGAAACCCCCTATTTTTTTAATTCTATCTTATTTAGCATTAAAAATAAGGGTGACTTTGTATAAGAGTGTATATTCCAAAAAATTGTAGTTTTTGAAATAATGACAATTTAACATTTTTTATTTCAAGTTTTGTTGTTAGTTGGCCGTGACGGCGAGGCGTGGCATATAAAAATAATAGAGATCATCAGAAACGTCGTTATTTATTGTCAGTTGATAATTTGTGTGATGCATTAGTGTATTTTGTAGCAAATTGATTTAAAACTTAAATTAAAATTAGCAAGAAGACTGTATCAACAACGGTTACCAGAGAGACGGCAACCTGGAAGAAGGGCATTTGAAAAGCTTTTGGAGCGTTTTGAAAGAACTGGTAATGTGTTATATGAAAAAAATACTAGGGAAAAACGTGCACAGACGGAGGAAAATCAATTAAATATACTATTAACAGTTACCGAAAATCCATATGTTGGACAACTACCCATTTCTCAGCAGGTTGGTGTTGAACGACGTACGGTACAGCGGATATTGAAGTCTTAAAAAATGCACCCCTATCACATTCAACTACTTCCAGAGTTGGTTCCTGAAGATTATCAAAGACGACTGGAATTTTGTTAATGGGCTCAAAACAAAATAAACCAACAAAGAAATTCTGTTCATTTGATTTTATTTACCGATGAGGCCACATTTCACAGAAACGGAAGTGTAAACAGACACAATTTTCATTACTATTCTACCGAAAATCCACATTTTGTAAGATATACTTCTCAAACTAGATGGTCTTTAAATGTTTGGGGAAGTGTTGTCGGTAATCATGTAATTAGACCATATTTTTTTGATCAACGAGTAACAGGGGAAGTATACTTAGACTTTCTGCAAAACCATCTACCTAATTTGTTGCGTCAAGTGCCACAGGATACGCAACAAGAAATGTGGTTTTTTCATGATGGGGCCCCAGTACATCATACAGGTCCGATAATAACTTTTTTTAAATGCTAGATATCCAGAATGTTGAATTGGGAGGGGAGTGTCTGTTGCTTGGCCTGCTAGATCCCCAGATCTTACTAAAATGGACTTTAGCATATGGGGGTACGTCAAAGAGCACGTTTATAAAATACCGCCTACAACAAAGGAAGACATGAAGATTAGGATTAGAAACTGTTTTCAAAACATTAGTGTTGAAATGTGTAGAAATTTAAGCAGCGAATTTGAGAGGCGTACTGCATTGTGTATTCAAGAAAAAGGCGGACATTTCGAACAACTTATTAGGTAGTACTTATTTGGCGTGTTTTTACTACTTTTATCTGTATAATTAGTTACAAGTTTAGTTACATTAGAGGTGTTAAGTTTATGATTAGCATTAGGACATAATTTGTTGAATCAAAAAAATTTTGTCTTTACTTTAAGTTTGTTTAATAAAATAATTATTTATATAGGGTTCAATAAATTGTAATATTTCGATCTGAAGTGCTCGATTTTTTTTGTTTCGCCGTTCCCCGCCGTCACGGCCAACTAACAACAAAACTTGAAAGCCGTATTAATAGTCTTTTTACAATAAAAAATGTTAAATTGTCACTATTTCAAAAACTACAATTTTTTGGAACATACGCTCTTACACAAAATCACCCTTATTTTTAATGCTAAATAAGATAGAATAAGAATAAGATAGAATTAAAAAAATAGGGGGTTTCCATAAAAAAAATGACTTTATAAGTTTTTTTGAATCTACTTTTTATTGTCCATTTTTAATCACCCTGTATGAATGTATTACAAAAATATCAATACAGCCCATTAGAGTAGGCCCCCATTTCCAAGGAAACCAACCATAACTAATTGATAAAGGCTTCGTTTAGAAAAGATTTCCACCTATGTTTGCCTGCAAACGTCATTTTTGACAAAAAATTTGAAATTTGTAAAAAACGGTTAGACTTAGGTACAGGACATTACACATAAAATGTGTCTAAAATTGTATGTAGAATCTAAATATGTAATAATATATAGGGTTTTCTATTTAAAAAAAAATGTTAAATTACTTCTAAGCTTTTATGATCTACCCTGTAAAATTAAAAATATTTTTTGAATATGCACCAGAACATATCTTACAACTTTTGTATTTAATTTTTTTTGTATCTCTTTAAATAAAGGAGATATGGGACTTTGTCACACTAATGCGCCACCCTGTATATATATATATATATATATATATATATATATATATATATATATATATATATATATATATATATATATATATATATATTAGGGTGGGCCGATTTGTATATAGAATTTGAAAATTTGTAAATGCTTATGTCTGCATCTTTAAAAAAGTTGTGAAATGGGAAAAGAAAAGTATTTTATTAGGAAAAAAAATTGATATTTTTATTTTTTGAACTGCCACAATGGCATTAAAATTTTAATTGTATTAATTTCATATTTTCAAAATCTGCAATTTCTTAAACGTTACATTAAGTAAACACTAACAAAAGTTATAATAATTTAATATTAGTCAAGTTGCTTTGGTATGTGTGAATCCTTGTGATATTGCAGGCTCACATTCCATTAATATAAGTAATTTGACTGTAATCTCATTATATTTAGAATTTACATCAGTTCTACATACATAAAGACAAAATTTGCATCGATTGGGGCTTGAACCTTGGTGGCGCAGTTGGTAGCGCGGTACTCTAGCAAAGTACAGGTCGTAGGTTCGAATCCTACTCGAGGTAAACTTTTTATTTATGTATTTAATAAAATTAATAATAATTTTTAATTACATATTTACCTTGAACTGATTCGTTCATATCAAAAACTTATAATAATTTAATATTAGTCAAGTTGCTTTGGTATGTGTGAATCCTTGTGATATTGCAGGCTCACATTCCATTAATATAAGTAATTTGACTGTAATCTCATTATATTTAGAATTTACATCAGTTCTACATACATAAAGACAAAATTTGCATCGATTGGGGCTTGAACCTTGGTGGCGCAGTTGGTAGCGCGGTACTCTAGCAAAGTACAGGTCGTAGGTTCGAATCCTACTCGAGGTAAACTTTTTATTTATGTATTTAATAAAATTAATAATAATTTTTAATTACTAACAAAAGTTCTTTAATAACTTTTTCCCTATTTTTACAATGTAAACTGCTACAACGGCATTCTAAAATTATAACGTTATATTTTTTTCTTAAACCAAATGGGTGATTAGAAACTGTTGTTTAGACAAGATAAAGTATTAATCTGTATTATACAAACTATAAACATATATTAAATATTAAATATTGTAAACTGCTAAATGAAATATTTTAGTATCTAATAATGTAGTAGATACAAAACTTAATGATATGATGTATATTATTAAAAACGCTGGGAGCAAATAAAACTTAATCTACTTTATAATCTTGCTTTGATCCAAAAGAAGGCATAATTTCACGTGATTCTAACTTTGCTCGTATTACAACATTTCTGTTGTCACCACCACAAACTGTAGCGGAGGCTTCCGTCACAATTTTAACAGCTCGTTCAACCGTTTGCGTGTGACATGGATACGATTTTATTTCGAAGAACAGCATTGATGTGTCCCGATTTTTCATGATACCTTTTAAAACTTCTTTCGATAACCCCATTGTTAATGGCGGTTCAGTAATATCAAGAGCACCCCAATCAATGAAGTCCATATAACTTGGGGCGTCGTCCATATTCAGCGAATTTGGAACTTCAAATTGTCGTAATGTTTGCTGTATCTTAGAGCGAGCTTTCAAAATTCGAAACATCGCAAGCTTCCGAATATGCTCTCTGGTGTCCCCTAGCATTACAATCAGGATATTTTCATGATGTGTGAAATAACTATTTCGCAATATCACTGGATCAATCACGTCCTTCAAGTGTTTCGGTAAATACCTTGAGAGCGTAATCATTTTCCATACATTAAAGGCTCCTTGTAGGCATGATGGTTTTGTTTTAATTACAAACCACATAGGAGCATACACCTTTAAAATAAAGGTTACCAAGATAACCAAGTTTTCTGATGGTTCAGCGGTTGAAACATATAGCCGCAGTATACGATTTGCCGTTGTCAGCCATCGGGAATGCACAATTTTACCAGGGCTTCGTTTGGACAGCTTTTCATCTACAGTTCCTTTTGAAATTGCATCACACATATCATAAAGATATTCTTGATCTGTGCTTAGATCAGTCATAAAGGAATCATTCGATACCGGAACATTTGACGGAATTATGTTGAAGTTAACTGTAATGAAAAAATAAATAAATACAATAATAGATAAAATTAAAATGAATAAATTACCTATAGAACGGTTCTCACATCCCTTCAGTGCCTGTCCTATAGGTCCACAGAATCCTTTTGGCCCTGTTGTGCTGCCATCAAGAAAATTTATGAGATGTCGCAAAGGCAGTTCATTAGCATGTAACTGGCAAACAAACCACTGCAATGGCCTATTTAAATGTTTCTCCAATTTTACAATTATCTCCGAATGTTTTCCAACATTGACGTTTGTTCCATCGCATCCTATTACTCTCAGCTGGTCTGTTGTAATATGAGATTCATCCAAGTACTTCAAAATACATTTTATGATATTCAACGAACTTCCTGATTTAGGACAAACGTGCGTCAAGTATACCGACTCTGGCATTTTTATGAGAGTAATGTGCTCTTCTCGAATTTTTCGTCGGCGACCGTCTTCCATCTTCAGCGTTTCATCTTTTCGTCCATCGAAAAACAAGCCACGTAATAATGAATCTTGTGTTTTATCTATTGTATCTTCTCGTTTCTTGCTTCTAGCGCGACGAATTTGATTCTTATCTATGATTCTGCTTTTGTCTTCTTTATTTATAAAGCCAACGTCCTGCAGAACGGCTGAAGCTACTGCAGCACCAGCTCTATCGGAAATACCATAGCGATCAAGTGTTCTCGCCAGCACGGGTAGTTGTAATGAATTATAGAAAATTTGTGAACTTACTTGAGGCACGGTTGAAATCTGTTGAGAAGTACTAGGTTCTTGCTGGAATTTTTTTATTATTATCGCTTTATTTAAATATTTCTCATCTGGCAAACTTAATCTCTGATTTGATTCGCTTATTGTTTTGAGTTCGTTTCTTTCAAGCCGCTTCTGTAACACTTTTGTTGATGTTACATCCACGGAACTAATTATCATTTGTCTTACGGCTCTCTGGTCTAATAAAAAATAACGTTCTGCTTGAGGAATTTTTAATACTTTGTTACAGACACACGAATTGAATTCTGGACTTTTACACGCAGCCACATCAAATAGGACTTTAGATTGCGCTCTAAAATCCTGCAACTGCTTTTGATAGCTTGCGACTTTATTTCGTTGTTTGTAGGGTTTTAATAAATTCCTTATTTTAAGACGATAACTTGTTATGCGTTTAATAATAGTGCATTGAAGTACTGTGGGAATCGAAGCTTTAGCCCAAGTTTCTGCGATTTTTTTCGCAACAACTTTACCTGCTTCGGTTGCGGTTTGCTGTGGATTTGTAGATACAGGCTTTAGTTCATATTTCACCCAGTTAAAATACCTATTCATATCTTCATATGTTGGCAGAACATTTTCACTTATAGATTTTGGGGCTCCAAATATTGGACATTCTAATTTACTTCTTGTTTTGCATGACATTTTATTTCACTTTTTTGATTTTTGATCGGTAATCGAACTCAAACATTTGCACGCACGATCACACGTTTCACAGTCGACGTCGACAAGCAACTGACAATCGCGATTGTATTGTTGCGAGTAAATCCGCTCTTGATTATTGGTCACGTGATTTTCGCGCTACAAGAACATGCTCGGAAACTATGTCTGTCTGTGGCAGTTTAAAACATGAAGTTATATAAATAATCTATTTAACCAACATGCTTCAGTATTCTCTTCTGCAGATGTTTTTCATATGCAAATATTAAAATTTTAACCTTGAACTTTCAGTGCCCTCGTGGCAGTTGAAAAAATAAACATGAAATTTTGTAACAACAATAAATGTATAATTTTGTGTCTTTAAGAAGTTCAGCACTTATGTATATCTATATATATATATATATATATATATATATATATATATATATATATATATATATATATATATATATATATATATATATATATATATATATACATACACAGGGTCCGCCTTTGGGAGCTGATCCTATGAGTATCTGCTAAACCAAACTTACTATAATTTTGAAATGGCTCAGAGTGTTTAAATGTGCCAAACTGTCTTATTGTATCTGCTGATGGTCGGGAGCGCTCAGGATAGCGTTCGTTACTGTTCGTTTTACAACTCTATGACATTCTCCGTGAATTAAAATTAAATTCAAATAATCTGTATTAGAATATTCAAGTCGAGCCATTTCATCAAGAAAAACACAAACTGTCAACAATTTTATTAAATTATTGACTACAAAAGAAAAACAAAATAAATAAGCATCTTTATCGTGTAATGATGCGCTGATAAGTATGTATTACCTCCGCAGTAAAAAGTAGTTTTTTTTTATTTACTCATAAAGTATTAAATTTTTACACTTATGTTGTATATCGAATTTGAAAAAAACTACTTAGAAAATTTCTATTTGGCAAAAATGCCTTTTGAATCACAAAATTACCAATTTTTATAATTTTTGCAGTAACTTTTTCAAATATTTTTCTTTATTTCAATTCTCAATTATTTGGTTTCCATGGTGACCACCAACAAAGAATACTAGATTTAAGTATGTAGCTCATTGTTATCACAAATTTTAAAATTGAGACTTTTTTGATAATAAGTATGAAACTGTTACGTTTAGGCAAATAAAGTTTTAAACAAACTTACCTTAATTTTTGACGTTAAATCGATCAGAGCAATAAAAAACAGGGGTTTCCATTTGATTTTTTTGAGTAACTTGCATTTTTTGATAGTCAAGTTTAGACATTCATAATTTTATTTTTACGAAAAACACAAATATCATTTTTTGCAGACTGTTGCAATAAACCTTTGCCTACAACACCTCAAAGTTTTATTCAAATTGTTTGACAGGAACAGAACAATTAACGAGTTATTACTAGGACCGCATCTGTCAATTTTTTTAGAAAAATGTTTTTTTTTTTGAAAACGACTGAAATTTCGTATCTAGTTTATTTAACAAACTTACCTTAAAATTCGACATAGAATCCAAAAATGTATTAATATACGGGGTGTTCCATTCAAAATAAGCGACTAAGTACCGACTTCCGGTATAACCGGAAGTTGTACGAACGTGAAAATATTTTAGATGAGTTAGCCCTAACATCATTACCCTGTCACCAAATTTTCAAAATTATAGTAAGTTCGGTTTAGCAGATACTCATAGGATCAGCTCCCAAAGGCGGACCCTGTATATATAAAATCCAGATAATAATTAATTTTTGGTACTACACATCAATATAAAACCTTAAAAACTTAAACTTTGCATCCATATATTTCGGATTCGGATGAATGCATCATCGGTAGAATACAATTAAAATTAAAACGAAATTATAAAACTACAACAATTAATAACTAACACATTGACAAATATGACATAAACTGACTAACTATTATTAATAAATTGTCTAAAATGTAATCATAGTTGGAAGGCAAATTTTCCAAATCTTTTTTATTATTTCACACAAATTTATTATTAATCTTTATATCTAACATTTTGCAAAATTAAACGCTTTTTTAAAATTGGTTCAATGTCTAAAATATTGATTTTGTCACATTGAAAGATGTGACCTGTTTCGTTTCAGTGTTTAGCCAAAGCAGTACTATTTGGTATAACACGGACAGGGAATTTGGTAAATGGTATTTGTCGTATTATTTTTAGAATTTTTTGATTTTAATTTTGATAATAAATTTACACCTTTATTTTGAATTGAAAAAACTGGTGTTAGATTAAATTCTTTAATGATTTGAATATTAAACATTCCTTATTTGTGTATGGAATATTTATATAAGATTTATCTCCAGTTTTTTCTGATGTAGAAATATTGTTATAAAAAGAATAAATGTTTTTCTTAATTACTCTTAAAATAATGGATTTTGGAAAATTATTTTCAAAAAAAGCCTTAATAATATTTTTAATATGTATTGGACGATAATTTGGGTCTGCAATTTTTAAACATCTTTGAACAATATTACTAAGAATATTAATTTTGTTAGCTAAAGTGTGATTTGAATAAAAATTTAGATATAGTCTGTAAAAATAAAGATTTTCTATTTCGGCTTAGCGCCAGGAAACCCCGAAAAAGTGAAAAATATATAAAATATATATATATATATATATATATATATATATATATTATTTATATATATATATATATATATATATATATATATATATATATATATATATATATATATATATATATATATATATATATATATATATATATATAATATAATATAATAACTTACAAAATTCAAGCTTGCAGGAAATCTTTTACTGTGTGTTTGTGTGTAGACTAAAAATTTTAATAATTCACATTTAAATACCTCCAACTACGACCAATTTTATCTTCAATAAATTCTCCAACATAACATTTATCTAAATTCTTGGCATAAATAATACAACAAATTTTAAACAAAAAGGAATATTCAATAAAGAATTCTATCGAATTTAAAGAAAAAAATTAAAAAAGAACTATCGAAGATGGACATTTATTGTTATCATCTTTCAACCGTATTACTAAGAATATTAATTTTGTTAGCTAAAGGGTGATTTGAATAAAAATTTAGACACCTCCAACAATGTGTGTTTATGAAACCAGTCTATATTAATTAAATTATCTATCTGGAGTTTTATAATCTCGTTGTAATTTTAATTGAATTCCACCGATGATGAATTCATCCGAATTCGAAATATATGGATGCAAAGTTTAAGTTTTTAAAGCTTGTACATCAAAATAATTTTAAATATATATATATATATATATATATATATATATATATATATATATATATATATATATATATATATATATATATATATATGTACGGCACTAATCACTAGATAATGACTAAAAAGTTGTTGATCTGTTAACCGGTCAAAAAAAACTTCTATTCACACATTTTCATAAAGTTTTCTAGAAGAAAATGTGTTGTCAATTATGACACAATTAACTTGTCGTTATTAATTTAGCGCACCGTTAGGTTAGATACTTAGTAACTGATGTGATTGGAGGGTTAGCGATTCTGGCTGTAGATTTTCTCCTGAGATCGCTTCATTCCGGATAACTAACAGGCGTACGAAACTTCCCCCAAACACCCTTACTCTACCTTATTATCCCTATAATTTACCACATCCATCATTCTTTTGCTTGAATACATTTCAAATTGCATTAACAAAGACTAATTTGAACCTAATTTGATTGATCGACACATTTAAATGTTTGTTCCAATGCTTTGACGTAAGACTGGACTACCATGTATATTTGTATAAGCTAAGTTGGTTTGTGAAATAAATTGGAAAATAAATTGAGCAGGTAATCTCTGCATGTATTCTCATCTACTCCAACTTTTCACAACTTCGGCAATTGCACAGCTCAGCTTCATTTAGATTACATTATTTATACAAGGTGGTCACAGCACTGCATTACATCCTAGTTTTAAAGTGTGGTTGTTTCATTGTAATTAACCCTAATTTCTACTCTTTGAAAAGCTATTAAACTAATTACTTCTATTAATGCACAGTGCATTTGCAAATGTGGGAAAACAGGTACGGGTATGTTATCATCTAAATTATAGCTACTAGATCGGATGTAACGTAAACCAATATAATAAATTTACATGCACAGACAACTCTATAATTTGGTGATGTTTGGATAGAACAAACTAAATTTACAAGTTAGTTAACTAAACTAATTTAGCACTAAATTGCTAATGTTGAATGCAGTATGCTACTAAGTATATCTACCAGTTGTGTTCTTCTGATTATACGTGTGCATTTACCCAACGATTAAACTGATTTTTATATAAATCCATATTCTTTAAATTACATAAGGATCAAAGTTGCACTTTGGGTGGATGTGTATTTGCTGATTGAAATAGAGCAAATGATCCACTATGACGAAGCTATTTTTCTCCCAACAAGCATAGATTAAAAAGTAATAAACCATAAAACAAATGTAAACTGCTGTAAATATTAATGCTGATAGATAAATGCTTAACAATTATACGTTAGAATTAATTTTTTTTTATGGTCGTCGTAAACGAAATTTTATGCTACGCATACCATTGCATGTTTCTGCAGTTTAAAATAAAATAAAAATAACCATCTTTTACATTGATATCTCAGGCACACTTTCAGCGACCAATGAAAATACATTAATTTTATTATAGGTGCACACCCTAGATAATTACATTTCCTCATATTTACACAAACATTATTCTGTCAAAATAAATGTTCATTGCGGAAAATATCAATAATGTGTCAACCGTGACAGTAATTAGTTATTTATTATACATGATGATAAAGGGATATCTTAATGTTCGAGATGTAAATTTAGATTTATCGTCTTGTATAATATCGACATAAACACGTAAATCATTGAGTATTTAAAATTGTCCAGTCTTTTATTAATGTAAAGATTAACAGTTTAAAGCGTCAGTGGATAACACACAGATGCAAACTTTCACGATTATCACTCATTATTAAGATACGCTTGGGCATTTTTTATAAGTTTTTTTTTACAAATTTAAACGTTTCGATAGCATTTACAGTTATCGTCTTTAGCTAGAACTTTAATAGTTTAAATATTATTAAACCGCGTTGAAAATGACAAACCAGAATACTCTCTAACGGACGAAGGCTAAATAAAAAATCAAAATAAAAAAAAATTTAACAAAATTTAATCAAATTACAATCTAAGTCCAAAGTTATAAAAAACTTTAATTTTAAAGTGGTATAGGTATTCACAACTAAAAACATACTAATTAAATATCTAGATAAATCTCAAATCCAACAAAGAAATAATTATTCGTTGATATTTAAGGGCTGTAAGCATTATCATACAATGAAAACATAATATGCATGTTTAATCTTATCTTAATTTTAACAATATATATTAAATTAATGCAATGCTGTGATAACTTAACGTACTTAATTGATAAAGCATTCACTTAGGGGTCTAACTCGACAAAAGCCTAAACATACCAACAGTTAAAACTAAAATCATGGCATACCATTTTGTATTTTTATTTATAAGATGCCAAAACCTATTTAATCTGAGATTTTATTATGCCTTGTTTAAGTTGTTAGGGTGTTTATGTATGTTAATAGCTAGTCGATGAGAAAATCTCCGTATCATCTGGTTGGCTCAATCTGCAGAATCTCATATGTTCCTTACGTCCAGTGTCAATCTTAGGTAGAACATAACATTGGCTAAAAGCCGGTATATTATTGCTGCAATATTCAAACATCGAATCTTGATTTCTGACCTGTAACAATTATTTGCCCAATATTGAATATCATTTGGTTATTACAATATTTATCCAATATAGCGCCATCATTGTATACATTTATTGACCTCAGTACAATATTGCTTGTACAACAAGCCACCAATATAGATGCAATAATATGAATAAGTCAATATTGATAAGATACAATTTTATCGACTTTAAGTGAATATTGTAATTACAATTTTTATTCAATATAGCGCCAGTATCCTATTTACAACATTGGCTAGTATACTTCTGGTTAAATATAGATTTGTCGATTTTTTACAATACCTAGTAGCACTATTCCACTAAATACAATAATGGAAAATCTATATGGATAGGTCAATTGAGATGGCACAGTATTATCAGCTGTACCGTTATTTCGATGTTTATGCCATAAAACTCCAGTATTGTATTAATAATGTTCTATAACATCGCCTAAATATAAATTTATCGAAAATTCTACTATACATATTCACTGTATGCCATCAATGTGTGTCCAATTATGGAAAATTTATGTGGATAAGTTAATAGTGGGATTATACAGTACGTTCGTAAAGTAGCGAATAAATTCAATTAAAGTTCGAATGGGAGTTTAGGGAGAAAACGCTCGGACCTGCCGATTTTTATTTTCAATTTAGAATTTTTTACGTAAAACTGAAATATACAGGGTGTGTTAAGATAAATATATGACGTCATCGACATTTTATTTAAATGTCAACCCCCATTTTTATTACGTACGACACGGTACATACAGATGATGTTAATGCAGGGTGTCCCTGTATTTGATGGAGTAGGAGAACATTTTGAAGTGTAGTAGAAAAAACAGAGCCGCATATTTTAAAATTATTTTAGGTTATACAGGGCGTTTCATTTATACAGAGTGAAATAAACATAGATTTTTTAAGTGGGACACTGTAATTTATTTCAAATTTGGATTCAGCTAACTTCAGACATACTTTCAATACAAGGTTTGATTATGTCATACAGGGTAGTTCAGAAGATGTGGTCATTTTGAAGAAAAAATTGTATGTAAATGAATACCATGTAGCATATCTAATAAGAAATATTCAAATGATTTGTTTAATAAAATATGTTTTGAAACAAAGGAAATTTTTTGGGGTTAGGCTTAATTTTGTTGTAAAATGATTCCATTAATTTAAATTTAGCACCGTTAATAATCTGACAATATCCAAGACGATTAACAGATGATTTTTGAACGATGTCAATGACATCTGCGGTAATGTTTCTAATTTCTTGGCTGGCAAATTCGTGCTTTTAAATCTTCTAAATTGGCCGGTCGTATCGTTTATACTTCACTCTTTAAGTGTTCCTTTTCTACCTATCCAACGATTTGGAATATATATATATATATATATATATATATATAGAACGAACAGGTAAAGCGTAGTGTGGCGGCGCTCCATCTTGATTAAAAAAGAGGTCACGATGGTGCATATCAGGCTCTTCTAAATCCGGATACAACATTATTAGGGCGGGAATGAGGTTTTTTTGAAGAAAGTCTAAATATCTCGCACCGGTGAGAGCATCCTCGAAGAAGTAAGTACATATAACTCTTCCATCAACTATGCCGCACCAAAGTTCAATTTTTCTGGGTTTTCGGTGCGATATTTCGTGAAGCAATAAGGATTTTCGGTTGCCCAATAACGACAATTTGGTTTGTTCACATGGCCGTTTAAAGAAAATGTTGCTTCGTCGTAAAAAATTATTCTTTCTATGTAATTGTTGCAAATTTTCACAAAATTCATTTCGCCGATCAAAATCAACTTCCGGGACCTCGTGAGGTAAGCATATCTTGTAGGGATGGAATTTCTCTGTTTTCAACACTTTATGCACAGTATATTGCACCACACTAATATTATTAGCCGAGTCCATAATGGTGGTATTAGAATTATCTTGCACTGCTAACACAATGTTCAACTGATCTTGTCACGTGTGTTCAATATCTGACGAACCATTGCTATTTTTTTCTAACTTTAGGTCTTTCAATATTGTACGCCTTCAGAAAGGTAGTACAGTTGATTAAAAAATTGAACTTTTCAAGTGTAAATTCCTGAAAGATTTAGCGTAATTACTTTTCTTTTGTTATTTGGGGTGCTCGTATTGCCAAGAAGAATTTGTAGTCTCGATTCTGTAAATGATTCATACCTTTTTTTATGTTGATTTGTTGCGTATAATCAATGGAAACCTTTTGTAAAATTACGTTTCATTTTCGCACGTGAATATTAAATCGATTTGACATTGCATCATGTAAAATTATAAGTTGCTACATGTCTAACCTGCATGTAAACATTTTTTGAAAGTGCGCTCGACTAAGCTCCTGCGTACGGTCGTTTGACCGCAGAGCACTTGGATGCGTGGGGTTTTGGAGGATTGCTACAATGGTGTTGACGTGGTTAGATAGCCACTAAAGGATAGGCGCCACAGGTTTTAGTCAGGAAAGGGAGAAAAGGAAAGAAAAGGAAAAAGGAGTAGAGTAGGGCAGGCCCTGTAAAACCTGAAACAGGTAGTGCTCCAAAAAAAGGAACAAAAAGGAACAATTTAAAAGAGAGACAAACTTTTACCCGAACAACCACACAGTAATCGTTTATTTAATTTAATTTAAACTCAAATTAATACTTGTCGAATAAATATCGAACGTAAACAAATATGATACTATGCTAGTTTTCCCCCAAAGTATTCATAACAATCTTAACTTACAACATAATTATAATTCAGCCCTGACGATGGCAAGTGGTGAGCCGTCGCAGATGCCCACAAAGAATAAAAAAAACTAAATGTATTTAGTTCGTTAATCGAACCCTAAATGTAAAAGAAAAGTTTCGTTAATTGTGCCCCCGACGGTTGTAAGTACTTACAAATCGCAGCCGAAAGGGCGAAAGTAACCCATAAAGTGCGATCTAAAATAGATCCACAATGGAAATAGTAGTGCTTAAATATTTTGAAACAGCTTGCCTACGTTTCACAAAATAGAATTTAAATCCCCAATGATTTTAATTTCGGTTTCTTGAATTTTATTAAAAACATTTAGAAGTGGTATTAAATAGAAATATCTGGATAGTCTGTTCAGTGCAAGGCATAGAATTGAAGCAAGACATTCAATAGTACAGAAATTTTTATTACAGCAAAACCTGCTCTGAACAAAATTATCCGTAATGACAAATAATTAATATTAAGGAAAGACAAAGTACAGAAAAGTTACAGAAATTCTAAATTTGAATATAAATATATATACAGTTTCAAACAATGACTGTAATTCATACGACCTCGATATCTGTTCCACCCTGTATATAATGTATTTTACAAACAGGAGCTTCAACGCGCAACTACCGTGTGAAGGTAGCGAACTAAATAGGTTAACGTCACAGTGAATAATAGGTGTGGTTTTTTTTCTTTTTGTATGCAGAAAGAAATTACAAATTGAACAAATCAAACTCTAAATTATTCAACCACTTTAGCCTCCAGTAAAAGCATGTTATTATAAATGATAAATTTTTGTTACAAGTAAGTAAATACTGTTAAACCCTAAGTGTAACCTAACTCTGTTGTACTGATTTTAGTAATACACTGTTCATTACACAAATCCTGTGTATATTGAATAATAAAGAATTCTGACCTTTGATGAAGAATTACCAAACTGTAAATGCCCTTCGTGTTTCGAAGGTGGTAGTTACTTTGTGGAACCAAAACAACTAATCAGTAGCGAAGAGCCAGCATTCCAGTAGGAATAGGTACGGAGGTGATCGGTAGTGCATTCCAATTTGCTAGTTATGTATATAAATAAGGAATAGCTGTTTATTTCGCCGGTATCAAGGCGCTGAAAGTGATACAAGTAAATACGTTGCTAATTACCTTATACAAGCATACCTCTTTTAGATGTTTAGTGCCGATAGCGATGATTTCGTTTCAACAGACCTATGTTATAAATTTAAGTAATCGTGCGAAAGTGCCTAAATGAAAGAATCGAATTACTAAAAGTTGTCGAACATGTGTTAAACTTACCAGAGGATATGAAGATTGAAAATTGCAATAATATCCGCTTGTAAAGCGTCAGTAAAGTTTTATACCAAAAAAAAACATTACATTATATGAAAAATTTTCCAAAGAAACGATGCTTAAACATCTTATAAACGGAAGGAAAAATTTTTCTTGCAGATCAACCTTCTCATCGGAAAATGGCGTGTTAAGAAAAGAAAGATTAGGAACAACGCCCTAACAAAAGCAATATTGCAAACCTGTCAAAACTATTCAAACTAGATAAGAATGTTAAAACCAAATTATGATAAATAAATTTTACAGATATCCCATTGTTGTCTTTTTAAAACAAGATTCCTTTTCAAAACTCTAGTAAATGACCATAATTTTTAGAGATGGCGCAACTTATATCTATAAAGGAATAAAAAGATGTGTACGTTAAATAAATTAGTTTTAACTGTAGAGATGCGAAAAATAATTTTTGAGGTACGAAATTAAAACATTCCACCAACGAATAAGGAAATATTAATATTTAGATCTAACTAATTAGTTCATTCATTAGATAAAGTAAAGGAAATTATCGAAAATACACGTTATTCGCGATAAACACGTAACAGATTATAAATGATTACGTTGTATGGTACATCTTTTGCGAATTTAAATTGTAGCCGACTATCTGTCTCCTTTCTTTTCGGCAAATATTTTAAGCTATAGACAAAGAGTTTGGATTTCATATATGTGATTTTAAGGTTCATTATCGGAAAGTTACTCGACGTACCTTCGGGAATGCAATTTGGATGGATGCTGCAATTCCTTTCCGATTTAGTGCCGAGGGGCTATTGTTTTTTGTGCGTATGTTAATTTAAAGTAACGAAACTGTGTAATTGGCTAATTAAGATATAAGGAGATTAAAATCAAATGTGGCGAATTCTGGATAATGTTGAAGGCATTATTGGTACCGTGGTGAAAGAACTTTCGTTGACAAACATTCCCTGTTAACATTTCAAGAGGAGATATAGATTAGGATCGCCCATCTCGGTAAAATAATGTAGTACCGTGTACCGTTGTCAGTGCTGGACATTTTCGAATTCAAAGAATGTGGTTACGTGTTCACTGGTAGTGCGAACCTCGTTTCTTTTGGATGAATATTGCCTTCGGGCGGATTATTTGTATAAAAAAAGGTTTGTATTATAATATGTTAGTTTCTAGTACATATCCGGCTGTAATAAAGAACAAATTTGCTGTATATAGTGACGGTTTTATAAGTTTTAAGGAAATAAAGTTATAATTGTGTGTGTGTGTGTGTGCCTATATATATATATATATATATATATATATATATATATATATATATATATTATCGTCAATCAGATGAAGAAGAGTATGGTTTTTGGTTTAAAACTTGCCGTTAATGAAGATAATTTTAAAGGAGTTATTGGTTCACGTCGATGAAACATCAAAAGGTCCATTGCCGTGCAAAATAAAAGGAAGTTCGATTGATTATTTTGGTGCTTGTGAAGGTAACTACATATTTTTCTGAATTTACACTTTTTCGTTACGTTAATAAAATATTTATTTGTGCTTTTTTAGACGAATGGATATGCCTTTGTTGAAGTTTATCTAAGTAACGTCTAGGTTTCAAATTTGTGCAAAAATCGTATCCTTTCGTAGTTGACTTTTTCACATTATCTTCGTAAATTTATGTGTTCAACGAATTTATTCTTGTGCTGTTCTATTTTTGGGGTAATTTAAATATTTAAGATATATAAATTAAGTAAATTAGTGTTATCTGAGCTTGCAAGACTCAATTTATTTTAATTCTGGTTAAATTCTAATATATGTATAGTGTTTATGAAGTGTGTGTCATTTTTTTTGAGTGCACACATTTGTAACCTTAATATTTTCGCACCAGGTTCGCATTACTACGTTTATTCAAAATTTAAAAGTTTAGATGTTTTGGATTGCATCCAGTTATTGAGTGATTTAATGGTTTTACTGAAATTGTAGATTTACATAACTTAACGATGACAATTTTTTAGTTGCTTTATTATTTAAATCAAGCCTTAATGTAATAATATGACAGTTAATTAGGAATTTTTGATCTGATTGATATAATTTTATTTGATGTTTTAATACAAACACCGTAGTGTAATAATAAAGTAAATGGGTTATTTACCGAACAGCTGGCTTATTGCACGCCAGTGATTGCTTTTCGACTAGTTTCAATTTTTTTGAAGTATCTTTAATGGAATCAAATTACCGATTTGTAGTCGAAGTAGTGCCTGGATTTGCTATACAGGTAAGCCAATTTGTTCATTTGTTATGACGTGACTGGGTATTTTCGAATTTAGGAATTCATCCCGATATTGACGCTTAGTAAATTTTAGGAGCTTATAAATTTTCGGTCGCGTTTAGTTTTGTTGTGACGTATTTTTAGTTTTAAGTTGAATAATTAATTACCGTATTGATCAGGTATTTTTGGTTATTTGAACCAATAATTCTGACGTTGAGTTTATCGAAATTTTTAATGAGTTTTAGTTTTATTACTGCAATTTTGAGGCTTTTATATTGTTGTTTATTCAGAACCTTTCAGGTATGGAATACAGGTACAAATATAACATATTATGTAGACGTATAACACTACTATTAATACGTTTGTATACGTACATAAATATAAAGAAGAAAGACATCTACAAGTGCTCTCTCTTTTTTAATCTTCAAACTACCTAGATGATGATTTAATTTCCGAACTGGATATCAAATTTATTACTGATGTAAGTCCTAATTTACACTTCGTTTAAAATTATTAATGTAGTTTTAGATGTTAACCCATAACTCATTCTGAATTCAATATATATGATTTACGTTATATTTACTCACAATGTTTTAATACGTTGTAAGTTATCTTCAACCGCTCCTCAATGGCGTAGTTTAATTGTTAAATATATAAATTTTTGAAATACTTATCTTTTTTGGGTCTTTATTGGTATATGTTAAATTATACAATCTAAACGTTTCGATAACACTTACAGTTATCTTCGTAAGTAGTAATATTATCTATTAAAATTGTTAGCGATGTTGAAACAAACAATTTTGTCAATGTTCACGAATTCATAGTGTATTACACTAATTTAATAACAAAGTAAAAAGATACTCTCCAAATGTTTATTTGGAGGGTAAATATAAACAAAATAATGCTCAATTGAGGATAACAAAACAAGAAAAATGCAGGTAAAAAATTGTTTTACTTTATAGTGGTATCACTTTCAAGTCAATATTATTATATTATTGCAATGTTTATCCAATATAACGTTGTTTAAATAATACTGGCAGCATTACATGCCACCAATATAGTTTGTAAGGGGTGCCTGAGGAATTTGAATTTCGCGCTATATTAAACGATATTTTATAGTTGTATGGTATTTTATAGAATGGGAAATGATTGTTTGTTGTGTATATACAAGTTTATTTAATATTAATACGAAAAGATTGAAATTGCTTCTATAAGTTATGTACATATTAAATTAGGAAATTTGCAAATAGATTGCAGGAGGGGAAATGAACTGTTAACATGACTTGCTCTTTGCGTGAGTAGTAAGTTTAGGTAGGTAGTTAGAGTTGGTTGAAAATAACCAAAGAGAGTGGTCGTTGCCGAGGCACAGGTGACCGTAGTGTATAGTCATGCTACCCTCTAAATTTAGAAATAAAGTAAATTAAATTTAGAGTATAATAGGGAATAAGTAAGAATACCTTCCTTATTAAAATAATAAAGCGCTAGAGTGAATAACAGCGCGTATACCGTCAAATAAGTGAAAAGAAGTGACGCTATAAAGAAATAAATTACGTGCTTTGTGCATATTGGAGGTCTTACATGACTACATTTAAAGGGTGAATCAATAAACAAAGAAGAATACCACGAAAGCATTAACAATTTGCAAACTATATAATAAAGAAAACTTGTATGTGTACTATTTTCCTTAAAATTGATGTTTGAATATCAACGCATTCTCGGTTGATACAGAAATCATTGTACATGTTAGATACTAAGAATACTAAATATAATAGGATTGTTTTTTATGTGTTAATGTAAGCAAAGTATTTCTGCATTTTTGGGATTTAGTAATTATTAAATAAGTATAACGTTTTGATTTATTTCCATTACTAACCACTACGAATACTAAACGCTTTAATACTGAGGGAAGTAATCTCAATAAAGTTACAAATTACATACATCTTAAGAAAATCCAATTGAACGTAAATATGGTAATAGATAACAATAATCGTTTCTTTTAATAAACAAGCTAGCCGGTGCAAACAAATAATAAAGGAATTCGAAGTAAACATCGAGTTCATTTATTCAAACTGAAACCTGGTAGCAAGTAAAATAAATTTTAGTTAATCAATGATATCTATACAAATTGAAACTACCCAAATTAAATTAAAAGGTAAACATTTTAAGTTCGAACAATTACAATATAAATTCTTATTAAAGGATTTTGAAATTATTAAGAATTGTAAAAGAACTTACAATTTATTCTTTTTAACGAGTGTAAACAAACAAAATAAATAAGCCACATATATTTACCCCGTTGCAAATTCCTCAATAATGGTAAATCTGTATAGATAGATCAATATTCGGGTGTTACTCAACGTTGCCACATTTAAACCAATATTGTTATTACAAATATCTATATATTATAATTAAAAATTACTAAATCTAAGAAAGTATTCTCATATCTTATTTCTTGGTTTTTAAATAATCTATACTTGTTTCCTTATCTAAAGTGGAAATTTCCAGGAGCAAATTTCTGTTACTGAAACGTTAGTTACAACGTATATGTATTACAAAACGAGAAAAAATTATTAATAAAGCATTATAAAATCATCAAGAATACAAATAAGTGTATCTAAATAATGATAACACTGAATAAACAATTGTGTCGTCTTCATTCATTTTATACTGGGTTCAGCTAATGGTCGCTTAAAGAGTTGACTAGTTGTTTTGTTATATAGGTATGTTAGGATTACACTTATTCATATTTATCGATTTAACTGGTCTTTTTTTTAACTTTTAGGTAATTAATTTGCCTGATGCCCGATGACGCCGGGCCTTGAAATTGATAGCCAAATATAAAAATTAAATCACCATTATACCTATAGCAACATTTATCCAATATAACGTCAGTATTATTTACAAAGTTGTAGTTGTATTGTGTACCACTGGTCAAATATAGATTAAAGTTCGTCTTATCATCCGCACACAACCCAGCGTCTATATATATATATATATATATATATATATATATATATATATATATATATATATATATATATATATATATATATATATATATATAATATTACATAAACAATAAGTATTATTACTCGATGTTTCTGACCCTCGAAAAAGCCTGACATTTATACCTACAGCAACATTTATCCAATATAACGTCAGTATTATTTACAATGTTGTAGTTGTATTGTTTACCATTGGTCAAATATAGATTAAACATTGTCTTTTCATCAGCACACAACCCAGCGTATATATATATATATATTATATATATATATATATATATATTACATAAACAATAAGTATTCTTACTCTATGTTTCTGTTTGAACGTATTCCCATAATCAATTTCAATAAGGACCCTCGAAAAAATCTGACATTTATTCTTAAGCATACCAACAGTAAAATCGGACTTATTGTTCAAAGCTCTTTTGTCTATCCAGCATTATATAATATCCAGCAAACATCTTCTTTTAAATGATGTTGTAAAATATTGCTTCAATTCTTTCCAATTGTAATTGGTACAATCTTAATAGTTGATATTTTACCAACATGAAAACAGCATAATGTACCATTATTGAAGAATGTTTACATGGAAAAGTTTGACCGATATTAATATTTTACATTTGTTCCAAATTATTACATTATTGTGCCAATATTTCACTAATGTTGATGTTCTACGTGAGATGGTACGTTTTGTGGTTCCAATGTGTATTTTGCACAAGAACAAGAAAACTTATTTACTTCAGAAGCTAATAATGGATTTGAAACATCTTTAGATATTTAGATATTTAAATATTGTTTAATCTTTCTAGTAGGCCCAAAAATAGATATTGATTGTAGACAATGATAACTAGTTATTCTTAAACAAAAAGAGTAATTACATTACGTTAAGGCAAATGACGCATAGAGAACAAAGGCATTTCAAAACCAATAACTTTGATTCGAAATGTATTGATTGATGATCACAACACGTTTGCAAAATCGCACGGTACCAAAGCACTTGCTTCTTAATTCATAATTGTATGCGGTACAAAACAGCTGGTCATAATATGCTTCCCGATTTATCTTTTCGTTTCCAAAACATCACATTTCATAGTTTTCATTTTGTCGTAACAAAACACTTGTGTTTTTAAATAAGTACTATCACTTACTCTTATGTAAAGGTTTCCATGTGCTAAGATAATTTACAGGTTCAGTTCAAATGTGTATAAATATGTAGGTGTGCGATTGTGCGTGGTACAAATTTGTATTTGAGGAAGACATCCAGTGGTACAAAGCACGGATTTATGAGGCGCAGTTTTAGTTTTTGGTCTTTACACATTATTTTTTAAACAGCTGCACGTTTCATAGATGTAAAGTACCAACATATACATAAAATTACAATTTTATAAAATTATAAATTGATTAATAATGTTTAACAACCATTTCATTCCATTCATTCCAATCGAAGAACTCGCGCACACACGCACACGCACACGCACACGCACACGCACACGCACACGCACACGCACACGCACACGCACACGCACACGCAAACGCAAACGCAAACGCAAATGCAAACGCAAACGCAAACACAAACGCAAACGCAAACGCAAACGCAAACGCAAACGCCAAAAGCGGCTTAACTCTTGTTAAATCTGTTTACCCTAGATATAAAATACCAACGAAAGATGTGCACCTCTTATTTTAACCTCGACATATGACATGTTCTTCACAAATTGGCGCTTTCCTTTTTTTACCAAGAACAACTGCAACTGCTGTTCACACATTTAAAGATAAAATATGCTTCAAAATATAAGATTTTTACACAAGCAAATGAGTATTTGTAATTTTTGATCTAGGTATTGAGTAAAACTTTTTCTATTATAAAGTATTGTATAGCTTAAGATCTTAAGCTACACTACTAATGGTTTAAAAACGCTACTTCTGACGTGCGTAAGTTGATTTATTGTACTTTATTACACTTTCATCATTTTATAGTAGGGTTTGTCTAAATCTACGTAATAATTTCACCATAAGTAAAACCCTATGTTACGCTATTGACAACTGTATATCACTCGTATTAGCTATTGTCTTCTTAATTTATAATTTCCTACTTTGTAGAGATAAACAATGATTTAACTTATCGCTGTGTAACTCTATTTACATATTTTTACATTGAAATTAATATACAGAGTTGTTAGTATACAAATTCTTAAATAGTACGCCATCCAGCCTTATCAAATAGAACCTAAATTCTGATAAGACGTCTTACAAAAGTCTGGTTGATTGAAATACTATGCAGGACCCCCCTTTAACTTTTGAACGGCAACAGCTCCTATCTTACAATCTGATGAGTTATTATAAAAGGAAAAAAACAACTTTTGACGTAAAAATGATAGCTGAAAGTTTCAAAATGGCAGTTGGGCGACATTTTGAATTATTTCTTATAGGAAGGGGGATCGAGTGACACCTCATTTTAAAGGTACCTTTATTCTTAGATCAACCACCGAACTTGAAAATATTTGAATAACTCGTATTCGAGTGACGACCAATTTCGTTTTCAATCCCCTGTTACGGTGAACGTACCACAAAATGTGGCAGTTAACTGTTGCTATGGATTTTGAGCTCTGGCATTTAGTTGTCCAATTATGAAATGTATGAAAATGGCAATATGTGTCTGCGTCTGCGCCTGCGCCTGCGCCTGCGTCTGCGTGTGCGTGTCCGTGTGCGTGTGCGTGTGCGTGTGCGTGTGCGTGTGCGTGTGCGTGTGCGTGTCGTGCGTGTGCGTGTGCGTGCGTGTGCGTGTGAGGCGCGTGCGTGAGCGTGCGCGTGCGCGTCTGCGTCTGCGTCTGCGTCGTTGCGTCTGCGTCTGCGTCTGCGTCTGCGTGCTGCGTCTGCGTCTGCGTCTGCGTCTGCGTCTGCATCTGCGTCTGCATCTGCGTCTGCGTGTCGTGCGTGCGTGTGCGTGTGCGCGTGCGTGCGCGTGCGTGTGCGTGGTGTGCGTGTGCGTGTGGTCGTGCGCGTGCGCGTCGCGTCTGCGTGTGCGTGTGCGTGTGCGTGTGCGTGTGCGTGTGCGTGTGCGTGTGCGTGTGCGTGTGCGTGAGCTTGTGCGTGCGCGTGCGCGTGCGCGTGCGCGTCTGCGTCTGCGTCTGCGTCTGCGTCTGCGTCTGCGTCTGCGTCTGCGTCTGCGTCTGCGTCTGCGTCTGCGTCTGCGTCTGCGTCTGCGTCTGCGTCTGCGTCTGCGTCTGCGTCTGCGTGTGCGTGTGCGTGTGCGTGTGCGTGTGCGTGTGCTGTCGCGTGCGCGTGCGTGTGCGTGTGAGTGTGCGTGTGCGTGTGCGTGTGCGTGTGCGTGCGCGTCTGCGAGTACGTGTGCGTGTGCGTGTGCGCGTGCGTGTGCGTGTGCGTGTGCGTGTGCGAGCGCGTGCGCGTGAGCGTGCGCGTGCGCGTGCGCGTGCGCGTGCGCGTCTGCGTCTGCGTCTGCGTCTGCGTCTGCGTCTGCGTCTGCGTCTGCGTCTGCGTCTGCGTCTGCGTCTGCGTCTGCGTCTGCGTCTGCGTCTGCGTCTGCGTCTGCGTCTGCGTCTGCGTCTGCGTCTGCGTGTGCGTGTGCGTGTGCGTGTGCGTGTGCGTCTGCGTCTGCGCCTGTGCTTGTGCCTATGCCTGTGCGGTGTCTGCCCCTGTCCCTGCCTTTGTGCATGTGCATGTGCCTGTGCACAGTAAGTGATACTCAAAAACGCAGCAGAAAAACACTATAGCGCTTTTTGTAATAAATATTTTACGTTGTATCGGTTTTCTTGTCAAATAAACATTTTTTGCGCTATCGAGCTATTTTTCTTTGATTATGTTGATTAGCACTTGCCGATGTGTTGTAAGCTGATATGATAATAGATAGAATCACAAAGAGGTTACAATTCATTACGGGTTTTAGGGTCTTGGAAATAGTTATTTATATAACTGGTACGTAGTTGATATATGTACAAGTATTAACAGAACTGAAGACCCATGCGTTATAAACATAATTTTTGTACAGGTGTGAATAATGTATTTAAAATAGTTGGAATTATGCTTGATCACGTCTTCGTATTTGGAATTGACCGCACCGAAGATCAACCGCTTTGAAATTTTGGTAACAATTAGTATGATATTGTCCAGAACATATTAAAAATATTGCTGAAGATGTAATAAATAATTTATTACCAGAAAAATCATCAAGTAGCAGTGCCAATGAAGTAACTTCAGTTAATGAATATTTTTTACTACCATACGTCAACTCAGTGTGTGTGTCTGCACGTGTGCGCGAGTGCGTTTGCGCTGCGGTTGTTTCTGCGTCTGCGCTGCGGCTGTTTCTGCGTCTGCGCCTGCGCCTGCGTCTTTGTCTTTGTCTTTGTCTTTGTCTTTGTCTTTGTCTTTGTCTTTGTCTTTGTCTTTGTCTTTGTCTTTGTCTTTGTCTGTCTTTGTCTTTGTCTCCGTCTCCGTCACCGTCTCGGTCTCGGTCTCGGTCTCGGTCTCTGCCACCGTCTCCGTCTCCGTCTCCGTCTCGGTCTCGGTCTCGGTCTCGGTCTCGGTCTCGATCTCGGTCTCGGTCTCGGTCTCGGTCTCGGTCTGGGTCTCCGTCTCCGTCCCCGTCTCCGTCTCCGTCTCCGCCTCCGCCTCCGCCTCCGTCTCCGTCCCCGTCCCCGTCCCCGTCCCCGTCCCCGTCCCCGTCCCGTCCCCGTCTCCGTCCCCGTCCCGTCCCGTCTCCGCCTCGGTCCCCGTCCCCGTCCCCGTCCCCTTCGCCGTCTCCGTCCCCGTCCCGTCCCTGTCCCTGTCCCCGTCCCGTCCCTGTCCCCGTCCCGCCCCCGTCTCCGTCCCCATCCCAGTCTCCGTCTCCGTCCCTGTCTCCGTCCCGTCCCGTCCGTCCGTCCTCGACCCGTCCTCATCTCCGTCCCGTCCGTCCCTGTCCCGTCTCCGTCTCCGTCCCGTCACGTTTCCTGTCTCCGTCCCCGTCCCCGTCTCCGTCTCCGTCTCCGTCTCCGTCCCCGTCCCGTCCCAGTCCCCGTCCCCGTCCCAGTCCCCGTCACCGTCCCAGTCCGTCCCGTCCCGTCCCGTCCCTGTCCCGTTCCTGTCCCGTCCCCATCCCGTCTCCGTCTCCGTCCCGTCCCGTCCCAGTCCCCGTCCCGTCCCGTCCCTGTCCAGTCCCGTCACGTCCCAGTCCCCGTCCCCGTCCCCGTCCCCGTTCCCGTCCCCGTCCCCGTCCCCGTCTCCGTCTACGTCTACGTCTCCGTCTCCGTCTCCGTCTCCGTCTCCGTCTCCGTCTCCGTCCTCGTCTTCGTCTACGTCTTCGTCCTCGTCCTCGTCCTCGTCCTCGTCTTCGTCTTCGTCTTCGTCTTCGTCCTCATCCTTGTCCTTGTCCTTGGGTGGGTGAGTGAATGAGTGAGTGAGTGAGTGCACCAAAATCTTAGATCCGTATTAGCTTTTGGGACATGTACGAGTAAAGGAGGTTTCTGTTAACCTACAACCTAAAAGAGAGTGGTTTATATTGGCGCCTTCGATCAAAGTAGTTTTGGTGCGTGTGCGTGTGCGTGTGCGTGTGTGCGTATGTGCGTGTGTGCGTGTGCGTGTGCGTGTGCGTGTGCGTGTGCGTGTGCGTGTGCGTGTGCGTGTGCGTGTGCGTGTGCGTGTGCGTGTGCGTGCGCGTGCGCGTGCGCGAGCGCGTCTGCGTCTGCGTCTGTGTCTGCGTGTGCGTCTGTGTCTGCGTCTGCGTCTTCGTCTTCGTCTCGGTCTCGGTCTCGGTCTCGGTCTCGGTCTCGGTCTCGGTCTCGGTCTCGGTCTCGGTCTCGGTCTCTGCCTCCGTCTCCGTCTCCGTTCCCGTCCCCCTCCCCGTCCCCGTCCCCGTCTCCGTCTCCGTCCCCGTCCCCGTCCCCGTCACCGTCCCCGCCCCGTCCCCGTCCCCGTCCCGTCCCGTCTCCGTCTCCGTCTCCGCCTCCGTCTCCGTCTCCGCCTCCGTCTCTCAAAATCTTAGATCCGTATTAGCTTTTGGGACATGTACGAGTAAAGGAGGTTTCTGTTAACCTACAACCTAAAATGAGAGTGGTTTATATTGGCGCCTTCGATCAAAGTAGTTTTGGTGCGTGTGCGTGTGCGTGTGCGTGTGCGTGTGCGTGTGCGTGTGCGTGTGCGTGTGCGTGTGCGTGTGCGTGTGCGTGTGCGTGTGCGTGTGCGTGCGCGTGCGCGTGCGCGACCGCGTCTGCGTCTGCGTCTGCATCTGCGTCTGCGTCTTCGTCTTCGTTTTCGTCTCGGTCTCGGTCTCGGTCTCTGCCTCCGTCTCCGTCCCCGTCTCCGTCCCCGTCTCCGTCTCCGCCTCCGTCTCCGTCTCCGCCTCCGTCTCTCAAAATCTTAGATCCGTATTAGCTTTTGGGACATGTACGAGTAAAGGAGGTTTCTGTTAACCTACAACCTAAAATGAGAGTGGTTTATATTGGCGCCTTCGATCAAAGTAGTTTTGGTGCGTGTGCGTGTGCGTGTGCGTGCGCGTGCGTGTGCGTGTGCGTGTGCTTGTGCGTGTGCGTGTGCGTGTGCGTGTGCGTGTGCGTGTGCGTGTGCGTGTGCGTGTGCGTGTGCGTGTGCGTGTGCGTGTGCGTGTGCGTGTGCGTGTGCGTGTGCGTGTGCGTGTGCGTGTGCGTGTGCGTGCGCGTGCGCGAGCGCGTCTGCGTCTGCGTCTGCGTCTGCGTCTTCGTCTTCGTCTCGGTCTCGGTCTCGGTCTCGGTCTCGGTCTCGGTCTCGGTCTCTGCCTCCGTCTCCGTCTCCGTCTCCTTGTTGGTCTCGGTCTCGGTCTCGGTCTCCGTCTCCGTCTCCGTCTCTGTCTCCGTCTCCGTCTCCGTCACCGTCACCGTCTCCGTCTACGTCTCCGTCTCCGTCTCCGTCTCCGTCTCCGTCTCCGTCTCCGTCTCCGTCTCCGTCTCCGTCTCCGTCTCCGTCTCCGCTCCGTCCCGTCCCGTCCCCGTCCCGTCCCGTCCCCGTCCCCGTCCCCGTCCCGTCCCCGTCCCGTCCCGTCCCGTCCCGTCCCGTTCCAGTCCCCGTCTCCGTCTCCGTCTCCGTCTCCGTCTCGGTCTCGGTCTCGGTCTCGGTCTCGGTCTCGGTCTCGGTCTCGGTCTCGGTCTCCGTCTCCGTCTCCGTCTCCGTCTCCGTCTCCGTCTCCGTCTCCGTCTCCGTCTCCGTCTCCGTCTCCGTCCCCGTCCCGTCCCCGTCCCGTCCCGTCTCCGTCTCAGTCTCCGTCTCCGTCTCCGTCACCGTCCTGTCTCCGTCTCGTCTCCGTCTCCGTCTCCTGTCCGTCTCCGTCTCCGTCTCCGTCTCCGTCTCCGTCTCCGTCTCCGTCTCCGTCTCCGTCTCCGTCTCCGTCTCCGTCTCCGTCTCCGTCTGTCCCCGTCCCGTCCTCTGTCCCCGTCCCGTCCCGCCCGTCCCCGTCCCTGTCCCGTCCCGTCCTCGTTCCAGTCCCCGTGTCCGTCTCCGTCTCCGTCTCCGTCTCCGTCTCCGTGTCGGTCTCGGTCTCGGTCTCGGTCTCGGTCTCGGTCTCGTCTCGGTCTCGTCGTCTCGTCTCGTCTCCGTCTCCGTCTCCGTCTCCGTCTCCTCCGTCCCGTCTCCGTCTCCGTCTCTCCGTCTCCGTCGTCCGTCGTCTCGTCTCCGTCTCCGTCTCCGTCTCCGTCTCCGTGCCGTCTCCGTCTCCGTCTCCTTCTCCGTCCGTCTCGTCTCCGTCTCCGTCTCGTCTCCGTCTCCGTCTCCGTCTCCGTCTCCGTCTCCGTCTCCGTCTCCGTCCTCCGTCTGTCCCGTGTCCCCGTCTCCGTCCCCGTCTCGTCCTCCGTCCTCCTTCTCCGTCTCCGTCTCCTCTTCCTCGTCCCGTCCTCTTCTCCGTCTCCGTCTCCGTCCCCGTCCCTTCCCGTCCCGTCCCGTCCCCGTCCCCGTCCTCTGTCCCCGTCGTCCCCTGTCCTTCCCGTCCCGTCTCCCGTCCCTTCCCGTCTCCGTCGTCCCCGTCTCAGTCCGTCACCGTCCGTCCGTCCGTCCGTCTTCGTCCCGTCTACGTCTCCGTCTCCGTCTCCGTCTTCGTCCTCGTCTTCGTCTTCGTCTTCGTCTTCGTCCTCATCCTTGTCCTTGTCCTTGGGTGGGTGAGTGAGTGAGTGAGTGAGTGCACCAAAATCTTAGATCCGTATTAACTTTTGGGACATGTACGAGTAAAGGAGGTTTCTGTTAACCTACAACCTAAAATGAGAGTGGTTTATATTGGCGCCTTCGATCAAAGTAGTTTTGGACATAGACTAATGAAAACGTTTTGTGGTTTGTATCCAATACCTCCTTCATTCGTCAAAATGAAGATTGATGCACAAAGTAAATAAAAATAAAAATAAATGTAACACTTAATGCGAGTTTCAGGTTTGAAATTCGGTCAGGTTGGGGATTCTATTAATCACCCTACCTGATTTACACCTGTATGTATTTTCCCATATCTAAAACAGAATATTGATTTTTTCTGCATAAACCCCTAAACCGTTTAAATTGTAATATAAGTGTGCTCATTTTGAATGTCACGTCGTGTTAAATTAAAAATAATGGCATATAATATTTTATTTTTTAGCTCGTCGATTCATGCAGCTAGTAATATCAAAAAATATATCAATAAACGTACAAAGTAAAATGATTACTGTTCACTTTAACACAATATTATCCAAAATTTAAAATGCAATACTCAGCATTTCCATTTTGTATGAAAAGTTTGCATTTTGCACAGTTAATACCGCTAAATTGCACCCATCGGTGAATATTTTAGATATTTGTACAGAATTCTCCATACAATGAATGGACGTTAATTCATACAAAAGTTAATGTAATTAGTACTTTTTAAATTAATTTTAATGATAGAAATGAGAGGTTATAATGAAACCACAAAGGATGTTTGTCTGGTTACAAGTGTGTTCATAGTTTTTTTTGCATAAGAGATATATGATTCTGTGTAATCGAATAGAATGAGGATTATGTAGAACGTAGAATATCTAAAAAGCGGAAAACTTCTTGAGTGCATTTATTCAGATATTTTACCGAAACTGACTGTAGATGTTTTCTTTCGTATTATACTTTTTACTACGAAGTACTTTTTTCTTTTTATCTAAATAGAAGCATGTTGAAGAGCGATTCTGAACTAGGACGTTTTCATGTATATTTCGCTTAATTTTCTATAAGAAAAGGAAACTCTTTGATTTTTTACATGATTTCTTAATTATTTACCTTAAGCGAGTAGTATTTCTAGTATGTTCTTTTAATTCTATGGAAAGAAGTAATACTTAAAAGAACAAAATAAACAAGCAACGTTGAGTATACCATTTTGCATTTAGGTGTATATTACTCACGTATTTTATACTTTATCGTACTTTTGCAATTTCACAAATGAATTTAGAATACGCATATGCTGTAACGACCGTTGTAAAGGGTGATTTTACAAATTAGATGCCAAGCTTCAAAAATCAAAGGTTTTGGAGAAATTTGAGATTTTGTGATTTTGTAGTAATTCCCTATTTTCCTTCAGTTTCGGTCGATTCTGTAGGAATTGATCCATTTAAACAGCACTTTTAGTACAGTTTTCAATAGTAGAATATATATTTCACTAAAAACATGCAAAAGTATAAGGAATATGCTTATAAGTAGAAAGAGATTTAAAATCAGAATGTGAAAGAAACCAAAAGCGATTTAAAAGTTTCTATTTCTTCTTATTCTCTAGAAGTAGTATTAAAATAGTCTAAAAAACTAGCTCAATGTTTTAATTTTCCTACAAAACCATTTTTACCAAAATTCGTTCCATAGTTCCACCAGAAAAAGCTTTTTAACCGCGCCACCCCTCGAAAATTCTAAATGGAGAATAATAAATCATTGACGCCTTGATTCAATAGACCTGAGAATTGTATTCAATAATTTTACATTTGGTGTTCAAAATGACCACCACCGTCTCTTATAATAATAATCTTTATTGACTCAACTGATTAGTGCATCGATTTACAGAGTAAATTAACACAAGCAAAACAATTAAAACAATGCTTAAAATAACATAGAATAGACTAGGTTGTAATACAAAAGATATCAATTAGGTACTACTCAAGTTAAAAGAACATGGTATAAAACATAACACAGTGGTGACTGGTGACAGTATAATCACAAATCACAAATATGGGATTCGTAAATTTACCGAGCCCTCATTACTAATTTTCTCGTGAAGGAGTTTTCTGTAATTATACTCGTTCAACATAAAAACGTCGATATCATTAATATATTTATTATGATTTGCTAGAATGAAGTTAACGGACATCTTAAAATGATCTGTTCTAGGAATTCTTATAAAAAATGTAGAAGTAAAACGTGTTCCAACATTAGGTACTGTATCTTTTGTAACAAACATGAGGCGTCTATTAACCCATTTAACAATTTATAAAGAAATATTTGACCGTTAGATACTCTACGCTTCTTTAACGTGTCTAAACTGTGTATTGAAACTAATTCTGAATATAACATATGTTGAGGGAATCGTTTGAGTTCTATATAAAACAAAAGTTTAAAAAATCTAAATCGAAGTACAGCGACCAAATTATAGAGCAGCACTCTAGTTTGGTATGTACTAAGGACTTATATAAAATTATGAATGGAGCCGTAGTTTTAAAGACTAGAATTGCGGTAATGTCATTAATTGAGTAATCAAATGTAATTTTATTCATTTTCCTAGTGAATGATAACACTTTGCATTTATATGTATTAAAATACAATGTATTATCATAGGTCTGTTTAACTAGCCTGTTAATGTCATTCTGTAAGCTGTGGCAATCGTCATCCGCGTACAATAAGAATTTGCTTGTTTGTGTATAGCTACTAACATTATTATAATAACAAAAATAGAAGAGAGCCTAAGTTACTTCCCTGGGGTACTCCTGACAAGGCTGTTACATAAGTAATCCCCGAGTAGACGTATTAATAAATCGTCAAAAGAGAATTCCATGGTTCAACTTGTGAAATGCCTATGAATAATCGGTATAAATGACATCTACCTGCGAACAATTTTCCCCAGCATTTGTCACGTAATTACTTAGATTCAACAAATTTGTACAAGTGGATCTTTTTGGCATGAAACCATGCTGATGTATAGAAATATGATCAGCAACATCTGTAAAGAGTTTTTTACCAATACTGATTCGAATACTTTCGCTGGGGTACACAAAATAGCAATTGGTCTATAGTTAGAAATAAGATCTGTTTTACCTGATTTATGAACAGGAACAATTCTTGATATTTTCCATATCAATGGAAATTTAACTTGACGTATGCACGCGTTAAACAAAGTACATAACGGTTTAGCTGACACGTACGTACAGTCTTTAAAAATATAGCCTGGAATTCCATCTATTCCTACAGTAATTCAGATTTTTTAAACTTTCAATAACATGGTCGATCCATCGAAATGACCATCGTAGTTAATTGAGATTGAGAACATGAACCAATTACCTCAACGTTGTGAGTTTCTGACGATTTCTCAAATACTGATTTGAAATACTATGCAAAAGCGTTAGCCATAGACTGTCCAGACGTGAATACTTCATTTTCAAGCTTCATACACGCGGGCATGGATGAATTACCCTTCTTTGAATTTATAAACTTAAACAATTTCATCGGGTCATTTTTAAAGTTGGATTCACACAGACCAACGTATAAAGTGTAAGCTTTCGAGATTTCTTCCGTTAAGGCGGCTGTAATCTGACAATATTTATGTTGTATCGATGGACTTTTTGATCTTACGTATTTTCTTCTATATTTATCTTTAGTTTTAAGATTGTTAATGGATTTATTAAACCAAACAGGATATTTTATTGACGTGGAGTTTTTCACGCATGTTTCACAATGAAATGATTAAGCTTTTCATAGAAGCGATACAGCATAACATTCACGTCTACATTTATATCGCAATCCCAATCTTCCAGACTGATGCTATCATAAAGGCCACAAAAGTACGCCTTTTTAAAATTAAATTTTTTGTTCCTATTTATTGCGCGGTTCTTTTTAAACGTATTAACAACCGTGAAAGATATTGGTGGATGATGTAATCTATTATAGAAATCGGTTCTAACATAGGGAATACATCACAGCTGAAGCTTGAAAATATTAGGTCAAGACAGTACCCATTTTTGTTGACAACTGAATTTTGTTGAGTTAAGCTAAAGAAGTTTACACCGTTATCTAAATCCAGTATAATATATTAGTAGAAGATAAGTTACCAGGATAACATTGCGGAATGTTGAAGTCTCCAATTATTACTACATTATTTCTTCAATTGTTTTAGTTAGTGTAGTGTAAGTCCCAAATGATAATCTTGGTGGAATGTTAACTAATAAAATCATTAAAAAATCGTATTCATTGCTTGCTATTTTTAACGGCAAGTAGTCAATTCTTTCGTCAACATTTTTAAGAGATAACTTCTGAACAATTAGGCTACTTAGGCAGATTGCCATAACACCACCGCCTTTGACTTAGAGACGATTGTGATCTGTCGCATCTAAACACATTATAGTCTGAAACAATTTCATTATTGCACACATGAGCATGCAACCAGGTCTCTGTAATCAAAATAACATCGTATTCCTTTACACACGAAGCAATGGACAAACTACTTAATTTAGTGTTTATTCCTCTAGCGTTATGATTAGAGAGCGGATTTTATGCACTATAAAATGCCGAAATATGTGCATATATATGCACTTAAAAACCTTAAAATATGCATCAAAAATGCATTATTAATTCAAAATATGCAAAATATGCATAAATATTGAATCTTCTATTTAGCTGTGTTAATTCCAAATTATAACATTAATATATAAAAAAAGTATATATGCTTGTAATTTTTTAATAGGAAAAGGATAAATTGTATACAAACTTATTATTTTAACTTTCAAAATTATGTGTTATTTAAAAACTACATATTTACTTATGCACTATACATTTATAAAAACTGCACCCTGTCATTACTACTTACAAAGCAATTATTATTTTAACATTATTTTAAAATTATGTGTTATTTAAAAATTACATATTTACTTATACGCTATAGATTTATAAAGATTACACCTCTCATTACTATTTGCAAAACAATTTATAACTAAATATTTTTCCAAGTTTTCGGGAGAAAATTTTGGCGTCTGTCCGATAGTATGTTTTGTACAAAGAAAAACTTCTTTCTACATCCACAGAAGTTATGGGTGCATATTTTAATGCGGCTAATATGGCCAAATCTAAATTTATAACAAGATCATCGGAATTTTCCTCAAGTTTCAGAACTTTATTAACTTTTAGTAACAACTGATATCCACTGTTTTTTTGTAAAATTTCATTTAATTTATTAGAAATAGTTTTACCAATATTTCCTGAAACAGCAGAAATCAGCTGTTGAAATTTATTAATTATTTGCATAGATTCATTTAATGACTATGCTTCCGTTTCTAATTTAGCAATAGTTGAACTTACAAAATAGTAATTTGCTTTTATAAATGCCAGCTCATTGCGCAATTGTGTTTTCTTTAAAATGGATTGAGCTTTTTGAACGTAAGTACTTGAATTATCAGAAATTTCTAAAACTAACTCCTTTATTTTTTCCAAATGATCTGCATAAAAAAGAGCTGCATTTAACCAAGTACCCCAACGCGTAATCACAGGCTCTGGTGGTAGAGGAATATTAGGTAACTTTTCTTTGTACAATTGAATTCGTAACGGAGGTTTTAAAAACACTTTCTTTATACTACTTATTAAACTATTTACTAATGGAAATTGATTACGAATTGTTTCTGCTACTCTATTAATACCATGTGCGAGACATGTTACATGTATTAAATTTTCATAAAATAATTTTAATTGCTGTCCAGCTTTTACCATATACGGTGCTGCATCAGACAGCATTAAAACTATTTTATCTGTTGCAACAATATCAGGAATAAAAAATTGCATGAAAGCTTCGTTTATAAAGCGAACTATTGTTGCATGATTGGTTTTCTCAAGAACTTTGGAAGCGATTAAATATGATATACTAGACTGTGCCTCACTTAAATAACCAATCATTAAATTTGCAACATATCGCCCGCAACAATCTGTAGTTTCATCTACTATAAAATAAAGATATTTATTTTTTGTAATTTTCTTTATATGCCCCATAGTTTCAAGATATAAATCATTAATATACCTTTTTAGAAGCGTGCTTTCACCTGGCACTTGCTTTTTACTAATTTTTTCTAAAAATGACCTAAAACTAGGATTTTGCAATTTCTTTAATGTAATATTGGCTTTAACAAGTGCACTACACAATTTGAAATTAAATTCCTCTTGTGCATTTCTTTTAGCCGTTTCTTGAAACAATGACTGGCGCAAAGGTGTCTGACAAACTTTTGTTTTCTTAAATGTTTCTAATTTTCTTTTATGAAGAGAGGTTTCAATGTGCTGTGTAACTTGAGATTTCCTTTCGCACATGAAAAATTAATTTTAAAAATAAGTATCTAATTGCGTTTAAATACTGATAAAACGGTGAATTCAATAACCTACATCAATTAATAAGGGTTTAATTTCCGAAATCAATTAAAAATATGTAATGGTACTTACTATTTTTCCACGAGCTATGAAAACACTTTTTCATCATCCAGACGTAGCTCGGATATATTTTCTATCCATACTTGAACTAAACTATTTTAACTTTCGGCATCTTGAAGTTCACTTAACAAAGCCGTACCATTCAGTTACGTCTTCGCCCAAAGAATGTTTAAAATTTTGCATTTTGTCCGTTACTCTCAAATTATTTTCAAGAAGGATTAACTAACTAAACACTTACCTTGAAAAAGTCCAAATAACTTTAACCCTTGATTGAGGGAATTCCCTCAATCAATGCTTTAACTATCTACTTAATCTACATAATCCGGAAGTATTAACATTGCACTTAACTGCTGGTAATAATCTTTCTTTAAACCTGTCTTATTCATATAAAAATACATTTCTTAGTTAGACACAATAACAAAATTTAAAATAAGTTAGAATAATGCATTTTAAAGCGAATTTGGAAGATATAGAAAAAATGCGAAATATATGTTAATTATGAATAAAAAGGCAAAATATGCATAAAATTGCAATATATGCAGTATTTGGCGAAATATGCAAAATATGCATAAAATTGCAATATATGCAGTATTTGGCGAAATATGCAAAATATGCAATAATTAATTAATGTCAAATGATTGCATTTAGTGCAATTCGTTTAAAAACAAAACGATATTCTTCAACTATAAAAAATAAGCGATATGCATTTTGCATAAAATCCTCACTCTAGTTATGATAATATACAGTAAGACCCTGGCTACACTGTCTCTGAACGTAAAAAAATTTTTCCTTCGTTGTTGACGGTAGTGAAGATCGAAGCTCCTTCGCTACGATATCCGCAGTGAAAATATTTGGATTATGGGTCTCTGTATGTTTGTCTTTTGACTGAGTTGGTGGCTTTTTTACCTCATAAGGGTCACTAAGTGAAGACAAATGTGATGAGTTGGGTGATGGTTTAATATTAACTTGAACTAGGTTTGATTCACAAATATATGAATTGACAACATCATAGACGTGCTTACAGTTGTGCATGATAACCTTGAACACATAGTTTAAAAGTTTAATTTTAGCTACTTTCCGCATGCGAAATCCGTGGTTCGTAAATTGAAGACCACGAATTATTAATGTACACTAAGTTTTTATGGAAATAGTTATATAATATAATGCCGAATTAAATTGAAAAACTTGTTTATTAAAGTTTGATTTCCCCCGCCAATATGGGGCTGATATGAAAATCACGTTAGTTCATTTAGAAAGACTATTAATTTTAGTAATGGTCTCATTAGTGACCATACATTGTCTTAACACGTTGTTGCATCCGCCAATAACAATTACATAATCTTTTTTGTTGAAATTAAGTGTGACAGACTTAAAATTATTTAGTACATCGTCTATTGTCGGATTGGGTTTAAATATGTTAGATATATTAAATTTATGGTTACAATCCAACTCATTCAACAATATTCCGAAGTCCCTGGCATGGCTTTATGCATTTTAGTTTTCTGAACATTCAGAAATTTTAGTTGATTTTCCAGCATTTTTATTTTATTTAATAGATAGAAATACTTCTCACGCCAACGTTTGTAACGATATAAACGGGTGGTAGAACGGGATTACAGATAAATTGGCCTTTTTGCCCCGACTAGTCAGCGTATGGGTGTAGGTCGGATGAAGACAAAATCAATTCGGTTAAGGGCGCCAGATTGTTTAGTAGTCAAAATAAGGGTCGTCGTGCCAAAATTACGAGTACATAGCGCGTCTAAACATACAAAAAACATACGCTTACCTATCCGCAATCAATCCCAGGTGTGCTTGACAGCAACTCAGCAAACCACCTGAAATAGGGCTTCAAAAACACAATACGCTTGTCAAATAAAAGCGTGATAAACACTCAATAAAAATTACGTTAATACACTTCAGTGTAATAAATTAGGCATTAAATAATAATCAAAACAAAACAAAAAAAATCTATAGAGTGAACTCTAAATGAATTGATCCTCAACTAAAAATCAAATAAAATACTAAATATTAAGAACGCTATTACTTAATAAAGCAAAAAAACTAACTTCGTTACGTTAAAAACTAAATTACCGGTAACTTGCAATTTGCAAAAAAAAAACGGTTATGTAACACAAAAGAAGGGTGTTTACAGAATTAAACACATTTATGAAAACTAAACAAAGCTATAATAAGATTAAAACAATAATATATAAAAAAAAAATGGTATAAATATCAACATACGATAAGGCGCATAAGAAAATAACAAATACTTAATCGGCGACGAAAGACTGGCCAGCGATCGGTGTAACGCCGGTCTAAATCACTTTTCTTAACTATTTCGTGGAAAATATGACCACACTATCTCAGGGTCAATTGCCCTTTAATACAAAAAAAAAATGAATAGTATGAAGGCGAAGTGTCAATAATATATAATTACTTAAAATAATTAAATCCAAAGCAAAAAAAACTTAATTCAATAGGCAAAACAACTCCGCTTTCAAACTTTCATAAACACAAAAAAAAATAAATCGAAACACACAAAAATTTTCAATAAAAAAACATAATATTATATTACCTTACAGTCTAGAATTATACCTCTTCTGTGTTACAATATATGTGGAAGATAACCAGGTGGTCGGTTACGGCTATGACGGAAATGAAATCTCCCTGCTCTGGCAAAATGATGAATAAAATGTTGACTATTCCATTATACACAAACAATTTCTTGACTAAACTCGTTAGGATGTTACTGTATCAATTACTAACTTCTTTTAAAATATTAATATGAGCGTTCAAATGACTTGATAACTTTTAGCTTTAATTGGTTTTATTTCCACTAATAATCCAAAATGTTGATAACTGTTTTAAACAACTATAGATTTTAATATATTGCGAAAGTTTCTTTATCTTTACACACGCTTTGTACGATAAATAGGTGGCACTGCAAGAACGATGATTTTAAAATCCGCAGAAGCGATATAAACCAAAGAGGTCACTGAAGCACTATACAACACGACGATGTCCTCTAGGTAACTTTACGTAAAACCGAAATCGGCACTTGGTGATTAACAATTTTAATAAAATCCCTTTCACAGGTATTCTTCAGAAGTAGCTAAACTACCCTTACTACACAAAAAAAGTACGTTCGTTAAACACCACAAGGTCCAAAATATCAACGTTCTAAACCACCCCCTTAAAGCGTAACAATAAACGGCAACGTATACTACTCGAAAGCACGATCAGTTTCAGAATCCCAAAAATTATTAACAAATTCCATCTTGAATTTTTAATCCCACTACTCGCAAAAAATCTTATCTAATTTAATTCCACCAATTAAAAAAACGGAAGGGGAAAATAAGGTACCCCAATACACAAATTCGTTTCCGTCCGTAAGGACTCGGTAAATTTTCAAAAACTAAACGACAGCAAGATCAACGAGAAAACATCTCTATATTTTTTATTTAAGTACAAGCAATCAGTCCCACATTCTTCCTCTATGAATTAAAACCAAAATACTCTATAATAAACTGGACAACTATACTTAAGCGACTTTAAGTCGCTAACATGACATCATACACATACAAATCCACACTATTTATTTAAATTACGTCATCTTTACAAAACTCTCTATTATATTTTACGGAAATCAAACGAAATGAACCTTAATTAAACGTAGATACCACTATTTACAAATAAACGTTAATCAAACTTCTATAAACGGGAAATAATAAGGAAAAACAACCTAAATTACAAAAAAAAATTATTCACAAACAAAGAATCTAAAGCTCGCCATACACACTCCATGCCTAAAGGTCGTTACACACGTTAAGCAAATTCATCTATAAAACTAAACTTGACAAAAAAAAAATATGTATATACGGAATCTAACTAAGTGAATAAAACTACAAACAAAATTACCCAATACGTATACAGGGTGTTCAAAATACCCTGACACGTTTTACTTTAGCATGTATAGAATTAAGATAGTTGGATTCACCTGAATTATTACTTCCGTCGGGATCATCTTGAATTATGTAACTACTATTTAATGCTTGCTTTAATTATTGAATTAGGTTTGACTTATTACCAATAGGAGTTATGTTCAGCTTAATGAGCTCAGCTTTAATAATTTTAACATTTAGCCTTTTAATTTTGAAGTTTTCATTTTGAGTTTAAACCACAATTATTTTGTCGTTGAAAATTGTCACAAATCTATTATGTACGTAAACATTTAGACAATAAAGTTCAAGTCAATGTTTATAAAATAGATATACTGGTAAAAATTAAATTTCCCAATTACTTACGAAAAAAGTGTGACGTAAAACATATATGTATGTATAGATTATGGGCGTACTAATCTGGCATCGATTCTCCACTTTTATTATTAATTTTGATTTATTTATTTAACACTTAATTTGATTTATAAAACACAATAATCAACACTTATTACTGTACGTTACACACACACACCTTCGTTACCAAGATAACCTGATAAATCAATTATACAAGCTCGTGCTCTCCTTCTTATTTCTTGACAGGTAATTTTTCTTTCAAAATCATTCTTCATTCTTCTCACTCCTTCTTGTATCCTTTGTATTAATTGCTCACGAGTATGAATTTTTGTCGCATAAACCAATTCTTCCCCATATGTGAAATTCTAAAGGCGTTAAATACGGGCTTCTAGCCGGCTACGCAATTGGTCCTTGCCTATCTATTCACCGGATTGGAAATCATTTATTCAACAACGCACGAGCATTTAGACAATAATGCGCTGGAAAACCGTCGTGTTGATAAATTATGTGGTGTTTATCAATAATAGGCATACCACACAAAAATTATTCCATGTGGTTTCTCAGAAATTCTTCATATCCTTCCCCTGTCAAAATGTTAGGTAAATATGGAATTATCAATTTATTACTTATTGCGCCAATACAAACGTTCACAATAAATTTCCTTGAGAAAGATGTTTCTTTTTTTAAATGTGGATTTAAATCACACCATGAATATAAATTATGTAAGTTAGTGTTACCTTCTCTGTCGAATTTCGCTTCGTCTGTCTATAAAATTCTACATAAAATTCCAGTATCCTCTCTGTCAGCGTTACATAAAATGACAAAATTGGTGTCTCCTGGTAAAACCTAACTCTTCTAACCCTTGAACTCGAGTGTAATGATAGGTGTAAGCCATACACAGACCAAACTTTTTTTGGGAGGTTCCAAGTTCACTGGAAGCTTTGCGGGTACTCATCTTCTACCGCTTGTAATATTGCTTCTTCTAGGTCTGGATTCCCAGGTGCACTATTGTTTCTATTTTTTTAACAGTACCAGTTTCGGTAATTGTGCGATAGGTTGAAGAAAATACTCTCACATCAGGAGATCTGCGTACGTATTATCTTTGTTCAAGAGATGCATTTCCATTACTGTATCCGTACCTAAAGAGAATATCAGCCTATTCAGCATTAGTAAATGTAGCCATCTCAAATACAAAACAAACGATAAATAATGAATAAATAAATAACAAACGAACAATAGTAACAGGAGCAATAATAACTGGAACAATAACAAAAGGAACGATAATAACAATAACAACAACAATTGTGCAAAGAAACGAACAATAACGGAGAAAAATTAACTATTCAAATTAAAAAATCACGAAAGTCACTAAAAAAGGGCAAATTACTTTATGAAGTGTCAAAAAAAATCAGTTTTGTTTTTCTTTATCTAGAAATTGCCGAACCATAGTTCTTGATTCATATTTTTCGTCACCTATGGAAAATTCAAATGAAAATTACCTGTCAAGGAATATGAAAGAGAGCTCGAGCTTGTATAAGAGACGGCGGTAGTTATTTTTAACACAAAATGCAAAATTATTGAATACATTTATAAGTTTTATTGAATCAATGCTTCAGTGATTGATTATTCTCAATTTAGAATTTTCGAGAGCTAGCGTGGTTGAAAAGCTTTTTCTCGTGGAACTATCTAACGAATTTCGACAAAAATGGTTTTACCAGAATATTCAAACGTTCAGCTAGTTATCAACTCCGACTTATACCAAGACAAAAATCCTCGTAGTCCTGAAAGTGACAAAGTGCTTTATGGGAAAGCAACTGCTCCATTGGTATCAATGTTGAGAATATTTCCCGAAAATAAACAGTACTTACCGTATAAATTATGCACTGATCATTTACTTGCCAGCATAACATCGCTTCGTGACATGCGTGTTTCCGGTATTTATTGCATTGGAACGATGCGAGAAAACCGCTTACCTAAAGGCCATTGCCCGGCAAAGAAGTTTATAAAAAAAACTAGACTTTGAACCGAGTAAATGGGATAATTTTCGTTGGTTGAATTGAAAATAACAATGTCACTGTAGCTTCAACTTGCTTTGGAATTGAACCGATCCCTTATGCAAAAAGATTTTCTCAGAGTGAAAAGAAAATTAGAAAGTTTCACGTTCTAACTTGATTGGGAAGTATAACAACTCAATGGGAGGTACTGACCTTATGGACCAGAACGTTGCTAGACATCGTATTTCGATTCGCTCTAAAAACGGTGGTGGTGCCGTTTTTCATGGATGCTGGATATAAGTATCAACAACACACGGCACCTTTATAATAAAGCAAATCCTCCTGTGTACCAATTGGGGTTTCGAAGAGATGTTGCAATTACTTATCCTTTAAAGTACGGTATACCGGTAAGCATCTCAAGCGTGAGGACGATGTGCTTAAAATGTAACTTGGGCCTTTGCGTTTAGACTTTCATAGAAAATAAAACACAGCATTATATTTAGCTGTATGTTGTAAGAATAAGTAACATATTTTGTGCTATCATATCTTCCTTGTGTCACACCATGTTTTTCAGAAATGTAAATCTTCTACAATATTTTTCATTTCAGGGAACACTGAAAAGTAACTACAATTGCGTTATATGCTATTTTTTTGCAAAAAATCAAAATTGATGTGGTTAAGGGTTAAGTTATCAAATAACTAATTTTATAGTTGTGGATGTATATAACCCTCCTATCTAATTACTTTTAATTAGGAAAATTGAATTATTATTACCAATTTCCAAAACGAATTCCAATAACCTGATGAGCGATATCTCGCACAAGTTTTTGAATAAATTATATTTTTCCTGCATTAACTTACATAGAGTTCAATTAGTTGAAACAATATGTTATTTCTTAAACATAATCTGTGAGGTTTACACGAATTAACCGACGAGAGCAGTTTGATAAGTCAGTGATTTTTTGAATAAGTAGTTATTTATGTTATAAGTAAAGAAAAGTGTTGTTTTTCTTTACGAACCGAGACGCAGCCGAGATTAGAAACGGGATGAGTAAAGAAGAAACTACTTTTCTATGAGAATAATACATAAATTTTTTTCGGACACTAAATGGAAATGGATTACGTTTTATAGGAAATTATTTAAAAACTACATGACAAGCGTGATAATCAAATTTCCGGTTCCATCACTGCAGCAACTAAACAAAAATAGGCAAACAAAAATGTTATCAAGTGTTATAGCGTGAAAATGGAAACAAATAATGAAAATCATCCTGGAATATCGGCATTAGCACTTGAAGCAGTTGCTTGTTTATTACCCTTAAAATCACGAGATAAATATGAGAAGACCTACAATATTTTCATTTTACTTCATTTACTTCATTTTCATTTTACTTCAAAGAATGTAAGGGATATCGACGAAGGAGTTATGCTTGCTTTTTTTCATGAAAAGGTTAGCTTTCCTGAGTACATTTAGTTTAAGTTTTATCTTTATACTTGATTATAGGCTGAAAAACTGAAATCTTCCAAGCTGAAGTCGACATATTCCATAGTGTTGAAAGTGATAGCAAACGTCGATATATCAAATTTTGGGAAGTTACAGTAATACTTTAAGCGCCAAAGTGAGGGATATGAAGCAAAAAAATCAAAAATTCTATCGCAGCATAGACGATACTTTTCGTATGATTAAGCGGCGCTAATTTTCAGTGTGTAGTATGGGGTATATCGTAGTGAGGAGCTAAGACAGTTAAATGTGAAGGATATCGAGGATACCGGCCCTATTTTGGTCGTCACTCTCCATGACACTAAGACAAGGAAGAAGCGTATATTCACTGTTATGACGGAAATGAAAGGAGTTAATGAGATTGAGTTGTACAGAAGATATGTAAGCTTGCGTCCAAAACATATAAATCACTCAAGATTGTTCATATTTTATACGAACAATAAATGTACAGTACAACCAATGGGGATCCACAGTTTCTACAAGATGCCGAAGAAAATTGTCCATTATTTGAAATTACCCAACCCAGAAGGTTATACTGGATACTGTCTACGTAGAACGTCAACTATTTTTCTTGCTGAGGGTGGGGCGGATATCAGAAGTCTCAAAAATCATGGAGGATGGCGACCAAACACGACTACATAAGAATATATAGAGGAAAGCGTTAACAATAAAATAGAGAATTCGAAAATATCAGCCATCATCGTCAAACAGTGGATGCCAGAATCCATCAGATGTTGTCCTAGAACTGTTGGCTTCGGCATGTAGCGATATATCATTTTCTACGTCAAATTCATCAGGAGATTTTATCAAAATCGTCACTATCATTTAATGATTTACAGTTAAAACATTGTACAAGCATAAGTTTTTCTAACGTTAATAGTTTATAAAGAAATCGTTTCTATGAAGAAAAGAGATATTTTCTTTACGATTTATAATAAGGAAATATGGTACATTTCCACTGAGTGTCCGAAAAAGTAATTTTTTTCGGCAAACAAGTATTTTATTTCCCAACATAGTCTCATTTTAGCTCCATACATTTAGTCCAGCGCTTTTACAATTTTTTTGATACTTTCAAATGGTAGTTTTCTCGGGGCCCTCAAAATAGGTGTTTGTTTCAGTGATGACTTCTTCATTCGACCCAAATCTCTAACCGCCCAATCATTTCTTCAGGTTTGGAAACAGGAAATAATGCATTGTTTTCATGCAGTCACTTTTTACTCGCGAAATGCGGCCTTTTCTGCTTCAAATCAATATCGAATCTGTCCGAAAGCTCTGAATAATATTCGCCGTGATCGTTTTGCTCTTTTCAAAGTATCGAGGTGAATGACACCGCGTGCATCCAAAAAAACTGTGGCCATGACCATGTTCGCCGACAGACGCACCTCGGCCTTCTTTGGTACACATTCACCCGAAGAAACTCACTCTCTTGATTTTTCCTTGGTCTCTGGGGTGTTGTGATGGATTCATGTTTGGTCCACGGTAAGGAAACGGCTCAAAAACTGGTGTGGATTGCGTCTGAACATCGCCAAACACTCCTTTGAAGTGGTCACAATGTTGCGCTTATGGTCGAGTGTGAGCAAACCCATCGCGAGAATAGCTTTTTCATGTCCAAATATTCATATAAAATGTGATGTAGCCGCTTAGTTGAGATGCCTACAGCCCCAGCCACCTCACGCACTTTCATTCATTCCATGGATTTTATCGACGATTTCTGGCGCGATGACCTCTTTTGGGCGACCAAAACGTTCGGCATCACTTGTGCTTGTACGATCACAACGTAACTCAGTAAACCACTGCTTAAGAGGCCTAATCGCGATCCGTTGGGTTTCTGATGCGAGGAAAACGTGCGGTGCGAGGTAGGTATTTCACACCCGATGGGCGGTGCTAAAACCGAGACTGGAAGAACGCAGGAGTAGTGCAGGTGCAGCGATGCTTAAATTGCTCATTTTGAAGAATGGTTTATCAGTTGTCAATCGATTACTCGGGAACCGTTAAACCTAACGCCACAATTTTTTTTGGGTTGAAAGCTTAGACTTGAGCGCTTCTTATGGTTTGAATGAGTGTGTGCAGCTGTTGGTATTTTTTGTACCTGCGATGTTATGAAATTTTCACTATGCGACAAACTTTTGTATTTGTGATTTTTTATCCATATATGCAGCGAACTAAATGAAGAGAATAGTCAAAAAGGTTTCTGGAAAAAGGGAAATTACATTATTGGTGGTAGTTTGAGTGATAACGATTTTTTTCTAAGGCGTTGCGCAGCGTCAACCATAGGGAAAGTAGGCACTTTATAGCGGCAACTCGACCGTCACCTGAGCACGAGACTGCAATTTTCAGGTATTAGGAATGATGATCTCGATTAAATTTTACAGACGCTATACAAATTTAAACTTCACCTTTAATATTCTACATAATCAGGTATATTTACAGAGAATATAATTTTTGCAATGATTGATTTGAGGCATTTTCGTATTCATTTAAAATACCTGTATACCTACATTGGATAAATAATAAATATGCTTCATTGCTCACTAAAAAAATTCACGAATTTTATGGACAAAGCTTAATAAAATATTATAATAAGTACCTAGTAGAATAAACATGATTATTCAATGGATTAATCACATAGGTAGAAAAAATAAAATGATTCAATTATTATTTAATCACAATTAAAAAAAAGTATAATCTTTTAATCTATGTACCTACTAAATTTTGCTATTTTAATACAAAATTCCCCAACCTGAAGTTTGTTATTTTTTGCAAAATTCGTTGGTTTCCGCACAGAATTGTTCAATTTGCGGCTTCTGCACTTTCTCGCGGTAAGAATTGGGCGCTATCTCTGATTGGCCGCTAGATTTGCTGTGATTTTAGTTTACACGAAACTCTGGAGCGATACAGATTTCATACATTTCGAATTCGATGTCCTATTTTGAGTCCTTTTATGCCAGTTTAAAAATTTTTGCATGAAAATTCATTAAAAAATGAAAGATTGTGCGTAATATTCTCACTTTGCAAAAAAATTTTCTAATTATTTTTTGGAAATTTTTGAAAAAATTAAAAATAAAAGTACTTCCCTCATTAACTTTACTTTATAATCAAAATAAGTACAGTTCAACCAAGCCAACAAAAGCTCTGAGAGGGCGTACCTGAGGGAGTTGTTTTTCAACAGGTACATTCCATACAAAAAGTGTTAAGGTGGCAAATTTAAATCAAATGTATGGATTGCTTATTCAAAATTTTGTGAACAAATTTATTTATTTTATGTTAGGTACATCAAATGTTATTGAATTAATTACCAAAAACATTTAAGTATTTATTGGTTAAGTACAAATAAGATGGTTTTGAAGTTATAACATTTTTTACAAATAATTTACACAATTTTTAGTTTTGTAAACAGTTGTAAAATACTTGAAAAAAACATCATTCTGATTACATTTGAATATAAAGTGACTAATAAATTACAATGATTCTTCTACAGAACTTTCTTCCTCTTTAAATATTAATATTTCAAATATATCAGAGAATGATATTAGGTTGGCTATCTCTAAACTAAAAAATAAACCAACAGCTGGTTTTGATCAAGTTCCGAGTTATCTTATCAAGGATTGCTCAGACATACTTATGCAACCACTATTAGCAATCTTTAATCTATGCTTAAAAACGGCAACGTTTCCTGATAACTGGAAAATCACGAAAATCTGCCCTGTACTAAAATCTAAGGATCCCGCTGATATACGCAATTATCTACCGGTTGCAATTCTTTCCAATTTTTCTAAATTATTTGAACTGATTCTGTATAGTCACATTTACAGATCTGTAGAGCCATATATATCACCATATCAGCATGGTTTTGTTAGAAAACGTTCCACCTGCACAAAACCTTTGTTCTGTCTCTCAATTTATTGCAGCAAATCTAGACATTCAAAAGCAGGTAGATGTGATTTATACTGACTTATCTAAAGCTTTCGATTGTATTGATCACGATCTATTATTGGCTAAGTTAGAAACTTACGGTTTCAGTAGATTATTGGTTAGCTTGTTTAAATCTTACCTAGTTAATCGGAATCAAATAGTAGTATACAATGGTTATGCATCACCTCCATATGTAGCAAAGTCCGGCGTACCGCAAGGTTCACATTTAGGTCCTTTGCTTTTCGTATTATTTATAAATGGCTTTGCTGAAAAACTTGATTGTAAAACTTTAATGTTTGCCGATGACGTCAAAATTTTTGCATCTGTCACTAATCTGAAGGACTGCGTTGCGTTGCAGCGTAATCTTTCAACTCTTCCTAATTGGTGCAGTTATAATAGGCTTAAACTTAATATTAGTAAATGTAGAGTTTTATCGTTTTCTAGAAAGCGCAATCCTATACATTTTGTATATGAAATTAATTCTATGACAGTCGACCGTTGTGCAGGTATGAAAGACCTGGGCGTACATTTTGATATCGAATTATCTTTTAATCAGCACATGATGGACATCGTTTCATCAGCCAGCAAATTATTAGGGTTCGTAATACGCCAATCTAAACAATTTACGAGTATCCGTACGATTAAGATATTGTTTTATACCTTTGTGAGGTCTAGGCTTGAATATTGTGCATTAGTGTGGTCACCTCGTTATGGCCGCTACAAAGTTTTAATTGAGAATATTCAACGCAAATTCCTGAAGTATTTGTGCTTTAAGATGTTTAATGCTTATCCTGAGAAAGGTTGTTCAAATACAATGTTGCTTAACACCTTTGATATGCAGTCTTTAGAGACTAGAAGGAATATCATAACTTTGTCATTTTTATACAAAATGATACATAATTATATTGATTGTGCTTCTATTCTTGCCAACATTTGTTTTCATATTCCTAGGTTAGAAACAAGACAAAGATGTACATTTCATGTTCCTTTTGCCAAATCTAATTTACTTTTAAAGTCACCAGTGGTTAAAATGTGTCAATTGTACAATGAGATATGTTCTAATTGTGACATATATTGCTCTTCATTAACTTCTATAATTGACTGTTATGTTAACTACAGTAATAGTGCTTAAAGGTGTTCAAGGGACTGTCCTATTGTCAACTATGTGTCCTTCTTGTAAATCATTTTTGTTTTTAGTGTTTACAGTCACTTAACTCTGTTTATGGGCATTATTGTTATCATTATTGATATATATATATATATATATATATGTATATATGTATATATGTATATGTATATATATGTATATGTATGTGTATGTGTATGTATATATGTATATATATTATTTATTATAATTATTATATATTATTATTATTATTATCATTGGTAGTACACATAATTAGTTACTACTCACGCTGATGGGTTGATTATATATTTATATAAATCTTTGTATATGTGCAATATTATATAGTTTGCTCTGTAATTGGCTTTTGCTGTTGGGCAATAAAGGTTATTATTATTATTATTATCTGATTAACTTGTATTTACTTGAAATGACAACCTTTCTACAGTTTCATCATAAGTGTAAATAATATAATAGCATTTAAAACATTCACATAAATAAAGTGTAATGTTATTCACAATAGAAACAAAACACATATGCATAATTAAAATTTATTACAATGTCCAAGATTTTATGGAAAAATAAGCACATATCGTTTATTATTATTGATTTATAACGTGTAACTACAAAATTAAAAATGGTTTTCTATGGGCTATCAAATTCATCAACTTCTTCCTCACTGCCTTCATCTGACGACCCAGTGTTTACCATAAAAGATAAAGTTTCAATTGTTTCGTCAAGTAGTTCATCACGTTGCCACATTTCTTCGGCTATGTGATTAACATGCCTGCATTGCTTGTCCCAGTCAGATGCATTTATTTCTGCAAAAGCATTTCGCACAAAGTTCTCAATATTACTTCCACTTTGAGAAACGTTATTCATTGCCACCTTATGCTTTACTATGCTCCACATAAATTTAATCGGATTGAGTTCACAATGATAAGGAGGCAAACGAAGTACACTGTGTCCATATTTTTTAAGTAATTTATCAACATAGTAAGTTTTATTATGCTTAAATTGCTTTACTAACTCCAACAGTTCAGCTTTTTGCATGGTGCATGTTGTCGATACTCCATGAACGATTATGTGCCGCTGGCCAGCTCTGATGTTTTGGTACACACCGGGTTCATCATTGGATTGCCAGCACTTGCTAACTCCGTACGATGGATGGATATATGTTTCATCTAGGTACGTGACTGGTTTCTTATTTTCTCCTAGAGCATCGTTTTGCCGTAAACTTCTTAAATAGCGAGAACGCCAGGAAACAATATCAGTGCGCTCCATTAAAAATGTTCGTTTATCGAGGCATTTTCTAAATTTGAAACCAATTTGTAACAAAGCCTTTCGTAAGGTTTCACGTCTTCCGGAGTAATTAATCTTATCCTCCATTTTATTGACTAAAATGTTCAACGTTGGCACCTTTTTTTCTACAGTACATACTTCATGAACGGTCCTTTTTAAAATGCCTAAATCTGCTTCATCTAAAACCATTTTATTAGAACCTCCACTTCTTTTTTTCTCAGAAGGAGACTTTAAAACTGAATTTTCAGCTGTTGCAGCTTCATTTCTAATACAAAGAAATACGTCATTTAGAAATTACGTTTAAGGTTTACAAACTACGTACCTACCTAATTTTTTTTATAAAACTGATCGATTTTCCTGTTGCCGCAGCAGCTAGCTCAGTAGCCTTGTCCAAAGGGAATGTCCACACACCATTAGCCTTTTGTTTATCGTTAAATTCCACAACTGCTTTAATGATGTTCCGGGCTTCGGAATGAACACTCTTCTTCGACTTACTAGCCATTACGAATAAAACCTGAAAAATTCGAAATATTGAAAATCAACATGATTTGATATTTTAAAACTTGTCATGCTCATTTAATTTAAGTGCAGCTACGTATTTCAAAATCGTACACTACTCTAAATATTGAAAAATCGATGTAAAACGATATTTAAAAAAGCATGCTTACTGTTTTAAGGTTATGAACTCTATAATCGTTTTATTAAGTACATGTACACAATACATACCGTTTCTCTCACAAATCAGTAAAAAGAGCCTTGAAAAAGACTTTATAAAGACTAATCGACAATAAATACTCAAGAAACACGAAAATAACCCGCCAATGCAAAATGCATACGACGAAATTGTTTGCGTTTGGGAATGTACGGTCGGAGACTTCTTAATGGTAATTGGACGAACGTTTTACCGTTATAAATTTTTTAATTTAGTTCACATATTTTCCGGAGTTTTTGTTTGCTTTGTAGAGCTGTATTTCGAAATTTACGATAGTAATCTATTGGGAGGTAAAATACTTACAGATGGCTATGCACTGTTCTTAACCATAGAAATTTATGGTGCCCATAGTCCCCATAGTATTTTGGTTTTTTACGCAAAAAATAACGCTTAATCAGCACACGAAATTCACTTTTTTTCCATTTTCGTTAAAATTCGCGAGGTTGTCTGCGTTTAATGGCTGTCAAATACAAACTAAATGACGCAGCTTGCTCAAAATTTGACAGTAGTCGATTAATAGATGTCAGCTGATGGGAGCATTTAAAATTACTGCGCGAGAAATTAAAAGAGTAACTGTCTTATTAAACTGCCCTCGTATTTTTGCAGCATAAAGCTTGCATCTTGGGTGATTGAAAATTAAAGCACGTTTTTAATTTTAATAGGATCGTTTACCTTTTAATTCGATTTAATTATAACAACTCATGTTTTAATTAATATTTTATGTACACAACAAACTAGAGCTATTTTGGTTATTAAGTTTGATTGCAGATCTTTCCTCCACCCGAAAGTGAATTAAGATAGATACAATACAGTGTGGAGCGTTGCTGAAGACCTAAAGATTAAAATATTCATTTTATATTTTGTAAATAAAATAAAATGCTTAGTTTGTACTATTTATGTGAATGTTTTAAAAATAAACGTAGTAAACCGTTTCAATTTCGTTAATTAACAGCTATCATAAGAAACCACACCAATTACTCTCTGATTTAAGTTGGCGAAGAAGGACATAATAAAAATCTAACCAATTAGATATTTACTAAGTAAAATTAAAGCACTAATTAAGAGAAAGGGCATTACACTTACTAGTATTCGTAATTCGCTCTCAACCAACCTAAACCATGTCTTAATTTTGTCGTTACAATCAATATTACTTATGTCATAATCATGCATCTATATTAATGGATAATGGACGCAATTATATTTAAAAGTAAAGCTCCTGTTACTTTATGCTTTTTTTTTCTTTCTCCTCACCGCAATAACTTTAAATTAGCTTTTTAATTAGAGATTATAATTGAAAAATAGGCCTAATTATAGTCTACCATTATTTTAATCTACGGGTTTCACAAAAACGCCTACTTTTTTTTGCATAAATACTTGTTTAGATAATTTATTTTCCAGCCAAGTACTATAAATTAAGTAAGTTCTAATTATGGGATTATGCAATTTCCAATTTTAATGCTAACGAGAACGTGTACTTGAACTTTAAACAAATAATGTAACGTTGATATAGACATTTGTAAAACAAATACAATATAGATTTTTCTAGTAGATTGTTTCCTATACTTACACAATCTCGAAGGCCTATAATTGGTGAGTAAAAACTCAATATAAAATATGTTCATTTCTGTTTGCTGTGTGTGAACCCACACGCATTTAACATTTTGAATGTTTTTAGATTTAATCGAACGAAACTGTCACAAATGTTAACGGCAAAGGACAATATATTAGATGTTACTTAATTTTTTATCTTGGTTGAACTAATCCATTACTCATTCCTTGTTAAAATGGGGGGAAAGCATTTCAGGGTAAAATATCAATGCACTTTTTATCGAATTTATACAGATTATTATAGCAGCATTTTTGAATAACCCAATAAAAATAAAAAAGCAAGAACTGAAAAATTTGCACGTCATGCGTAAAGACATTTTATACGAGTTTTACATTAGCAACATAAGTAAATTTCATATGGTGAAATTGTTTCAATTAATCAAATCAATCAAGCAGATTAGTCCCAAACGAATCACGTTCGATCAAATCAAACAATCAGATCAATCTCAATCAATCAATCAACCAAATCAATCTTAATCAATCAAATCATAACCTACAGCCTGCGAAAACTAGCTTACAGCTCAAAAATACTGATTGGACTAACTTACACTTTGCTAAAACCAATCAACCACAATTCAAAAATACCAAACTGATTTAACTTAATCATAATAATCAGCTCTTAATTGAAAAAATAGTAGTATGATTTAACTTACAGTGTGTAAAAGAAAGTCAATCTCACATTTATTGTAGTTACCCATCTAACCGCCCTTTCGCGTTAATTGCAGTATTGTTAGTGCAGGTTCAAACACCGTTAGGAAAACAAGGTTATTAATAAAAACTGAAGGAAAGCTTAGCGTTTGAAAATATATTATTATTATAAACAACAGTACATCATTTATTTAATCACATTCTTTATCGGTTTTCTTCTCCTTCTTGAACATTGATTCGTCGCTATCATCATTATGGTTTTCTCCTTTACATCATCGCTCTTCTTCCTCTTCTGTGAATCATCACCATCATCTTGGATGTGAGATACATTCACATCATCCACGTCATCACCTTGAACGGTTGCGTTTATTAACAAGTCAGTAAAATCTCTAATGTCCGCTGATGTTGGCTCATAAACCGGAGAATACAGTATAATAATGCTCGCTCGATGACGGTTACACTTTAAAGAGCGAAACGAGCGAGAAACGAGAATGCTGCTCACCTTGGGTCTTGTGCGAGGGCGCACTTGTGAATGTTCGGCTAGAATCGGTTATCTTCGGGGAAGTTTGGAGTAGGGGTCGCCGAAACAGCCTTCGCAGCCGTCCTAAAAGAGAATATCTCAGCCAAAAAAGGAGTTTAGATTTATAAATAGGCCCCGATCATTGACGAGTGCGTCTACGCACAAGACCCAAGACCAACAGCATTCTCGTTTCTCGCTCGTTTCGCTCTTTAAAGTGTAACCGTCATCGAGTGAGCATTGTTACAATGCATTCTCCTGTTTATGAGCCAACTTCAGCGGACATTAGAGATTTTACTGACGATAATAAACTATTACAACATAACCGTTTAAGATGATGATGGAAACGATGACGTGGATGAGCTGAATGTATCTCACATCCAAGGTGATGGTGATGATTCACAGAAGATGAAGAAGAGCGATGATGTAGAGGAGAAGGACGAGTCTCAAAACCATAATGATGATAGAGACGAATCACTGTTGAAGAAGAAGAAGAATACCGATAAAGAATGTGATTAAATAAATGATTTATTGTTGTTTATAATAATAATATATTTTCAAACGCTAAGCTTTCCTTCAATTTTTATTAGTAAACTTGTTTGAATCTGCACTAACAATGCTGCAGTTAATGCGAAAGGGCGGTTAAATGGGTAACTACAATAAGTGTGAGATTGGCTTTCTTTTGCACTCTGTAAGTTAAATCATACTGCCGTTTTTTGAATTGAAAGCTGTTTTTTATGATTAACTTAAATCAGTTTGGTATTTTTGAATGTGTTGGTTGGTTTAGTAAAGTATAAGATAGTCCAATCAGTATTTTTGAGCTGTAAGCTAGTTTTCGCAGGCTGTAGGTGATGATTATTGATTGAGATTGATTTGGTTGATTAATTGATTGATTGAGATTGATCTGATTGTTTAATTTGATCGAACGTGATTTGTTTGAGATTGATCTGCTTAATTGATTTGATTAATTGATTAGTCCTAGAAATACAGCGCTAGGCGCCGTCGCCTCTATTACAGAAAACATTCGCTAGTTTAAAAAATATATCACTAAATGGTGCCACAAATGAAACCCTAACTAGCTCTAGAAATATAACGCTAGGTAGTGCCACCTTTAACACAGAAAATATTCATTAGCCCATACACAACTAGATGGCTCCACAAATTCAAATTTCGCAGCAAGGGGGCCACGGCAGGAGGGCGTAGACCTAACACAAGTTCCTATATTTGTCTTATAAGTTAGCATTAGGGCCCCTTATTAGAATAGTATTTCCAGCCAGACGTGGGGGCCAAGGCAGGAGTGGGAAGGCCCGAAAGCAAGTTGCGAAGCCCTGTGTCTGTCTTATAAGTTAGCAATAGGTCTCTTATTAGAATACAAGTTCAAATTTCTCGCAATAAGTAATCGGAATGTAAACACTTAAATACTAATTCAAATTTCCCGCCAAGCGACCAGGGATTAAAACCCGAAAACAGGTTGTAAAGCCCTATGTCTGTATTATAAGTTAGCATTAGGCCCCTTATTATAATACAAGTTCAAATTTCCCCTAATGGATGGCACCGCAAACAAATTCAAATTTTTGGTCGAGGGGCGTGGGCCTTAGAGAAAGTTGCTAAGTCCTACATCTGTATTGCAAGTTAGCATTATACCTTATTACAATACAAATTCATATTTCCGGTCATAACCTGCAGAGATTTAAATACAAGTTCAAATTTTCCGCCAATGGGGCCTCAACAAGGGGCGAAGCCCCGAGAGCAAGTTGCGCAACCCTACACCTGTCTTACAAGTAAGCATTAGTCCCCTTATTAGAATACGGATTCAAATTTCCTGCCAAGGGTACCACGACAATACACGAAGGCCAAAAGCGTCCTAATTAGGTTGAAATAGGCCTCCGAAAAGAAACCGTAGGGGTGAAAAAATACGATCCCTACGTGGGTATATAAACAAATTGTGGGTTTTCCCCAAAAAATCCAAGATGGCGGAGCAAGTGTCGTTATACTACCCACGTACACAAATAGAAACTGCTCAATTATTCAATGAAATTCATCCTGATGGTGCTGCAATATGTCAAAAACGTTATAAGTAGAATAGATGCTAAATTTAGAGAATTTGGTCATTTATGGATCTGCCTAAATCTGGACGTTCTGCTCGATGTGAAAATGAAGTACTTGACGTTTTGCTCGCCTTGGAAGAAAATTCATGTAATTCTCTGTCGCAGATAGGGATCAATTGGGGAAGCAAATCAGTTGTTCGCCGAATTGTTCGAAAACACAAATATCACCCATACGAAGTAATACCAGTGCAAGAGTTATTTGAAGATGATTTCGATGGACGAAATGAGTTCTGTGAACCCATGCAAAATCAACTAGATAATAATTTCGTAAGAAACATAATCTTTTCCGATGAGGCTACGTTCAGTTTGAATCGAAATGTGAACAGACAAAATTATCGACGTGAGCAACAGAAAATCCGCGTTGGATGATGGAGGTTCACAGTCAGTACCATTAAAAAATAAATGTGCGGTGTGGTATAGTGCGGGAAAGAGTAATAGGTCCATTTTTCTTCGACCAAACTCTAACTGGGCCAGCATATCTTGAATTTCTCAAATTTGATTTAATTTCAGCATTAGTGGCATTATTTCCGAATCCATTGTATTCAGACTCCCCTGACGATGAACTTGTTTTCCAGCATGATGGTGCACCTCGGCACTATGCCGCCGATGTGGCTTTATTTTTGGGTGAAGCATTTCCTAATAGATGGATAGGAAGGAGAGGACCTATCGAATGGCCTGATAGGTCACCCGGCCTAAAACCGTTGGTTTTCTTTTTGTGGGGTCATCTCAAATCAAAAGTATATGTTGCCTTACCAAAGAATATATAGATATTGAAAGAGAAAGTAAGAAGAGAAGTGCGTGCCGTAACTCCAGAAGGAGTTCAAACGTGCAAAGTTCATTCATCGCCTTGGCTATTGTCAAGCCGCAAATGGTGTACATTTTGAATATTTGATTTGATTTGTTGTTTTTTGAATAAATTGTTCCTTTTTGACAGAAAACAAAGGCAGCCTTCCTTGATACGGTCTTAATTGTTGATAAGTTCAAATGTAATTTCCTCGAGATCTGTTGACTTTAGGTATAGGACATAGTACTCGAGATTTACTCATAATTCAAAGCATATTCAGAAAATGAAATAAAAAACAGCTGTTTCCATTTGAAATAATCAAGTTGGTGGTCGTAACTTATTTTTGGGCCACCCTATATACAAAATTTTACCACTAAAAAAACTTCAGTCAAAAATAAAAATCGACGTGTCCGAGCTTTTCTCGAAAAAATAGACCATTGAACTTTGAATGAATTTAGACATAACTTCTGGGACTCACTGTAGGAACACAATAAAACAGAGAAAATTAAGTTCCTTTTCAATTTGAATAGTTATTTTTAATATCAGAGAAAAGTATAAGATACATTCATAATATTATGTCTTTGAATGCTATTTTTTTAAATGTTTGCTTTTTTAAAATTAGTATGTAATAGGGGAAGAGAGTCAACCTTATGGATAAACTCGTAGGGCGTAATGTGTGTTGCCTATGGGCCAATATCATTATTTCATCTTTGCCTTTCTATTGTAAAAAAAGCAAAGTGAATTTTTACGTAATGAAAGAAAAAGATGTAAGACGACCATTATTGCAGGACAAATGCCGCTACCTGCTCTTCAACAGGCTTCCTTTACCAATGATGGCAAATATAGTGTTTACATTTAAGAATTTTAAAGGTTCACTAAGCAGGTAGACGCTAATCAAAACTGGAGAAATCTCAAGTCATGCATGAATTACCAAGTATTAAAAACCCATTTTACTGATTATCGCCATTGATATTGCATATACGACAATGTAAATTAGGTGGTAATCCACCACGTCCCACCACCACCTAATTTAAAAATTAGGTGGTGGTAAAGTGATGTGATGGAAGGGTATGTAAGTGAAAAAATGTATATGTATATATGTGCATTTAGATATTCGCACAGTAAGTATACGCTCTATTACTTATATCTTTCTCGACTCTGTCTATATTTCCTCTTCTTACTTCCTTACGTGTTGGGGCAGTAGAAAATAACTGTCCGGTAGTGGGGAATGCTTCATTGTCCGAGGCACGATTTGGCCAGTAACCGGTCTACAAGGGGCGTCAAGGTCGAAACAGACAGGCCCCGTCGCTGACGTCTGTGCAAGGAATGAATGGCGAGTCGGTACGTAGAATGTTAGAGGTATGCATGGTAAATAATTTGAAATTGCAAATGTAATCTACGAAAGGCACCTTGATATTCTGTGTGTATCGGAGCAAAGCTCAAAGGAAAGGATTCTGTAGAGATGGAGGATGGCAGCCTAGCACCATGCTCAGGAGTTGAAAGTGAGGTGCATGGCGCAAAAGGAGTAGGGGTGATCGCAAGTGAAAGAGCGAAGAGATGTGATAAACAGTACGAATTGGTGTCTCCCCCAGTAATGTAGGTTAGAATGAAAGTGGAGTTTCGGAAAATTTTTCTTATTGCATGCTATGCACCGGTGAATGGAGAAAGAGACCAGGAGCGTGAGAATCTCTGGAATGAAGTAGAGAACGTGTTGAAGGTATGTAAGCAAAACGAAAGAGTGAAGATAGTGGGGGATATGAACCGATGGGTGTGTGTACAGAGAGAATATACTGAACGCGTTCTAGGAAAGTTCGGAGACCAAAGAGTCAATGAGAATGCTGAACGCCTGGTGAACATCTATGTGGAGAGAATCCTATTGGTATCCAATACGTGGTTTAAACATAAACATGTTCATATGTTTACATGGCAAAGAGATAAATCTAAAAGTATGATAGACTTGATAGTGTATGATGAACGGCTTAGAAACCTGGTGAAAAACACGAAAGTAATACGCGGACCGGAGTGTGGATCGGATCACTTTTTGGCTGTATTGAGAATGTGTTTAGGGCAAAAGTGCGTCCAGAATTATGGTAGACAAACTAGTAGATGATGGTGCGAGAATGAAATACGCAAGTGATGTGAGTAAAGAGTTGAGTGTGAATGGAACAGTGTGGAACGAACAAATAAGACGCTGACGTTGAAAATCTGTGTTGTCAATTGTGCCGTGCGGATATGTGAAGGTGTAGGCAGACAGAAAAAATGTGCCTGTTGGAATGAGTCGGTAAAAAAGGCAGTACATAAGAAAAAAGATGCGTACATGGCAATGATTGCTGCAGATTGAGAAAAAGAGTTTATATGGGGTATACAGATTAAGAAACAAAGCAGCGAAGAAGGCAGTGCGAATAAGTAAAGAGTAAGTAATGGCTGTGGAAGGAGAGAAATAGTATGGGACGATTGTGAAGTGAGGAAATGCTGGAAAGAATGCTTCGGAAAGCTGTACAGTAGTGAGGAAGGTAATACTGAAGGGGTAAATAAGGAGAATGTGGAAGGAATGAAGGATATTGGGGTAAATGAGGTAGAGAAAATGGTAGGAAGGTTGAAAAACGGCAAAGAAAACAGGAGTAGATGAAATCACTGGTGAAATACTAAAGAATTGGGGGGCTGCAAAGCTTTTTACAAAGATTGTGTGAATTATTCAATGTATGCCTTATGTGTGGAAAAGTGTCGAGTATAAGGGTAAGGAGAACAAGAGTGATTCGAAGAACTACAGAGGTATAAGTGTGCTCACCATCCCTGGTAAAGTATTTGGAACAATACTGATTGATAGAGGGCGAGAAGTTTAAGTGTAAAAAGGAAACTGTACTGTGGTCTAATAAACGGAATAAGGGTAGTACACAACGGTAGTCGGGCATGCGTTAGGGTGAGAGGAGGTGTGAGTTAATACTTTAATATTGAGCAAGGAATGCGACAAGGCTGTGTGATGTCACCCTAGTTGTTCAATGTATACATGGATAAATGTGTTAGCGAAGCATGTACCGATACAAATGGTGTAATGGTTGGTGACGTAAATGCACGACTTCTGGTGTATCTATATGACACAGTATTATTAAGTAACGGTGTGGATGAGCTACAAACTGCTTTGAGAAAGTATGATACAGTCTGTGAGAGCATGGACCTACAGGTAAACGTGAACAAAACTAACATTGTGGTGTTCAATGGGGAAGGTGAAGAGGAGAGTGGAGTATTTACCCTGCAGGATGAATTGGGGAGCAAGTGGACGAGCTGGTATATCCGGGTAGAATGTTTACTGCAGATGGTACAATGGAGGGCGAGGTTGGACGAAGGGTCAATGCTGGAAGGAAAGTGATAGGAAGTATGTGGATGATAATGAGAAACGAAAGCATGAGCCTAGCTGAAAAACGATAAATCTATAATGGCGTCTTTGTCCCGTCAGTACTGTATGGAAGTGAGGCATGGGTATGTCAAAAAAAGCACGAAAGAAAAATAAATGCCGTGGGTATGAGATTGCTGAGCAGCGCATGTGGTAAAACGAGAAGGGACAAGATAAAGAATGAATGCATAATGACGGAGTGTGGCAAGGAAAAGACAATGATGGAAAGATATAAATATAGTACATTACGTTGGTTTGATCACATTGAGAGAATGAACAACGTAAGATTAACGAAGCAAATATATGTGGCTGAGGTCAGACGTAAAACCGTGTCTGGCAGGCTGCGTAAAACTTGGATGAATCTGAATGTAGCAGAATGCATGATAAAGGAAAAAGGAGATAAGGAGTTTTAAAAATAAAGGGGCATGTCAAGGCCAATGTATGAATCTTGCGGGAGCTAGGGAGGTATGCGGAGATAGGAAAGCATGGAGAAAGATTGTGAATGAAAAATAAATAAGAGGCAGGGATTGGTTTGCCTACACCGCAATGGGATAGCGTGATGGTTAGGTTAAATTAGTTGGTATCTTAAAGAAATGGAAATTTAATTTTTCGTTTGTTGGATAAAAAACAAAACAACTACAAAACCTATAAATGAAAGAAATATATCCAACGCTAAGAATAGGTATGTAAACATCGCAATTAAAATATAAATACACAATGAATAAGCATTGTTTGTGATTAAAGGAAACACACACACACACGCACACACACAACGCACAGCACAGCACACGCACACGCACACGCACACCACGCACACGACACGCAACACACGCACAGCACAACGCACACACACCACACACCACGCACACCACACCACACACACACACACACACACGCACACACACACACCACACGCACACCACACACGCACACCACACGCACACACACAGCACACACACCACCACACACACCACACACACACACCACACACACACACGCACACACACACACACACACACACCACACACACACACACACACACACACACACACACACACACACACACACACACACACACACACACACACACACACGCACACACACACACACACACTCACACACACACACACACACACACACACACACACACACACACACACACACACACACACACACACACACACACACACACACACACAACACACACACACACACAACACACACACACACACACACACACACACACACACACACACACACACACACACACACACACACACACACACACACACACACACACACACACACACACACACACACACACACCACGCATCGCACACTACACACAACACACACCACACACACGCACGCACACACGCACCCACCCACTTTAAATATTTGATAGCGTCCTTTGTATAAACTTTTTAGTGTAGAAATGATTCACTTTTATTATTTAAAGTATCTTCTACAGATAGTTCTTTACACTGATCACAATTAAATCTCTTTTGGGTTTTGTGAACCACATATCCAGATAAATATTGGTGCACACCTTCATTACGTCGTTATAAATAATATGTAAAAACTCGACTTCCAGATCATGTTGGCATTGATGAACAAGTGTTAATCAATGATGGCTTTAAAGGTTGTTAGGGATCAAAGATCAGGAAAACGACCTTTTTCTACCTAAACATCTCGCTTTTCATCTATCGTACGCTACAAAGTTTGAAACAAAAATTTATGATAGTGTAGACAGTTATCTACAAAAAAGCTCTTATGACATTTTCATATACAAGTAATTGTTTATACGCTATAAAACATACAATGTACAAATGTTTAAACCTTTAAAAAAATATTTTTATTTAATATTAATATTATTATTATTTTTTATTAAAAATAAATAGACTGACAATGTTGTCAGTTTATTAATAAAATATATACCGGACTTCTTTACAAGATTATTTTTATTTACCTAACTCAAATGTAAGAATTAACAAATGGGAACTCTAGTCTAATGACTTAATGTCTTAAATAAGTTGATAAACAACAATTCAACCAAATTAAAAAAAAAAATTGGAAACAATTTAAATATATACAGGGCGTCCGCGGAGTGCGACATCGAAGGATATCTCCTTACACAATAGAGATAGAAAAAAGTTTAAATACGAAAGTTTTCCAGTAATCAATCCAAATTTAAAGAAAATATTTTCGTTTATACAGGGTGTCTCATATGAACTGGAGAGCATGCAGCTTCATTTTTTTAAATAGGACACCTTGTATTCGATCAGGTTTTCTGATTTTTCTATAAATTCTGAATCGGTTTTATTAAGGTCTATTATTGTCTAAAATCAATAGTTTTTGAGATATTTAATGTTTTTTAAAGAATCCCTATTTTCACGTGTCGTTGACAAAGGGCACACTTTTTTAATTTGATATCCTTAAAGGAAAATATTTTGCATGTTACTAGTGCATAGAAACACTTACTTTGTGTTCCTTTAAAAATTTGAAAGTATTATACAGGGTGTTGCCAAAATTAACTAACTTCCTATACCTATCTTTCATAGTTATTGAATTATTTTACTTTTTAAAATCTATTTTTACTTTCTCATATACGTAGTATAGAGAAGGTATTGTACTCGTGAAAAAAATCGACCTCGAGATTTTGATGGTTCTGGACGTTTTCGAGGCCCCCGAGTCCGAAAAAAGCATTTTTGGAAAAATGTGTGTATGTATGTGTCTGTGTGTGTCTGTATGTAAACACGATAGCGCTCGTACGCTTTGAGCTAGACAATTGAAATTCGGTGTGACGGCCTTATTTCAAAATCGTATATATCTATTAAATTTTTGGATAGATCCGGGGACCTAAAGTGGCACTTTACCCAAACACATTTGTGTCACGCTTCAAATAAACTACTCTAAAATATGAACGTATCTGTTTCAAATTAGGTAGAGATAAGTTATATTAGGCGATACATCTACATGTAACGTTTCATCAAAATCTGTGTACCAGAAGTGGCACTTTGCCTAAATAGTTTTGTGTCACATTTCAAACTAACTACTCTAAAATATGTTCCAATTTTTTAAAATACACACCTCAATTTCAAAAATGTATATTAGTTGGCCATGGTTGTAATGGAAACATTAATAAACAAATGTTTGTTTGACACTGACAGTTTAAAAATTCAATTTAAACAATATTTAAATACTAAAATGAATTTTTCAAAAGAAGAATTGATACAAATGATTTATTGCATTGGCGGATCCGACGGAAATTGTTTATTAGCGAGTAGAACTTACGCTCAATAATTTCCAAATACAGAAAGACATCCAAATCGCTTGGAATTAGAAAGGCTCAAGGAGGGGTTTCAAAGGAATGAAAACATCAATTATGAATCAAATGGCGAACGATCAACCATTGCATCAAACGAGAAAACTCACTTACATGTCATGCAAGCCGTCGTAGAAAAATCCGCAAGCTTCTTGCAGGCAAATCCACCTGAACAACAATATCGAAAAATCAACGATAAATAAATTAGTTCGAAAGCAAAAGTTTCATCCATACCACATCCAAGTAATACAAGAATTAGCGGATCAGGATTTTATAAGTAGAAGAAATTTCTGCCTTTGGGCATTAAATAAAATAGAGGAAAAACAGGACTTCTTTGATTACGTATTGTTTACTGACGAAGCTACCTTCCACATAAATGGATTTGTAAATCGTCATAATTTCCATTATTACAGTGATACAATTCCAAGATATGTGATGCCATTAGACCATCAACACACTTAACGTGTGGGCCGGTATTATTGAAACAAGAATTTTGGGATCCTATTTTTTTTGTTCAAACAGTTAATGTTGAAACCTTTTTAATTTTACCAAATACCTCCCACAACAAAGGAAAACATGAAAGAAAGAATAAGAAATGTTTTTCAAGGCATAAATCGAGAAGTGCTTGAAAAAGTAAGCAATTATTTTGTTGAAAGAATTCGTTTGTGTGAGGAACATCAGGGCAGACACAAAGAACAATATTTTTAGTTATTTTATGATATTTTATGATTTTTAGTTATATTGTTTTAAAAATAACTAACTTAAATTGGTTTTTGCATCTTTTATTTACTTCTTATTATTATTATTAGATAGAGTTAATGAAGCTTTACGCCAATAAAATTATTTTTCACATTTTTCAATATTGTTTATATTGAATTTTTAAACTGTCTGTGTCAAACAAACATTTGTTTATTAATGTTTCCGTGACAACCATGGTAAACTAATATAAATTTTTGAAATTGAGGTGTGTATTTTAAAAACTAAAATAACTATGAAAGATATGTATAGGACACGTTTTATAAGAAAGTTAGCTTAGTACTTTCTTCCATAAAAAAACATGTCATTCCATTTAAAAAAGTTGAGATTTTGTTTTTTGAAGATTATGATTTAGTGAATAGTTTTGGCAACACCTTGTATAATTTTTCAAATTTCTATAGGAACACGAAGTAAGTGTGTCTAAGCCATAGTAACCTGCAAAATATCAAATAAAAAAAGTATGCCCTTTGTCAATGACACCTGAAAATCGTGATTTAAAAAAAAAACATTAAATATCTCAGAAACTATTAATTTTAGATGATAATAGACCTTAATAAAACGGATTGCATGCTCTCCAGTTCATATGAGACACCTTGTATACACTAAAATATTTTCTTTAAATGCGGATTTGATTACTGAAAAACTTTTGTATTTAAACTTTTTTTCTATCCCTATTGTGTAAGGAGATATCCTCCGTCGTCGCAACTCGGCGGGCACCCTGATATACCGTCAAAAAAAATTATTCGTTACTAATTCTTTCATAAACTGATCAGGTTTTTGACCTTTTGAATTCTGAGATAACCAGTTTAAAGTTTTATTCAATTTACACGTTATTAAATGTTTCATAAAGTATAATTTGTGTTCATAGAAATTGTCTTTGTAGTCTAACGACTCCAGCATCACAAATTTTTTATTTTGTTTGCACATATATCTAATAATATTCATTTTCAGAGAATCGTTTGTTAATGAGAATTATTAAGCTACTCCAAATCATGCATTAATAGGGTCCATTAATAAACGATTAAAATGAAATTGACACGAGGCGCTGCATTGATTAGTATCTAACAATGAATGTATTGCATGGAATGACAACTGTCAGTCGTTCTGCAGTTTCATTACGAGATGCTAAAATTTTCACTTGTAACGAACTCGTGTATTAATGCTCTACGCTCACGCGTTAAAACATCTCGTCGTTAATCGCATTCATTAATACACTTGATGGTTAAATAACTATTAAAGTTTTGTAAAAAAACTTATCCCGCGAAATATACAATTCCACAGTCTCCTAGGCTAGTAATATTTTCTGTATTGTGTTTATCGCCTACCTGATGTTCTACCTCATTACGAATATTACTAGCTGGATTGCCAACAAAACGCATTGAAATGTCATATTCTTCATGGGAAAAATCTACTTCAACTTCATCTCGGTCTGTATATCGACAACCTCATCAGTTTAACAATTTTAATTTTCAGGTGACTTTAAAAAGTTTATTACGATGTTTCACTGTACGATTGTCTGAATGATTTTCCGTGGGGTTGGTATTATTTCCGCTTTTGCGCCTGATAGTAGCAAAGAGACTTTTTCGAGTGGGTCTTGATTTAATCTGGTTGTTATCAGAAACTAAAATCCGTTGCTTTTCAAATCTTCCCATAATAATAAGGTAGCATTAATGGATTGCCTTAAACCACGGAAACAATATAAGCCTTCCTTTATCTTATTTTTTGCGGTGAAGCTGTGCCGCTTGGCAATCCAGTCTGTAATTTCACGCAGAAATATTTCCAATCTTGGCTTCTTCTTGAAAGGGCACTTTGAAATGGATTCGGAGTATTCAGAATACGACTGTTTAAAATATCAAATGTATTGTTCATTTTTAACAAAAAATTAGAGGTAGTTAAAACGCTGTTACTTTTCATTTGTCCAATATTTACACACGTTTTAATGGCAGCATAAACGGTTCTAAAAAAATCTGTGTAACATATTTCACTCGCCTCTTTTGAAATGTATTTGGATTTATATGACACTCGCTAATTTTTGTTAGTGTCCTTGCAGTATTTGACGCCTTATCTAAATAATATACTGTCTTAATGTCTTTCAAGGAAGCATTTTCTTGGTAGAACACTTTTCATCAAGTGCGGAACATCATATACTGCGAAACATTTTTTTTCGTTTACAGTTAAAAATGGTTGATCCGGCGTAATTCCGGATGGTTGGAAAGCAGCTGTATCACTCACCAAGACTCGAACATTTAGACCGGCACATTGTAAAGCGCTTGTATTTTGTATAACAAGCGCGTATAATTCTTATGTTTTTCCAATTTTTTATTAATCCTCTTACCATAAACACTAATGCTTGCGTAGCAATTCCATGATCTCAGTAAAGATGTCCTAGGTCTTGAAAACCTTCGATTAAATCTAGCTGAAAATTGTATTCAATGCGTTTCTTTATGCTCATTCCGCCTATTAGCATTTTTTTCTGCGTAGGTCATAGTCTTCGCTTTACTGGATAGTTTTCTCAAAACCTTTGTATCCGTACCAGTACAAAATTGCGACATTGGAAGTCAAGATGCAATGGTAGTTTTTGAGGGTGACAAAAAATTTAAATCTTTCCTCAGGAAGAGGTACAACGCAGGTAATTTATAATGCATACTTAAGGCGAGCTCCTTTTGGTTTTTTCTCCATGGATTTTTATATTTGTGATGCAGTTGCATATTTATAAATTCACGAAAATATTTAGGTAGGGCAGATGTTGAAGAATGCGATGAATGCAAACATCTTTTGTCATAATTTTCCTTCCCAAAAGTTTAATTTGCGTTCTGTATTTTGGAAATGTAACTTGAACCCTTCTTTTCCTTTTCTTAGGAGTTGACATATCCAGGACTCCCTGCAATCTGGCAAGATGGTTTAGAAAAAGGAACGAACTAATTACCTGCAGTTTTATAACATGACATATATGTATAGTGCGTCCAAAATTGGTCTGTTCAGTATTGCTATCTTGGAAACTATAAGAGATCGAAAGACGGTTAAATGCAGAAAGTTTTAGAGAATTTTGAGCCCACTAAAATGCCATTCTGAAATCAAGGCTATCTCAAATATTTTTCAAAATATCTGAAAAAAACTGAAAATCGACAATTTTTATTTTTAGCTATATCTCTTTTATTTGAACAGATATATAAAAAATAAATTACACTTTGCCATTGTCACTTTTTATCCTCTATTCATTGGTGACAGAAAAAAATTAATCCAACGTTTCGTCGATTAAAGACCATCATCAACTTTATTTTTTCATATGGGGTGGAAATTAGCTAATGCTATAAAATGATTACTTTTTTTATTCTAAATCCAACGATGTATAACACTTAATGATAATTCGACGTTTCGACCCTCATTCTTGACATTTTCAAATATTTCTTTTTTTTATGAAACATTTTTGAAAAAAAAACCACCAAAGCAATTTATGCTGCAAATGTACATTTATTTCAACTCATAATTCATAATAGGACGTCTCGACTCATCAAAAGCATCATCACGTAATCTCTTATGAACAGCAGCTACCTATTTATTACGACATCGAAAAGCCTTTTCAAACCTTATCTTAAACAATGACAGATAAACAACTATTTTATTAAGTTTAAATTTAAGTAAACACCTAACAATACATTTATTTCAAGTGAAAATATTTAGAAAAATGTGAAAAATCCTATTAAAACTCTTTAAAATTAACTACAGCTAAATAATGAATTCATATTCATTAGAGATTACTTGATGATGCTTTTGATGAGTCGAGACATCCTATTAGGAATTATAAGTTGAAATAAATGTACATTTGCAGAATAAATTGCTTTGGTAGTTTTTTTCTGTCACCAATCTAGAGAGGATAAAAAGTGATAATGGCAAAGCGTATTTTATTTTTTTATATCTGTTCAAATAAAAGAGATATAGCTAAAAATAAAAATTGTCGATTTTCAGTTTTTTTCGAATATTTTGAAAAATACTTGAGATAGCCTTGATTTCAGAATGGCATTTTGGTGGTCTCAAAATTCTCTAATACTTTCTTCATACTTTCGATCTCTTATAGTTACAAGATAGCAATACTGCACAGACCAATTTTGGACACACTGTATTCAATTGAGTTGAGTTTTTATGGTATTTGGAATACGTTTGAGACGACGGACCGAATGGGCGAATGTCCTCGGGTAACTTCATCTCCCGAGTACGCTTATGCGAAAAATATGCTAAATATAAGTTAAATACATTGTTGAAACCGACAATAACACATTCAAAATAGACGCCTGAAGGGGTTTAGTCCATTTTGTAGGAAACTTACCATTCAACTTGAAAAATGTACTGTTTATAAGGAAATGGCGCTTATGGTAAAGATACCGTATAAGTACAAAAAAATTACCCTTGAAACCCAAAAAAACACAATAAACACAGTTATCGTAGACATTTGTGATTTAACTGCTTAGTTTAAACTTATCAAAATTACCAAAGCTTTAGACCAATAGCCTTCAAATAATTACACTACTCGTATCGCTGACAAAAAATAGGGTGCGTATACTTGTTTTGATTGCGTAACATGGAGGTATTTTTTGAGTGAAACCGTGAATTACAACTTGATCAGCCGCCGTTACTCGAAAAAAAAATTTTTTTGTTACTTGAACGTAAGACGATAACTGTACGTGTATAAAATAAAATACCTCTTATATCCGTGAATTCATTATTACATGAACATGATTTGTTCATTCATGTGTGTTAAATTAATAAGTTTGAGTAAACATAGTCCATATTACCTGTAAAATTTCGAAATCAATGGGATCTTCAAGAGCACAAGTATTATCATAGTTCATAATCAGATAAAGCAACGTCACACTTGAAACTGCAGCTTCCGTAAGTTTTGACGCCAACTTCCCGTTTTAAAATCAATTTTTCAGGAGAAGGCACTATGTTCATTTGCACTGGCTCATTGATACATTCCGGATCATCAGTGAAATTGATATGATTTGCATCGTGTACGAATGAATTACGCAATGTATTCATATAACCCATTTCCGAAAAATGCATAGTATAAACAGTTTTCTTATTAAGTTCTTTCAGGCTCAATCCAAAAAGATTTACGTTTCCACAGTTCTCGAACCTCTCATTACTTCTCACTGAATCAAGAGGAGAACCAGAAAAAACCGAATCCAGATGAGTTAAACGATTATGTTTGCAATTAAAATAGACGCAACATGCTTTCAACGGCGCCATCACGCAAAGTAATAATAACAACATTATAATAAGCAACAACAAGAAGTAATAACAAACAAAAATAACGATTAACAACAACAAATAACAATAACGGAATCAACAACGGTAAACTGAAATTAGAAAATTCCAAATATTATATGAACCACCAATTAAGAGAGTTCATACAAAAGTGATTGTAAATTGTAACTGCTGAAAAGCGCATTTTTAAATGTCATTATTTAAATCCCCAGTTATCCTTTTATACAGGTTAGATAAAGGTAAGAATTTTCAACGCGTGTCATTACTAACAAGTTGTGGGTAGTGCTCATTCATTCGTTAAACCAAACAGTATATTGTATATACATATTATTTGCACTTTGGTTAAACGAAACGTGTACATTTAATTTTTTACAATATTTAATTTGCTAAACAAGAAAGTATAGCGGTAAAAAAAAATCGAAAAAAAAAAGTTGCGTTATTTTGATTTTTTACGATTCCCTGGACCCGAAAAACAAAATTTTAGAAAATTTTTCAAAATGTGTGTGTGTCTGTGTGTGTGGTTACTCGTCAGCCGAAACTATACGGACGGTTTTGATGAAATTTGGAATGAAGGCCAACGAGACAATTATGTCGACAAAATCAGCTTTTAAACGCAATAGGAACAGGGGGTGAAAGTAAAGGTGTGATTTTAGGGGTGAATTTTAAAACTTTAACATAGAAGATTGAAGTTCAGATTAATACCTCGTATGAAATGCAATTTTTTACAACTTTTGACCAAGCTTTGTCAAGATCGGCCATGATGTCTGGATGTCTCGGAGTGGGGGGTTATTAGGGTCAGTTTTTGGTTTTTTATTAAAACAGCTGAATATTTTAAAGGTATAAAAATACCCCATATATTTTTTAGTATTTTGAAAGAAAGTCCTGTAATGCACCAGCATTCATCTAGTTTAATAGATATAAACGGCTACAGCTTAGTGCAGTTTAAGTTGAAGTTTTGTATATTGTTTATATTAATTACACAATTTATATATATTTCAATAATTCAATAACCTATTGATTCTTTGCTTTGGCACCATTCATGTTTCTGTAGATACCTAAAATTTAACTTTTCATCATTCACTGCTTAAATCGAATTGCACCATTATAAAATTTCAGCACCAAAGTTGTGTAAATGAATATAAATCTGTTGAAAATAACAAACACAAATTGCTGAACTCAATCAGGTAGATCAGGAGGTAATGATCTGACAACGCTGTGAAGAACACAACGATGGGATGGTTGAAAACTATTCAGTTCTAAAATATACTGGTTTACTTAGTTGAATACCAGATGGCCGAGCGCTTTAAAACGGTCGACTAACTTTAGCATACACACTTTTTTAAATGGACATTACTTCTCTTTCCTATTACATACTCTTTCATAATACCAATACTCAACACAAATTCGATTACTATGTAACGTGCAAAAATCAATGTTCAAAGCGATATTACATAATATACAATCTGCTGAATTTACTGTATTCAAATTACAGTAAAAATGGTTGAAATTGACCTAGCAGTGCCACCTATGGAACTTTTACAATATTTCTGTTGGTTGCTAAATCGCCTACTTAGAGTCTGTTTCGTCTACCCGATTAACGCTACATGGCCGTATAGGTAATAAATGTCTTTATGGAAATTTTATCGAATGGGATTTTGTTATATAAAGTTTTAACAATATTGTTAACAATGGGCTTTATAACTAAATTTCCGGAAAAACGTTCTACATTGTGGTTTTGTGTAGCCATTTGTGTAAAGTGAACGCGTTCTTCGAAGATTATCTATTTATAACTCATTGATGGCATCATCAGTTCTAGAAGAGGGATTTTCATTTAACAGGTAATTCATTATATTTTGATTGTACTTACTTTAATTAGATTTACTACTCGCTGATTGTAGCGGATATATACAAGATTATTTGATTTCGCTAATGGTGCCCGATATATGCTAATTAAACCAATCGCTACTTTCAAGACTGATAGTTAACAGTTTTCGTTATTATATCAGTTAAAGCTCGCCTTCGTTTGTCTGGAATTATCATCATTCTGCACAGAACATATATATTTCTTCTCCCTGGCCCTTTTATATTGATAGTTACTACGATTATGGTATATGACTGTACGTTCTCAAGTTTACGATTTATTCGACAGTATCTCAATCTGTATGTCTATGCCTGCATTAACCAGGACGAAGTTGAGGTACCATATGGGTAGGAATGGCAATTTCTCGTCAAACCAGGTCAGAGAATTCCATTATAGCATGCGTTAATTACTTAAACACTAAATTTGTACAATAAGCTTTTGTGCTTCGCAAACTGCCCCTTCAGTTGTCGATATAGTTCCTACAACTGAAAAGTGTGATCTAATGGGAGATACTACTAAACTTATTACGCAACACTTGCCTTTTCTTTGTTTCATGTAACTACTAGATTACGTAGATCACATGTATTGTGAAATTTATGTGAAGTGTGAGTAGCGAACTGTCTTTTGTGTGGTTATGATTAGATAACTTTGATATACTGTCAATACATTGCATTGACCACACCCAGTGTAATTTAATCTTATACGTCCATGATATCGTTTGTTAATTGCTAGCTGCGTGCGCTCCTGTTCCACGACGTTTCGCGTAGTAGCATTCTATTTGATACCGGTTGTGTTTGTAATATAGTTCATGTTTTTCGTTCTTCAAAATTTTTGAGCGTGCTATGGTACTTTTTAAATTTGTCTTTTAGATTTTAGAATTGTCTTGTACTGTAGATTGGAATATTTAGGTTTGTGTGATTTTTTAAGACAACAGCAAGTCAAGTTACCGAATTTAAACGGATATTTACTTTGTTGTCTGCGAATTTTCCTTTTCAGGTTAAAACCTTTAAAGATCTTTCAACGGACCCTACAAGTTGAATCAACAAGTTAAAACTTTAACCTTTTTGTCTTTCGGAATAGTTGATTATTTTTGCCCTCGTAATATCATACGTGTTCATGTGATAATTGATTGAACTCGTTAAGTGTTAAAATGTGTAGATTTATACGGAACGTGTTTAGCCCTTTTGGAGAAAATTTAGTATAAAATATTTATACAAATATTTGCATGTGATGATTAAGTGTGATCATTACATTTTATGTATTTATACTAAACGTGTTTAGTCCTTCTATGGGAATTTGAATAAAATAAGGTTACTACGGGAACTGGTGTTTGTTAATTATTTCTGTCTCTTCTCTCCGGTTTAAGCTTTACGAGGTCTCTCTTATTAAACCATGATTTACGGTTTTAAAGCTTGTGGCGCTCAATTCTTGTTGGATCTCTTTATCACTTTTACTACACTTTGTTTTTTTCTCACTAACCTAATTATATTTATATTTATCTACGCTTCAAAACTACACACTCCAACAAAGTGCTCTACAGTTGATCTACCGTTTGACTGAGTTCTCAGCCGAGCTGCTTTCTCCTTTTATGTTACGTGATAGGTTAGAAAAGTAGCAACTATCACATCCAAGTCTGAATTTTTCGTTTCAATACATAACATGGCTAAGTTGCTTAATCTCTCATTACTCATTCGACTTCTTAAATAAGTTTTTAACCGAGAGTAAGAAAACGTGCGATCACGAGCTTCGCTTAATACTGGTATTGTAATGCACATGATACAAGGTTTGTAAATTTTAGTGAAAGTTAACCTGTATGTATGCAGCATATCACATATTTGTTATTTTCATGTTTTGCTTTGCTTAAAAATTTTCTATGGTGGTTGGTAACGTTTTAATTCGGTTTGTAAAAGCTCCGTATCAATCTTGCAGTGCCTTACGAGCGGATGGATTAAGGCAATTCAACCTGACATCATGCCTTTGTTTTGATAAAATCTTTTGCGAAACAGTTTGATGTAGTACTGGTCTAAATAAGTAGACCTTTGCATATGTTTTTGGTTCATTTGATTCACGATCTTCTATGTTTAATTGTTTAGTTATGGCGTTATTTGTAAACTAACAGACATCAATAAGCGCTAAATTTAATTTTTAATTAAAACAATGTACATAAATAGCCTGTAGAACTTCTTTTTTAAATAACGCTAGCACCCTGTTCAAATGACCACTCATCACACTTACTCCATCGTATGTTTGCGCAACACACTTCTGAATATCTAATTTACAAGTTAATAACCTATCTTTAATATAAACATATAGCAATTAGCATCCAAGTTCTTTGCAGCGGTATAACCCAAAAATCGTTCATAAACGGTACTTTGATAGTAATGCACAACCACCGAAATTTGTTCAATTTTCCAATATCTTTGGTTTCGTCTACCACGATGGCAAAATATTCATATTCACCAACTTGTCTGATAATTTCATGAGACACAAATTTTCCAGGTATTGCAAACAATTCGTCTTGAATGAATGACGCGTGTATTTCGCGTTTTGTAGACTATGGTGCAGCCTTTCTTTAAGAGCGCTTCTGCAATTAGTTCTAAGCACGACCCTGTTTAAAATTATTGCTTATTTCGGGTATAGGTAAACTTACCTTTATTTTCACTTATTTCAGTATTGTCGGCTTCTCTAATAGTAATTATCTTCAAGTATTGTCTATCTTCCTCCACAGTTTTAGCGTGTGCATCAGCTTAACAAACTCACGGCCGAAGAACCTTTCAGCAAGTTTGTAAAGTAAATCCACTTAATTTTACACTTTTTATGAAAATCACTAACAGAGTGTCTTTTAAAACCCCTTTTCCATGACGCATTTCCAATTTTTAAATCCAAAGGTAAAAATTTCCGACCCCAAATAAACGACCAGGGAAACACGCTATATTTCAGACAGGTAAATTAACAATCGAAAATTTGAAACTTCGCCATTTGTTTCCAAATTTCTTCTGAGAAAACATCCAGTTGTGGCTGCGAAGGACCAGCACCTTTTGATGTTGCTAAATCCTTGGGACCTGACTTTGTCAACGGGTTGATGTTGAGTCACTGCTACAGCCACGTTCGCGAACACTGACCGTAACCGTTTGTGCAATAATTACTGCCGAACCGGATGATTCACATTCATCAACTTCTTCAGTTTTATTCTTTTTAACTGAAGTGAAGTAAGTTACTACCTTCGCGTTTACTCATTTTGAAAAATAGGTAAGTAGTTTTAGATGTTACGCTCCCGCTACGGCTACCAATGTTGCTTAAAAACTGAACTTCATCTAATTTAAAAAAAGTACGGTATTGAGTCTTGGAAACTGCAAGCCAAGAACGTCGAAACATATACGTAGTCGGCAAATATTAAATTATGGGTTCCTATGATAAACAAAGCAATGTACGTGTTTAAAGGTTTAAACGTCCCTTCGCGTACAAAAATGGAAGATAAACGAAATTAAATAATAATTTGTAAGTTTCACGTCCATACTATATTTCGACGTAACTTTAAATTTTTCAAAATGCTCTAAAGTTTGGGTGGCCACTTAGGTAGGCACTGTAACTAACAGGTGAGACACGCGCCCACTCAGGCTCCCTTTGGCGTCCTCACTGCAGACGAAAGTTTATAACTACGAGCTACAATCTACGTTGTAGTTAATCCAGTATGTGTTTTATTGCAATACAGGCTCTGCCAGTAAAGCTGGAAAGTTTGAGGTACCCAATTTTTGCAGAAAATTTTTATTTTTAAAACTTTTCTTTCCAGATTTGAGTAGAGGAAAGTATGCTATTTTATGTCTTAAAAATAATTCCGCTCAAATGGGAACCATGTCTTCGTAAACACTCTTCTAACTTAGATTGAACATTTTTGGTTATTCGACGGAGCAGGACAGGTTGAATTCGATTTACTTCTTGTTTGATGTTCGATGCCAATTCCGATAAGGTTTGTGGTCTATACCCCCTCGTCACAAATCCGCAAAAATCGCATGCCGAAAGATCAAGGATTTAGTGGCCAATTTTTTTTTGCCAAAAGTCAATGTTTCCATGACTTGATTATTGTTTGAGAGTTACTAACATTTAAACAGATACATGGACAAATGGTTAGGCGTTTAGCGTGCGTTTTGCATAAAATCGTTTTATAAAAATGGTGAGTGTGTGACTTCGGTACAACAATCGTTTCGTAATAATTTCAATGTTTCACGACATGGAAGTGTGCGTCCGCTCATGCAATTATACAGTGAGTAAGGAAGTTTGAAAAAACTGGCTCCACATTAAACTTGAAGCATAAAGGGGGAATAAGGTCGGTAAGAACGATGGAAAATATTGATAGAGTGCGAGTAGCATTAACACGTAGTGCACTGCGTTCTGCAGTGTTTCTGTACTAAACATTAGCGGCACATCGTTACGACCAATTTTACATCAAGACTTATCTTTCCACCCTTACAAAATTCAAGTCGTCCAAGAGTTGAAAACTTTATTCACCACATATTTGTGTCAGATGAAGCACGTTGCCATTTAAAGGGATATGTAAACAAGCAGAGTAGTCAATTGGAATCACAAAAACCCAGAAAATATACACCGAAAGCCATTACATAGTCCGAAACTTACGTTTTGGTGTGCAATTTCATCATCTGGTATTATTGGGCCATATTTTTTTCCAAGACGATAAAGAAAACGTTTGTGACGGAAGAGTTACCTAGGTTTCCGGACATCAATTATTTTCAGCAGGACGGGGCTACAAGTCATACTGCTGGCGTGTTTATGACTGCTTTAATCGAGCTTTTCCTGGGCCGACTAATTTCCAAACATGGTGACATTTCGTAGCCCGCTAAATCCCCTGATCTTTCAGCATGTGATTTTTTCTTTGGGCATTTCTGAAGAGCAGGGTATACAGTAATAGACCACAAACCTTACCGGAATTATCAATAAACATTATACAAGATATTGAGCGAACTCAACCTCTCTTGCTCTGCCGAGTAATGGAAAATTTTCAATCTAGATTAGAAAAATACCTCTCACTTGAGCGGAATTATTTTTAAGACATAAAATGGCATACTTTCCTCTACTCAAACCTATAAAAAAAGTTTTGATAAGTATTTTCTGAAAAAATTGGGTACTTCAAAATTTCCCGCTTCACTGGCGGACCCTGTATATACATAATCAAGATAAATCAACGCGTAGATGGCAAATTCCCATAAAACGTAAAATGTCCTTTTTATATTAAACTCGAATATACAAAAAAGATTAAATGGTGGTCGTTCTCATTAAAATGTAGACATTTTTAAAAATTGAAAAAAACGTGTTTTATCGCCGGTTCCTTATATAAACTCCGTTCCTTCGGATTCTATCCTGTCCGTAACTATCCTTACTCACACCTTATGTATGTATGTATATTGGGAATACACGGTAGGTGTCGGAAAGCTCATGCAGCTCGCCCTCCTCCTTGGGGATGGAATGAAACACGCTGCTTTTTCATTTTTTATTGCATTATTGGCAACAATGCAGTTCTTCAAGTTCAGAATTTTCGAGTTAATTCAAAAAAATGATATATTTGTCGCCGAGGAACAGTTTGAAACTAAAATTTCATTGTATCAATATCCATTCTATTTATAAAAATTAAATACGTGTGTTACCTATAATTTGAGAAATACTTATGAAGAATGGCCTGCTATAACCATTATTGCAAAATGTGTATTGTATACAGTTCCCTTAAAAATATTAGTGTATCTTTCCCAATGATTTGCTCATTGTGTATAATACAAATTTGTATTTTCCTGTTCTATAATGTCATTATTACATATGTATATTTGTACTAAAACGCTCATTTTGCAACTTTTCAAATAAAAAAATTGATTAAAGATAATCACAGTTTTCAATATGATAATTACAACACCGTGGGAAAAGTACGTTATTGATCGCATTTATGTGACGTCATTTTGAGGTAAAGTTTATGTTTATGTTCGGTATTTAACGTCATTTTAATACTTCATTATCTCGTAATTTTATGAGATCGCTAGAATGTGACATTAGGAGGTTACAATCACGTCAGCTTAACAAAAAATATCGTATAAAAAGGCCACACAAAATTAAACGTTATAATGACTTGGTGTGTGTGCTTCCTGGGGTAACTTATACTAAAATAATGGAAAAGTACCAAGCTTTATATTATTAGTCCTAACGATGTGTAGCAATAAACCGTAAACACAACATTACATACATAAGTAAACAATGATTAATAAGTACACAAGAATGAACGGAGAAATGAGTTGGAGGTGAAGAAAAAGTATGTCCTCTTTCAGGAGAGTTTGCTTTCTGAAGGAAGGAATATAGATCCCTCCGTACTATTACTTTCCCTTCGGAGCCAAATCCGACGTTGGAAAATAAACGGTACTAAGCACTTCTTTACATGGTGTTCGGGTACGTACACCGTGGGAGTGATTTTTTGGTTCGCTATTTGAAGGGGATAGGAAGTTAGGTAGCAAGGTTAAGATACTAGACTAAGCTGCCGGATATAGTTCAGGTCCGGGTGTCAGAAAGTAAAGTAATGAGCAGGTAGGGTTAATAATCAAAAACACAAAAGTCAAAATTAAGATGCAAAGGTAGTCAGTGTTCGCAAGAATATTAGTAAGAATAAGTGTAAGAGTGTTTTGGAAATAAAATTACATATATATATATATATATATATATATATATATATATATATATATATGTGCATGGTGTGCAAATATCGCACCAAATGGGATTATGTAGAAACGGTTTGACATTTAGATTTGACCTTTGGTGGTGTTAAATAATATATAAATACCCATATTTGGATATGAGTTGCATTTGTTTTGTGCGACTGGTGTTTGTCAGAGGCAGTCATCTTGAATTTCTTTAAATGGCAACCTAGGTTGAGTTTGGTGTCATTTGGCAGGTAATTGATTTAGAAATACAGCACGGTATATAATAAGCTTGTTTATTCTAAAATAACGAAGAAAATTAAGATATTAAACAAATAGTTCAAGTGAATAAAACAAAAGGATTGATCAAGAAAATTGAGTTACTTAATTGATGAAAATCACAATAACTGCTCAAATTGTTGTCCATTCACTTCTTGACAATATCATCAACAAAAGCACCCAATGCATTCTGCAGATATGCCAGAGGAATGTTTGTCATCGCAATTCTAATTGGAGGTTCTAATTCATCTAATGTTATTGTCCTATTAAATAAATAAGTAAATAAACACACTTATTTCCACAGAAACAAAACCGTATTGTAGTATTTGCTATCAGTTCAAATCAGAAAAGCGATAAAGAGTATTGGAAATTACTAAAATTGATAACAATCCGTAGTGCAATACTATTTGCTATTTATATATATATATATATATATATATATATATACATATATATATATATATATATATATATATATATATATATATATATATATATATAAACAAGTTACAAATAATTAAAATATAACAAGCGTATGTTTGTATGTAGTGTGCAGTTTGAGGATCCTCTCCAAAGCGTGAAGCGCTGTTGGAGAGACGGTAATGTTAGACAGAACATAAGAATGAAGAATTCGATACTGTATACTTAATATTGGGTGTCAATCTTCGCGTCGGACCTTTGCATGATTACCCGAAAAGGACAAATACCTCCTGACCACGCGTGAGGGGCACTCCCCACAGGTAAGTCGCAGTTTTCGCCTGAGGGAGTGCCGCTGCTACTTTTCGGATGACAGGTAGCACCCTCTCCATATTGAGACCTCTGAGGGGGGCCAATATGTCGTCAAACCCTAAAGCGGATTGAGATAGCGGGGTATCGACAGCGGGAGTAGCCGCTTTCGGTACTTCCGCTTTGTTAACTACATCTGGTTTCGCTCATGCGTAACTGACGCCTGTCCGAGTTGAAGAAGGCGCCGTTGTCGTTGGTCTGTGTTCCTTACGCCTTCTTCCTTTGTGGAGGTCGAGGGAACTTCGGGCATCCCCTATAGCTAGCGGGGTGGTCCCCACCACAGTTAACACACTTTTCCCGGTCCGTGCGGGGTTGAGTGCATTGACTGGAGTGGCGATATTCGCACACTTTACACAGGATGTCGACGTCCTGCAGCAACGCTGTGCGTGACGGAGACGTTGGCACCGGTGACAATACCCGATGCCGGATTTCCGCCGTAGCCCTTTACCGTGACACGGAGGCGGGCGACGTACTCCATCTCTCGGCTCTTTGCTTGGTAAGTGCACCAACAATAGGGGAATCTCTCGACCTCGCTGTTTCATTCTGAAACAATAAATTACTTTAATGTAAGCTTCGAGCTAACGTCAGCTTCGGATAGCTCTACGGGCAGGACCTTAGGGAGACGCTCACTCCTTACGTGTATATATACCTAAACAGCCGGTTCGGTTCTGGAGTGAGGCAGGCTGGATGCGGGTTTCCTCGCTGGTTGGCTTGGCTCTCGCGATCGGTTGTCTATCCAGTTCGCGGATAAAGCAACCCAGTTCTCCCCCTGACAAAGGATTACCAGGGTACTTTATCTTCTTTGTCTTCTAGGGTCTGCCTCTATTGCATCGCTGTAGTCCGTTGGAGGCGGCGTTGGCGGGCGGATGGTCGGGTTCTTTGGCCTCTTCTTCTGGGTAACTAAGGCATCGAGACTTGAGTATCCGGGACGGGCATATTCTTCTTGCGTTTCTCGCGTGGCGTCGTTGTCAGCTGCGGCGGCGCTGGACAGCGATGGGGCAGCTGGTTGTGCCTCGGCTGGCGCGTGGACGTTTTCTGCTGGTCCTGGTGGTGGTGTCTTCTTGGGCCGTCGTCTCTTCTGTGCGGCGACGGCAGGTGGTGCGTTGCTGCTCCGTGGCGGCTGGTACGCCAGGCAGAGCAGCGACGGAATTTGCTGGCTTGCGGAATCGATAACGGAAACCGCAATCCTCTTCGGAGTGGGTCGTGTCGACGAACTTCTTAAAACCTCGCTTCATCGTGAACACGATACAGGCAGTTGTTGCCTTTTTCGAAACTATTGGATTACGATAAGTATTAATGTTTATCGTTCGAGTCCCAATTCAGGGATTTTTTTGGAAAGCGGGTGGTCGGATATTTGTAAGGAAACTGGACAGGAGTGGGAAGGGCATGCGCAACTGATTGGATTTTTAAGCAATATGGGAACAAAGTTGCGGAAATAACCAGGAAATAAGTCTTGGTAGGAAGTTATTTTCTAGGAGATAAAAATTAATTAGGATATTTGGATCACTGCAACAGAGGGACATTATTCTGTAAATGTAATAATAAATAATTTTTTCACGTGAGGTATGGTTTGATCCAGTAATTGTTAGCGCATTTCACCAAAATTTAAAAAAATGCGCTATTGGCCGAGTTTTGTCTGCCCGACCTCCCGTCACTCCGTCAGCCTGTCATTTCCGTATGGCATGTTTTTGGAAAGCTACAGAACTGATTTTGGTGTCAAATCAAACTATACAATGTAAGTTGAACCTCTCTTTAGTACTCCTATTTTCTATGCCTACATCTCCTCTGTAAATGGGGCAAAGAGTGTAAGGGATAAAAATGATCAAGCTACAGAACCAAGTTTGGTGCTAAAAAACAAAACACAGCTCGAGTATTACGTGTTTTGTAATTTGTAGCTTTAAATCGCGAAACGGGCGATGGAATTTCGAAAGAAACAAACGATTGCACGGGTCGTCGTAAACTTATTGAACACACCCCGTACATATAAAAATTCCAAGTCATAGCACGTTCATTTGAATACTTTTTAAGTATCCCTCGTATACATATAAATTTATATTTCTAATTGTTATAAAACTCTGAATCAAATAAATGAACATTACCCTGTTTAGAAAATTCAAAACAAAAAGTTGATTTGATAATTTTTATATCGACAAAACGTTCAAATAACCTCTATATATTTTACGAATACTGTCTCTTTAAAAATCGTATTTAAACATTCATCATAGCTTTAAATCTTAATACTTTAATTCTGAGATTTATACTTAATAAAATATTCTGTTATTCGTGTTCTGTATTTTACTGACTGTCGAACAGTTCAAAACAGTTCAAATAAAGTTTTGTAGCTCATAAAGCAATTTAAAATCGATCATTAAACTAAAAAATACTCAAAAAGTAATTTCAATTATCAATAGATAATTTATCTCAGCTGACACAAATATACAACAAAAGTAATTTAAATAATGGAGATATATTGACCAATTTGCAATTGTAAATATGCACAAACACGTGGCTTCCAAAAAGCCACAAAAATCACATGGTATATATTAAAAATTCCCCCAAAACCAAAATATATAAAGTTCCATTACCCTTTTTCTTATAATAAGAAATTATTAACTCAACAAACACGATAATCGTACTTATATCTGTTTAACAAACCTAAAAACGCATATTTCGTGCGTTTCTTTGCCAAGTAGAAGTCCGGATGGACACAACACAAACGAAACTAAGAAAAACGTATCCATCTTGAATTTACTTTGTAAATTCCCTTACAACTCTCCGAAAAACCATTAATTGTAATTATATTCACTCTGTATATTATCCAGACCATAACTCAACTCTCTATGAAAATTTCACTTGTGGGCGAATCCTCTTTCCGCAAAATTTAACAACCTCCATCACATTCTAACAACTTCATTCTTGAACATGCATTCAATTTTCCATTATTGCACAATATTACAAATTTCTACAACCAAAATATGCATACATATTACTTATTGCACATTAATACAATATCAATGTATCATAATCTTACTTGCTCATACGTCTACAACCATTTCTTTAATCCTAATTCTTTTGTCTATAGCAGCAAAAGACCAGTGGCAAATTACTAGTCTTTTAGCAGTGCCGTCTCAGTAAAAATTTACTCAAAATACTACTTTTCAACCAAATTTAATGCTTTCAACATGAAAATCTTTCTACAACATTCAAATATTCTTTCATATGATATCTAATGCTTCATTAAAAATTCCAGTGGTGTATAATTTACACCAACTGACATTCTACATACACAAAAAAAAATTTTTTTTCGTGCAAACTCACTTCATTTACATTCAAAACACGTTCCATACGTTATTAAAATACTGCATATACACGATGCGCCAGATAACCTTACACCCTTTATTGAGTTACATACGTGCTTTTTTTTTCATTCACTTTCCCGGTCTCCTGTCATCACTGTGTTGTTGGAGTTATAACCTGTCAGCACTTGTTAGGGTGGACATGGCAGTACGATTTACGTAACAGGTAAGTGAAGGGTGCCGATAGCTCAGTAAACGGGAGTGTGGGTGGATGTTGATTTGCGTGTACAGTGAATAAAATATCATAAATAAAAACCGGAAAAGTTATAAATCAAACTGCGCCAATTTGTTTAAAATCGAAAATATTATTATAATTATTACATAAATAAACACCGGTACTATACAGTAATGTTCAAGAACGACGAAACTTGCTTACCTTTCGTAGCATTCAACCAAATCAATCAGTAAAAGTGATCCTGGACTGGTGCTACAATAAACTTTTAAAATATTCGCAATATACATATTGCAGGGGTCATCAATCTTAATGAGTCAACCTTTACTTTACTCGACGTTAAGTTTAGTCAAACTATATTAAAAAATCTTAATCATAATCAATAAAATAGCGTAAAATATCATAAAGGAAGTAATGCTAAAAGGTTTTGTAAAAAAAGTCACTGCAAGGCCGTATAATTTCGGAGATTACCATTAAACAAATAGCAACAAGAAAAAAATAATCAAAGCTATCGTTGATTACTAAATTACATGAGTCGTAAATAATGGTTTTACTGCAAGATGGGACGTAAATCACATGTCATGTTACATACGAAATAATAATACGCTTAAAGTTCATTAACACTTTATTAAAGCTTGCAAGTTCATAATCCAAAATTAAATAATGTTAAACCTTAATTTTAATTACCTCAAACATCATCACATTGAACACGTAGCAAAAAAAAATCCAACAAGTTTTGAAACGCAAGCATAAGTACACAATAAGAGAAACAAGTAATAATGTGAAAATCAGAAAAGGCGACGAATGCGCTTCGGTATTTGAATCAACAGGTTTGAAGGATGTCCATACGTAAGTATACAATAAAAGCGATTTCATCCATTTACGCAAATACAAATACACAACTTTACTTAAACAACAAACACAGAAAGGTAACTAATTTAAATTCGTACAGATTTTCGGTCTACTTTTTCTTTCCCAACTCACAGCGACAGGATGTAAAAGAGTCCTGTTCAAGTACAAATGATCTTTTTAGTTGATCGGAAAAACAATTTGTCTCGCCAGGTAAAATTAGTTAACTCTCTTAATTTACAATCGCAAACAAACAGCGAAATATTTAAATCTAGGCCAGGCGTCCTTCTATTAACTGCACCTCCTGGTTTTATTAACACAAACGGCTGCTTAATTATACGTAACTTTTCGTTATATAAAATTACTTTAACAAATTTTTTACACAAACAATCTATTTTTTACTTTTTAAACACCTGTAGTGGCCCGAGATCTTTCAAAAGCAAACAAACATACACGACACATGTGTCAATCTTCTTAAAACGTAAAACTAACCTAGGAAACAGAAAAGCGCTAAAAATCAACACTTCCCCTTCTCAATGGAAACGAGAATGTTACTAATAAACAAGAAAACCCCAACACAGAAATCTCCCCGGGATGATTGAATTCTATCTTTAATCCACAAGCAGTGAACGGCTATCTTACCCACGGTATCTTCAGGTAACCACCGGGTACTCCGTAGGTATATTTTGCATGCACTGTGTGCTAAATCACCAGCCCCAAGACCTCTCAACTAACTGCGACAAGTAACTCTTACTGACTAAATAAAAAACCAAAACAAAACCCTCTACCCCATCTTTAACAACCGCTACAGGCTGGTCAACTCAGAGAAACAAAGATGTATATCATACTTACTATCTTGTTTGTGACTATCATTTATAATCCTATTTATATTAAATCAAGTCCTGAAGAAGGAACAAAAAATATAGTTCCGACAGCTCGACCAAGCTTAAAAATCGAGTTTCATTAAGCAAAAAAAAGCGCTGACTAAGATTTCCCGTTATCAAACCTTATTCATTTTAACCATATAGGCATTATTTTGAAGTAACTATGTATATATATATATATATATATATATATATATATATATATATATATATATATATATATATATATATATATATATATATATATATATATATATATAGGGTCCGCCAGTGAAGGGAAATTTTGAAGTACCCAATTCTTTCAGAAAATATTTATTATCAAAACTTTTTTTTACAGGTTTGAGTAGAGGAAAGTATGCCATTGTGTGTCTTAAAAATAATTCCGCTCCAGTGAGAGCTTTTTTCTGTGAACACTCTTCTTATCTAGATTGAACGTTTTCCGTTACTCGGCGGAGCAGGACAGGTTGAATTCGCTCAATTTCTTGTGTAATGTATATTGCTAAGTCCGGTAAGGTTTCTGGTCTATTACTGTATACCCTGCTCTTCAGACGTACCCAAAGGAAAAAATCACATGCTGAAAGTTCAGGGGATCTTGCGAGCCACGAAATGTCATGTTTGGAAATGAGTCGGCCTGGAAAAAGTTTCCTTAAAGCAGCCGTAGTCACACGAGCAGTATGACTTGTAACTCCGTCCTGCTGAAAATAATTGATGTCCGGAAACCTAAGTAACTCTTCCGTCGAAAATGTTCCGATCATGTGTGTGTAGCGGTTTGCCATAACAGTTGTGGTATTTCCTCTATCGTCTTGGAAAAAATATGGCCCAATAATACCAGATGAAATTGCACACAACACTGTAAGTTTCGGACCATGTAATGGCTATTGGTATACCTGTCCTGGGTTTTAATCATTCCAATAGCGACTATTCTGCTTGTTACATATCCGTTTAAATGAAAATGTGCTTCATCTGACATAAACATGTGGTTTTCATCATCATGTACACGTCGCAATATTTCTTTGCTGAAAATCCTGCGAGCAAGCATATCAGCATCTTTCAACCCTTGGGCGGCTTGAACTTTGTAAGGGTGGAAGGATAAGTCTTTATGTAAAATTCGTCGTGACAATATGTCACTAATACTTAGTGCAGAAGCATGTTTCACTGCAGAACGCAGTGGACTACGTGTTAATGCTACTCGCACTCTTATCAATGTTTTACTGCGTTCCTACAGACCGCATTGCCCCTTTATGCTTTACGTTTAACATTGTGTTAACATTTTGGTTTCAGTTATAGTGTTCGGGTCATTATGACCTCGGAGCCTATAGATGTCGTTTTATTGTCGTTAAATTGATATTACAGTAAATAATAATAAGAAATAAGATGTAGTATTTATTATTTATTACATTTTATTACGTTATTTTATGGTTATTTATAGCGGATTTGCTAGGAGAGTGGAAAAGGAGTGGGAAACTGATAGGATTTATAAACACTACTACATTCAGTATGAGGAAACAAATAGGAAAGAAGCTTTGATAGGAATTTCTGTACTAGGATTGGATAATTAATTTGTGATGATTTTTAGGATCATTACAAGAGGGACAAAAATTGCATCTTTTACGCTTGGATGTGGTTGATTGTTGCCTTACTTCGGCATTACTGGTTGAAGAGCGTGACTATAACCATTTCAGCTGCAGGAATACTTCGAGGGAGACGTTTTTTTTCTTGCAATAATGGAGTGATCAATAAATTACCAGCTCTTCAAGAAATAGACGCCGTATTGTAAGTTTATCAGAATTCCAGGTTGGAGTTATTTTGCACCACAGAACATAAGCGTTGTAAGCTGAAACGTCCCTGATATTGTAAATCATAGTCATGTTGTTATTAACTTGTCTAACGTATCTACAGTACCTTTAGTTTTGTTGTAATCTAAAATCATAAACGGTTATTTATGATCTTGGTTACACACTCCGTTATCGTGGTGCATGGTGCTCATGAGCGTAACACTTTTATTCCGTTTCGGAATATAGTAAACTATCGACGTGTCCTTGGTAAATTAAAATTTTGGAGAAAGAACTTCTTTCCTGATGCAGACCAATGCAACGGGCAACTCAGGCTTATTTTTGCGAGTAGTGCCAAGCATGGTTATTTTTCTTTCCAATAAAATCTTCCCCAGATAGTACGAGGTAAAAAAATTGTCACATTTTACGTTGTGACCTTTAAGTAAGATCTAGCATAACTCTTTTACCTTTCCCGAGGTAAACTTGCATGTTATGTGCATAAGCAGTTACACAATCGCATAAAGTCCAAATCTTGACTCCATATTTAGCAAGTTTGTTCACGATATACTGTCTAAAGAACAAAGCCCTCTAAAAGGTACCAATTGCGCATCTACTGTTACATTTTTTGTGAACATTATAGAGCTTAGGTAGAATTGCAACCCAATCATCCCACAAGTCCCGCATGGGAGCCAATTTATCAGTTTGGCGTCGTTGTGGTCGAGTTTTTTTTCTCGCCAAAGCGAATTATTCGTGAAATTACATGAAATCGTTGCTCTGAATATTGGACGACCTACATTTCCATCCCACAGACTAGCTGTTGCCTCTCCATGAGATTTATACACTCCGGCTAGAAACAGTAGGCCAAAATGTGATGCTAATTCAACTAATGTTAGTTCTTGAATCGTGTCGTCACAAAGTCTTTTTCCTTTTACCTTTGACATTTGCAAAATTAAGTTTACAAGGTTGGGTGTAAAATGTAAGAAGTACGTGGATTACATATCAACTATTCGCGACGTAGCATACCTTGTTGGCCCAAGAATCAACGAAATAATATTTGCTGCTGATAACCTTCCCGATTGATGTGTCTTTTCATTATATACTATATTGCCATCTTTTGAAGTTACGTGATTATCCGTAACAGCGTTCATCTGAAATCGTAGCTTCCACTTCATCATCCGATTCGCTACTCTATATCTCGGTTTCGGAAAAATGGTCTTCAGAAGCATTAGAATCATTATCAGAAACACACAAAGGTTTCTCAAGTTCATTATCGGTAAGCAGACCCTCACTACATATTTTCAATAATAAATTTCAATTGTTAGGTATTTCTTATTAGAGTATAGAATCAAGTTTGATATTTACTACGAAACTAACACACAGATGCTCACTGGCTACATTTATACGCGCAGCCATAGACAAGTCTCAACAGGATTAAACTCGTTTACCGGTACGAAATGAACACATGCAATATGCTCAATAATACATGGCAATAAGTTATTTATATTTATGAAAATAAAACAAAACAAATACATTCGTTTATGATAATAATCTGCTTCTTGTTTTACTAATTTGAACCACACAAAATCACCGGGTCATATACACCCAAACACAGTGAGTGTAACAAATGGATTAAAAATAAACTAATTATAATATTCTAATATCAATCTAAGTACACCGTTATTAGAGTAATGAAATAAAAGTTATGCAGTAGCAACAAAATATTTGAATAAATTAACGAATTATGCACATTAGAAGAACACGATTTGGTCATGTTGACCCGAAACAATAGGAGGGTTAATCTGGAGTCAGTTTCTTCAAACTTTCTTACCCACTGTACAATTGCATGAGCGGACGGCACATTTCCATGTCCTGAAAATTATTACGAAACAAACGTTGTACCGAAGTCACTCAATTACCATTTTTATAAAACGATTTGACGCAAAACGCACGCTGAACGCCTGACCACTTCTCTATTTAAATTTCAGTAACTGTCAAACAATAATCAAGTCATGGAAACATTGGATTTTGGCAAAAAAAATTTGGCCGCAAAATCTTTTGATCTTTCGGCATGCAATTTCTTTTGCGGATTTCTGAAGAGCGTGGTATAGAGTAATAGACTACAAAACCTTACCGGAATTAGCATCGAACATCAAACAAGAAATTGAGCGAATTCAAGTCGTACTCCGTCGAATAACCGAAAATTTTCAATCTAATTTAGAAGAGTGTTTACAAAGACATGGTTCCAATTTGAGTGGAATTATTTTTAAGACATAAAATGGCATACTCTCCTTAACTCAAACATTTTCAGAAAAAAAATTGGGTACTTCAAAATTCCCGCATCACTGGCGGACCTTGTATATATATATATATATATATATATATATATATATATATATATATAGTGTGACCATTTAAGTCCGCACAGTATGGGGATTTTGTTTAACTTTGACTTTAGCATAGATCTGATTATCGCATCCATTTTTGCTTCAAATAAAACCAAAGATGAACTATAGTAAGTTGACTTTACAACCGACCTCACCTGTCAAAAATCACATTTTTAAGAAAAAAATGAAAAAAAAACGCATAAATTACCCGAATTTCGAAAAAATATATTAAAAGAAGTTGTACATTTTGTCATTTTAAACCTTTGTGTCAATTTTCAATGGCATACCATGATTTTTGATTTTTGGCAGTTTTTTGACTTTCGACCAATTCTTTTTCAGCTTGATTTTATGTAACCTACGTAAAATCCCTTATCTAATGAAAACTCAGCATATCTAATCTATTTGAGCCGAAAACAAAATGTTTTTTGTTATTTTTCCAAAAATGATATAATTTCATCCATCATCAGAAGTCATGTTTGGTGCAAAGTTCGTTTAACTTTTGTTTTTAACTGAAATATATTACTACGTAACTGCCATTACAGATTATGATTAGAATGTAAAATGTGTTATTTATCATAATAAGTCAAATTTATCCTTTTGAGAAATACGTTTAGCTGAAGTATTAAAAGAAAGAGATAAAACAGCAAATTGTTAAATTTATGTCTGTAATAAAAAACATTACGTTGTTAAAAATTTTAATTCAATGCTAAGAAAACTTTTAACATACCCCACCAAATTTGAATTGAGTTTTCTATGTAACTAGAAAAGCAAAAAATATTTTTTTGCTTCGAAACAAAAGTTACACGAACTTTGCACCAAACATGACTCATGATGGTGGATAAATTTTTATAATTTAAAAAAAAATCTTGAAAGTCATTTTACTTAAATAGACTTGGCGTGTTGAGTTTTCATTAGTTAAAGAATTTTACATAGGTTACATCAAATCAAGATGAAAAATAATTGGTTTAAATTCAGTACATAAGTCTAAAAGCACAGAATTAACAACTTTTTGTAATAATTTTTTCCGAAATTCGGACAATTTATGCGTTTTTTTCAATTTTTTTCTTAAAAATGTAATTTTTGATAGATGACGTCGGTTGAAAAACCAACTTACTATACTTCATTTTTGGTTTTATTTGAAGCAAAAATGGGTGCGATAATCAGAGCTATGCTAAAGCCGAGGTTAAAAAAAATTCCCGTATGGTGCGGACTTAAATGGTCACACTATATATATATATATATATATATATATATATATATATATATATATATATATATATATCAAGGTCCGCCAGTGATGCAATTTTGAAGTACAATTTTTTTCTGAAATGTTTGAGTTAAGGAGAGTATGCCATTTTATGTCTTAAAAATAATTCCATCAAATTGGAACCATGTCTTTGTAAACACTCTTCTAAATTAGATTGAAAATTTTCGGTTATTCGACAGTACGACTTGAATTCGCTCAATTTCTTGTTTGATGTTCGATGCTAATTCCGGTAAGGTTTTGTAGTCTATTACTCTATACCACGCTCTTCAGAAATCCGCAAAAGAAATTGCATGCCGAAAGATCAAAAGATTTTGCGCAAATTTTTTTCCAAAATCAATGTTTCCATGACTTGATTATTGTTTGACAGTTACTGAAATTTAAATAGAGAAGTGGTCAGGCGTTCAGCGTGCGTTTTGCGTCAAATCGTTTTATAAAAATGCTAATTGAGTGACTTCGGTACAACGTTTGTTTCGTAATAATTTTCAGGACATGGAAATGTGCGTCCGCTCATGCAATTGTACAGTGGGTAAGAAAGTTTGAAGAAACTGACTCAGATTAACCCTCCTATTGTTTCGGTCAATATGACCAAATCGTGTTCTTCTAATTGCATAATTCGTTAATTTATTCAAATATTTTGTTGCTACTGCATAACTTTTATTTCATTACTCTAATAACGGTGTACTTAGATTGATATTAGAATATTATAATTAGTTTATTTTAATCCATTTGTTACACTCACTGTGTTTGGGTGTATATGACGATTTTGTGTGGTTCAAATTAGTAAAACAAGAAGCAGATTATTATCATAAACGAATGTATTTGTTTTGTTTTATTTTCATAAATATAAATAACTTATTGCCATGTATTATTGAGCATATTGCATGTGTTCATTTCGTACCGGTAAACAGTTTAATCCTGTTGAGACTTGTCTATGGCTGCGTATAAATGTAGCCAGTGAGCATCTGTGTGTTAGTTTCGTAGTAAATATCAAACTTGATTCTATACTCTAATAAGAAATACCTAACAATTGAAATTTATTATTGAAAATATGTAGTGAGTCTGCTTACGATAATGAACTTGAGAAACCTTTGTGTGTTTCTGATAATGATTCTAATGCTTCTGAAGACCATTTTCCGAAACCGAGATATAATAGCGAATCGGATGATGAAGTGGAAGCTACGATTTCAGATGAAGCTGTTACGGATAATCACGTAACTTCAAAAGATGGCAATATAGTATATAATGAAAAGACACATCAATCGGAAGGTTATCAGCAGCAAATATTATTTCGTTGATTCTTGGGCCAACAAGGTATGCTACGTCGCGAATATTGATATAATCCACGTACTTCTTACATTTTACACCCAATTGTAAACTTAATTTTGCAAATGTCAAAGGTAAAAGGAAAAGACTTTGTGACGACACGATTCAAGAACTAACATTAGTTGAATTAGCATCACATTTTGGCCTACTGTTTCTAGCCGGAGTGTATAAATCTCATGGAGAGGCAACAGCTAGTCTGTGGGATGGAAATGTAGGTCGTCCAATATTCAGAGCAACGATTTCATGTAATTTCACGAATAATTCGCTTTGGCGAGAAAAAACTCGACCACAACGACGCCAAACTGATAAATTGGCTCATGCGGGACTTGTGGGATGTTTGTCAATTCTACCTAAGCTCTATAATGTTCACAAAATGTAACAGTAGATGCGCAATTGGTACCTTTAGAGGGCTTTGTTCTTTAGACAGTATATCGTGAACAAACTTGCTAAATATGGAGTCAAGATTTGGACTTTATGCGATTGTGTAACTGCTTATGCACATAACATGCAAGTTTACCTCGGAAAGGTAAAGAGTTATGCTAGATCTTACTTAAAGGTCACAACGTAAAATGTGACAATTTTTACCTCGTACTATCTGGGAAGATTTTATTGAAAGAAAAATAACCATGCTTGGCACTACTCGCAAAAATAAGCCTGAGTTGCCGTTGCATTGGTCTGCATCAGGAAAGAAGTTCTTTCTCCAAAATTTTAATTTACCAAGGACACGTCGATAGTTTACTATATTCGAAACGGAATAAAAGTGTTACGCTCATGAGCACCATGCACCACGATAACGGAGTGTAACCAAGATCATAAATAACCGTTTATGATTTTAGATTACAACAAAACTAAAGGTACTGTAGATACGTTAGACAAGTTAATAACAACATGACTATGATTTACAATATGGACGTTTCAGCTACAACGCTTATGTTCTGTGGTGCAAAATAACTCCAACCTGGAATTGATAAACTTACAATACGGCGTCTATTTCTTGAAGACTGGTAATTTATTGATCACTCCATTATTGCAAGAAAAAAACGTCTCCTCAAGTATTCCTGCAGCTGAAATGGTTATAGTCACGCTCTTCAACCAGTAATGCCGAAGTAAGCAACAATCAACCACATCCAAGCGTAAAAGATGCAATTTTGTCCTCTTGTAATGATTAAAATCATCACAAATTAATTATCAAGTAAGAAATTCTATCAAAGCTTCTTTCCTATTTGTTTTCATACTGAATGTAGTAGTGTTTATAAATCCTATCAGTTTATTTTTCCACTTAGCAAATCCGCTATAAATAACATAAAATAACGTAATAAATGTAATAAATAATAAATACTACATCTTATTTCTTATTATTATTTACTGTAATATCAATTTAACGACAATAAAACGACATCTATAGGCTCCGAGGTCATAATGACCGAACACATAACTGAAACCAAAATGTTAACACAATGTTAAACGTAAAGCATAAACAATGATCTGTAGGAACGCAGTAAAACATTGATAAGAGTGAGTAGCATTAACACGTAGTCCACTGCGTTCTGCAGTGAAACATGCTTCTGCACTAAGTATTAGTGACATATTGTACGACGAATTTTACATAAAGACTTATCTTCCATTACAAAGTTCAGCCGAAGCGTTGAAAGATGCTGATATGCTTGCTCGCAGGATTTTCAGCAAAGAAATATTGCGACGTGTACATGATGATGAAAACCACATGTTTATGTCAGATAACACATTTTCATTTAAACGGATATGTAACAAGCAGAATAGTCGCTATTGGAATGATTAAAACCCAGGACAGGTATACAATAGATACATGGTCCAAACTTACAGTGTGTGTGCAATTTCATCTGGTATTATTTATTTTTCCAAGACGATGAGGAAATACCACAACTGTTATGGCAAATACACACACATGATAAATTTTCGAAAAGTTACTTAGGTTTCCGGACATATTATTTTCAGCAATTAAAGTCAATGCTCGTGTGACTACGGCTGCTTTAAGAAACTTTTTCCAGGCTATTTCCAAACATGACATTTCGTGGCTCAAGATTGAACTTTCAGCATGTGATTTTTTTTTGACAGTACATAATAACAGAAACTTATTACAATATACATTACACAAGAAATTGAGCGAATTAACCTGTTGCTAGTAACGGAAAACGTTCAATCTAGATAAGAAGAGTGTTACAGAAAAATTCACTGAGCAATTATTTTTAAGACACAATGGAACTTTCTCTACTCAAACCTGTAAAAAAGTTTTGATAATAAATATTTTCTGAAAGAATTGTACTTAAAATTTTTCACTATATATATATATATATATATATATATATATATATATATATATATATATATATATATATATATATATATATATATATATATGTATATATTATATATATATATATATAATATATACACAAGTTACTTAAAATAATGCCTATATGGTTAAAATGAATAAGGTTTGATAAAAATCTTAGTTTTTTTGCTTAATGAAACTATTTTTAATTGGTCATGTAACTATATTTTTGTTCCTTCTTCAGGACTTGATTTAAATAAATAGGATTATAAATGATAGTCACAAACAAGATAAAGATATACATCTTTGTTTCTCTGAGTTGACAGTGTAGTTGTTAAAGATTAGATTTTGTTTTGGTTTTTATTTAGTCAGTAAGATTCTGTCGCAGTTATTGAAGGTCTTGGGTTGGTATTTACAAAGTGCATGCAAAATATACCTACGGAACAAAAGTTACACGAACTTTGCACCAAACATGACTCATGATGGTGGATAAATTTTATAATTTAAAAAATCTTGAAAGTCATTTTACTTAAATAGACTTGTGTTGAGTTTTCATTAGTTAAAGAATTTTACATAGGTTACATCAAATCAAGATGAAAATAATTGGTTTAAATTCAGTACATAAGTCTAAAAGCACAGAATTAACAACTTTTGTAATAATTTTTCCGAAATTCGGACAATTTATGCGTTTTTTCAATTTTTTCTTAAAAATGTAATTTTTGATAGATGACGTCGGTTGAAAAACCAACTTACTATACTTCATTTTTGGTTTTATTTGAAGCAAAATGGGTGCGATAATCAGAGCTATGCTAAAGCCGAGGTTAAAAAATTCGTATGGTGCGGACTTAATGGTCACACTGTATATATATATATATATATATATATATATATATATATATATATATATATATATATATATATATATATATATATATATATATATATGTATTGGGCGCGGATTTTTCGAGTTTCAGGATGGGAATCTCAGTTATTTTAAGAGATAAAATGTCGGTTAAATTAAGAAAAAGTTGCGCATTTTGGTGCTCAATAATGCGTCGCTACGAAATTTCGGCTATTTTCAGAGGTTGCCGAGATTCTCCATTTTCGATTTTCTTTTTTAAACCCAAAACTGCAAAAGGTGGACATTTTAAACTAAAACATCGTTAAGGCACGTTTTTACGAGAAATCCAAATATGTTATCGAAAATTTCAAGACACTCTAGATCTAGAAGTCATATTAGTTAACTTTATTATTTCTTATGGCAGTAGAATGGATTTAGATTTTTGAATGAAGCTCTTTTTGCTGCTTACAATGATATATCATATGGTATTACTCAACTTCAAGATTCCCTGAAAATATGGAAAAGCCATTCTTGAGAAGAGTGCTTTGGAAAGAACATGCATTTTGTTTAAAAAACTCATTTTAGTTAAATACAAAATGTATTACTTATTTTTTATGCTTCATGGAAAAATTCTCTTTTGAAGAACCTGCTCAAAATCATTTTCTAACAAAGTTTAAGACAAAAAATTTTTGATTAAATTTAATTTATTTAAAATTAAATAGTTAATCCTAACAATAATAGATAAAAAATAAACTATGAGTGCATAATTAACATCAAAGAAGAAGAGTGCTTTTGAAAGAACATGCATTCTTTTGTTTAATATAAACACATCTTTTACAGTTCGGTTAAATTGCTGTACTTGTTGCTTTTTTATCAATGTATTACAAGTTTCTCAATAAAATGAAGAAACACGAGATATGTTAGAGATTTATTACGCCTCGCATCTAAATACCCATAGTATTGCACAAACATATATAGAGTGGTACCCAGAAAGGCAACAACCCGCTCAAAACTATTTTTTATCGCTACATCGAAATTTGGGTGAGTGCGGTTCGTCTGTTACAAGACCCAAAATGTTAAAGGCAGTAATCCAATTTCTAAAAATCATTCAAAAATCTCCATAAATAAATTTTCATCCCAACAAATATGAATAAATCGCGACAGCTAGTATGGAGAGTACTAAAAAAAAATAAATTTCGCCCATTCAGAATTCATGTCACTCAAGTACTGCATCCTGAAGATGGTGAACGGCGCGTAATGTTTTGTAGGAATTTCATGGATCAGTTAGAACAAAATCCAAATTTCCCTTCTAACATCATATTTACTGACGAGTGTAAGTTTACAAATTCAGATATGTTTAATCGTCATAACGAACACGTCTGGTCCATTGAAAATTCTCATGAATATATATTTTGATCCAAGACTGATTCAATAAAAAAATGTCTTCTAGTTTCTTATAGTTACTATTCGTGTACTCATCTAAAGATGCGAAAATGTTCGAAAGCATGTTAAAATGTTCGATAAGCTACCGCTATACACACTGTACCAGGTAGATCGAGGTAAGAATTTTCCGATGAGAAAATGCTGAAAAGTTTCGTCCTTCACCGCTAGGGGGCGCAATTAAAAATGAAATAATAAAACTCTAAATTTCACCCAAAACTCTTATATAAAGATATACCTTTGCTTACATCGTTAGAAAATCTAGACAATTCTGCATAATTTAGTTTAAGGTTGATTGGCGTACTGACCATATTAAGAGTGAGGGAAGCTATTGAAAGTGTAATCATTAAAATTGCTATAAATCCTAAACCACTTATTCATTGTTAGTAAAATAAAGCTTGTTTGGAAAACTAATGTAGGTATTTTATATTAGCATCCCATTGTTACACAATAGTTCCTATTAGAGTGCTATAGGACGCAATATCAGTTTTTTTCATTTCACTCCAAAATTTTAAATCACATGATATATTTATGACATCGTATTCGAAGTTATAGCGAAATAAGAATTTTTTTAACACTAATTGAAGATGTTTGATTTTGCTGAGCCGAATTGAATGTTGGTCTCACATTAAAGAGATAGTTATTAATCGAATTAACGACCGGCAGTTATTTTAATGTCTATTACCATCGCTAGGGGGCGTTAAGAATATAAAAATAAGGTTTTTACGCATAGTCTTTAAAATTTTAATTGCAAATTATATCAAAATCAAAAAGTAAATTATGTTGGCAATAAAAATGACAAGATTTATTTTAATATTGTTGTTAGTTTTGGAGTTATGGCGAAGTTAAAGTTTAATTTTAACGTAATTCACATAAGATCAAAAATCTGATTTTAAACCCAAAAATATTAGGTATTTAATGCCTCGATAAATGTTCGAACTGCCTTCCGTCACATTCCAAACAGTCTTTCAATCTTGTTCGGGTGTATAAAACTGCTGCTTCGATTTCCGCTTATTAATCCCTTACCTTAAACTTTTTACCCTCCTTAAACTAATTTTATTAATTTTACACAGATATAGTGGATAGAAAATATTACATTTTACATGTTTTTTTTTAAATAAAACGCACTCAATTAGTAACTACTTCAATTAATAAATACCGCCATCTTGCTCTTTGTCTTGGAATGTCTAATAAATGTTTAGTAGTAGGCCGCGGAAATAAAAAACAAACTTTTCCACTAATATTGTGTAGAAACGTCAAATTTTTATTAGGTGTAGTTTAATTCTTGTCAATTTGGATTGTGAATATTTAGTAAAATGCCATTCACAAGTAATGAAGCCGTCTATTTCGAGTGCTTTCAAAATGCAGCAATAGCTGAAAGATAGTATGCGGCCGGTATAATGATCGACATCATTATGGAAGAAGAAGTTTTCCACGCTTGATACAGCGACTACGCGAGTCCAAGATTTAGGAGGCGTCAGATTGGAAGGACCGAAGAAACAGTATATTAAGTATGGAGAACGGTAAGTGTGGTTTACCGATCGAAGACAATTGTTTGGAGGAGGAGCGAAGCGATGGGCTGAATATTCCATGATAAAATCAACAACCTTTCTACATGATGGTATAGATTTATCCAAATTTTCCACTTTAATCGCCTATCTTAAACGCAAAAATGTTGGTTTTACGCCTAAGAAGGCTAGCATTTTTACACGTGAGGATATGTTAAAATGTCTGACTGAAGCACCAGATTAGGAATTCCTAATTTACAAGATACATTTACATTGAATAGATTACCCGTGGAATGTGTATAATTATAGGCATTATTTTTAGGTAACAATGATATTAGGATTATCCGGTGCCAGCAGATGGGAAGAGTTATACACTATTACTATAAATGTCATCCAAGACCAAGAAGGGTTTATCATTGTGAAATTATCCTATACAAAACCAAATGTCCAGCGCACCTTTATTGTACTTAACAGACCCAACGATAAAATACCATATTTAGAAGTTTTGCGTAAATATATCAAACTTCGGCCACCACAACTAAAGACAAACCGCTTTTTCTTACGATATTGGAATGGAAAATGTACTGGTCAAGTTGAGGGAAAAGGAACAATCGGAGGCTGACCATTTAAAATTGCTAAATTCTTTAATTTAGCCAATCCCGGGAACTATACCGGTCATTCATTTAGTAGGACTTCAGCGACCCTTTTGGTTAATAGTGATGTTGATCTTTGTGGACTAAAGCGCCATGGTGGTTGGCGTTCCTCAAAAGTAGCAGAGAGTTATGTAGAGGATTATCCTCAAAATAAGATAGAATTTGCTAAAAAGATTTTGCACAATGTTAAAACAATGCAAGATTTAAACTCTACACCAGTCCAAATTAGTAACGCAAAGACCGCACAAACACAAACAAGTACTATTAATTTTAATATTAATAAATAATTTGTAGATTATCCGTAGATATTATTATTATTAAATAACTTATATTGAAAATTTTCGATTAAACTTACTTACCGTTCAGCGAACGGTAAGTAAATCACTTACCGTTCGCTGAACGGTAAGTTGTTGACAAACCAGTAAATGCTACTTACTGTGTCATTACATTCATTCAGTGGCCCCTCTGGACCATTACGCAACTTTTAACCGTTATCTCCAACCTGCGCTCGATCTCGTTCCGCAACATTTGCAAAAATCAGTACAGTCTAATGTCTCAAATTCCATATACACACATTTATTCTCAACACAATTGCACAACATTACAAAACTTTCTGAAATTATCACTTAAACATACCCAATCTTTCTCTACATATTTTCTAAAACATTCTACACTTATTCTTCACATTTTCTAATCAAGATTACCCATCTTATCTCCCAACATTCCTTTCTTTGTCAGCAGCAAAACAGAAGCAATCCAGTGGAAAGCATTATCGTCCCATGGACAAATTTCTCTTCACATTTACATTCATCAGAATTTATTTCTTTCAACACTAAAGTCTTTATAATATTCAAATACACGTCTCTACATACTAAATAACATCTTTCCTAAAATTCCAGTGGCGTATCATACACCCACACACATTATATACACACAAAAAAAAAATTTTTTTTTTTCATTCAAACTCAATACACTCGTGCTCAGAACACGTAATATACGTCATTATAACATCCTATATACAGGGTGCGTCATCGCAACCTGACACCTCCTCCACAAGGAGATTTTCTTCCAGAAAAACTCAACCTAAACTAAACCTAAGAGACCTACACAAAGTCAAAAACTAGAACACTTCACCGAGGTCCGCTCGTGAAGCCACAACCCAACTATATACGACGGCTATACCGTAAAGTGGTCTAAAACCAAAATAACCATAATCTAAGTAATCCTAACTATATACGACGGCTATACCGTAAAGTGGTCTAAAACCAAAATACCAAAACCTTCAACATGGGACTCAACTCCCCCGTCAAGACCAACGTCTCAGCCTGCCTCGCCACACCCCTTTGATTAGTCGCCTCTTACGACAAGCAGTTGGCCTCTGCTGTAGGAAAATTCTAGGCCCGTCCCTACACAGCCAAGTGTGCCCCAAGGACACAAACAAAACCGACAAATTCTGATACAAAAGAAAATAGAAATAGTCAATTCTACACGCCCGATAGTTTTTCCGACCAACCTACCAATGTCCATCTGACGGTAAAAATAACCAACAAAAATCCGATCAATTCATTCAATAGCCTAACCTACTATATATACACACTAAAATCTTAACTAACTTAATCGTCTGACGGTCTAAACTTTAAATCTTTGGCATGCCATATGCCTCTAGAGTCGCCCGAGGCGTCCGATAACTCATACGTCTGATACGAAACTTTTTTCTTTATATAAAACGGTCCAATAAATTTAGGTGCTAATTTCGCGGCAAAATAACGCGACGCGTCCGATAAAACATAATTCTTACGCCACACAGTATCTCCTACTTGAAAAGTAGCTAATCTTCTTCGTAAGTCGTAATTCTTCTTACTTCTAATATATGCTGCATTCAATCTTCTCTTAATGTCATCATACACTTCTTGAAAAACATTGCCTCTAGCAATTAACGGTTCTCTATTCGCAAACGCGACGTCATTCAAAGTATTACCCACTACGGGTTCTCCATGTCTCGTTCCATCGAGATTAATTTCTCTACCAAAATTCGCAAAATACGGCGTCATTCCAGTAACTTCATGAGTAGCTGTCCTAATTGCACCAGCCACCTTCGCTAAATACTTGTCCCAATTTCTCTGATTGTCTTCAATATACGATGCTAGCATAGTCTTCATTACTCTATTAACCCTTTCTGTTGGGTTCGCCTGAGGGTGATAATTTGCATTAAAAATGATCTTGGCATTATACGATGCCACCATATTCCTAAAAACTGCACTTCTAAACTGTGATCCGTTATCACATAACACATACAACGGTACACCAAATAGTAAAAACACATTTTCTTCGATATTTTTCACAACACCCGCGGCCGTAGCCGTACGTAACGGGAAAAATAACACAAACTTCGTAAAATAATCTGACACTACTAGAACATAACTATAACCACTTTTAGACCTAGGAAGAGGTCCCACAATATCTGTCGAAATCATTTGCCACGGTTTATCGATAACAAGATGCTGAGTCATCAATCCTGCCGGTAATCGCTGTTCAGGTTTATGTGCTATACACACTTCACACTTATTCACATACCGTTTCACGTCATTCTTTAACTTAGGCCAGTAATATAATTTCGAAATACGCTCATATGTCTTGAATATTCCTGCATGCCCTGCAGTAGGTTCGTCATGATACTTTCTCAACATTTCACCACGCTTCGCCTTCGGAATAACTTCACGCCAACTTTCCGCGTCTTCACGTAAATTCGGATAACTACACGTCACATGCTTATATAACTTCCCATCTTGAACTCTCCATTTTGGATACGCTATCGGTCGATTCTCAATACATCTCTTCATTCTTTCAATCCATTTATCTTCTATAATATCTTCTTCTTCATTATGGTCTTCGCCGGTAATGTCACTGTCGGTATTATCTTCACTAGACGTTTCCTCAATAACGGGAACTGATCGCGATAAGGTATCGGGTACCACATGATCTCTACCCTTCCTATGTATAACTTCAAAATCATACTGCTGGAGCCTAACAGCCCATCGAGCCAAACGTCCTGTCGGATCCTTCAAATTATGTAACCATACTAAAGATGCATGGTCCGTAATAACGCTCCTTCGATGTATGGTCTTAGCTTCTCTATCGACCATAACACCGCCAAACACTCCTTCTCCGTAGTCGAAAACTTCCGTTCGCTACGCGTCAAAGATCTACTATTATAACATATAACTTTTTCCACTCCATCAATAGTCTGCGTCAAAACTGAGCCGATTCCATAATCCGATGCGTCAGTTTGAATCGAAAACGGTAAACTAAAATCTGGACACGTCAAAATAGGTGCTGTCACCAAACAATTCTTAATAATATCCAATGCTTCACTACATTCTTCCGTCCACTCAAAACGTACATTTTTCTTCAATAATTTCGTAAGAGGTGCGATAATAGACGAAAACTGCGCGATAAAACGCCGATACCACGATGGCATACCGATAATTCTTCTAATTTCCGTCGCCGTAGTCGGGACCGGGATCTTCAAAATCGCTTCAACCTTCTCGGGATCAACTGATAAACCGGTAGAATTTACCACATAACCCAAATAACGCAATTCGTCACGACAAAAGGAACACTTGTCCTTGCTCAACGTTAAACCTGCCCGTTCAAAACGCTTAAACACTTCCGTTAACACTTCAATGTGTTTCTCAAACGTCGGTGTACAAATTATAGTATCATCAAGATAAACAAATACATAAGGTTCCAATTCTGAACCAATAACACTGTCAATTAATCGTTGCCATGATGCCGGTGCATTAACTAAGCCAAAAGGCATTCTCTTAAACTGATAAAGACCCCTGTTGGGTACCGTAAAAGCCGTAAACTCTTTCGAATCCTCCGCCATTGGCAGTTGCCAATACGCAGACTTAATATCTAAAGACGAAATAAACTTCGCGTCACGAAGACGATCTAAAATTGACGAAACGTAAGGGATAGGATAAGCATCCTTCTCCGTAACCTTATTCAACTTGCGATAATCTACACAAAACCTATATTTCCCGTCCTTCTTTTTGACCATAACAATGGGACTAGCCCATGCACTACTCGATTTCTCAACCACTCCAAGCTTCAACATTTTCTCTAACTCATCATCAATATGTCTCTGCATAAATGGTGATACACGATAATACCTCTGCTTAATAGGCTCACTATTGGTCCTAATTCGGTGCTCTACTAAATTTGCGCAACCTAACTCTTTATCCTTAGTCCTCACAAAATAATCCTCAACTAAATTGTCTAATAAATTCAATTGATCGGTAGTCAAATCTAAACGTGAATGTATTACCAAATCCCTAGTCTCTAAAATTTCAATCTCACTCAAACTTTCAAACTGCCATTCACCTCTACGAAAATCAGGTACAATACCTGCCTTTTTCCAAAAATCCCATCCTAAAATCATCTGATGTCTTATATCGGGTACAATAATCACGTCCATTATAACAATTTTTCCTCTAATTTCAATCGGAATCGTCACAGTGCCTACAGATAACACTTTCTGGCCATTCGCCACAACACACGTAGTCACACGCTTACTTTACACCTAACTCCTAACCTTTCTAAGCTATTCCACCCTTTTATTCCCAAAATCGTTCTAGAAGAACCACTATCCAAAAGTGCTAACATAGACTGACTATAAACATTAACATAAATAAATGGTCTCTCATCTGAACCCTGATTGTCAAACATATAATCCATTAAAACTTTATTTTTCGAAAACGTTATTTCTGCCTTATTTCGAGAACTATTATAAAATATAGCCGACTCTACAAAAACTTCGGAAGACAATATGCGACTGTCTATCGCCTCCCTTCCCCATTTCCCTGATTACGTGGAAATCGTGAACATTTAGGACATGTCCTAACGGTAAAATCTGCCCTACCACATCGATAACAATACATATTCTTTTTCGGTACTTGACACTGAACTGCCTTATGATTGCCTTGCTTGCAATTCCAACACAATAAAGGTTTCGCCACATTCCTAATCTTTCTGGACCCAGACGGTTTCACTTCCACTCTCTCCAAACCCTTAACTTCGTCACCTTTCACAACATTACGTGACTCACTCACACTCTCTACTTCACGTACATATGCTAAATCAGTCTCTAAATCCGACTTTCTCCTACTCGGGGGTACGTAACTGTCCATCGCCTGTATACGTTCTTCAATCAATCTTCCATACTTAATTAAATCACTAATAGTACTAATTTGGGTAAGTCCTAATTGAGTCTGATAAATAGGAGCGATATTTTTACATAAAATTCTTAATTGTCTATCCTCAGATAACCCTTCATTAAGTCGCGAAAATAATGTGCGCATAATCGCCACATAAATACCCATAGGTTCGTCAGACGCCTGTGTGCGTCGCTTAATTTCCTCAATTAATCTCTCATCATAATCACTTGGCTGGAACTGCAATCGCAAAGATTCCACCAATTCACTCCATGTCTTAACCTCTTTCCTAATTGACTTGACATAAATAAGTGCTGTACCGGTAAACAAATCTAAACATTCTGCAAACAGTTGCTCATCCTTAACGTTACGGGAAACTTGTAACTCACTAATTCTCTCCAAAAATGCATTTAACGACAAAGACTTAATGTCACCTGAAAAAGAGATGTTCCACTTGCATACGGGAACACTCTTCGCTACAGTCATAATAGGTGCTACGTTTACTAAATGGTCAACTATTGGTAATTCAGTCTTAAAATTGGTTGATGGTGAAGCCATCACGTCATCTGTACTTATCCCTACATTAGCGGGAGTCCTAACTACTACTTGCCTATCTAAAATTTCATAATTCGAAACTAAAATTGCCATACTCGTAATAAAGTCCTCTTTCTCTTTATTTTCTACATCAGTTTTTGCCACAACATTATTAATTCTATTAAAAATATACTTAAATTTTGTCTCGATAGTCGCTATAATTTTTGTAGTCACGTTACTATGTAATTCATCAATTAATTTCTCAATTTCCAACTTAGTTTCGTTAATAGCTAACCTATCAGCATCAAATTCAAATGGGTACGGGGGTCGCGTACTCGCCCTACCCGCAGCTTCTTCACTATAAATATTCCTAAGTGCTTTCCGTAAGGCCGTAATGCCTAAGGAAGCATCGCCTCCCCTAATAGCTATCTCATACTTAATCTCATTCAACGTCAAACAATCAATATGGATCTTATATCCCATCTTAACAAATAAAAGTTTCCCAAAATACTTCAAAAATATCCTAAACAACTCGTTAATACCACCAAAATATCTTTCCAAACAAAGGAATTCACTTAACACACCATAATCTCAAAGTCACAAATGTAAATGCCTAAACCAGTAATTGTCTCCTCACAAAAAAAAAATTGCTATACGACTCAACATTCACTAATCTCAACAAGTCCAATCGATAATTCGTCAACAATCAGTAATCTAAACTTCAGAATCCAAAATTCTACTACAATATTTCATCAAACATCAAAATTAAGTCACATTCAATCTCAAGGCCCCACACGTTGGGCTGCCAAATAATTATGTTACACGTCCAAACCGCACTAGGCGTCGTGTAGGCTTACTAATGTAAGCGGGTTGCCAAGCCAGCTAACAGGGAGATGGGCGTGGTCGAAATAATAAGTAAAATGAATGTTTACTAAGCTCAAACACCTTACATTTATACTCAAATAGCTCAATTCGGGAAAATATGTCTCTAGGCGCCACCACAATCGATACTTCGCTAAAATAATTGTCTTAAGCTGGATGTTAATTAACCCTACTTGATTGTGGAAAGTAGGATTGTGCTTACTCGGTAAACTCATATACGAAGGTTCTAAAACAAACACTCGTCCAAAACAATTCAACTCAAATAAATTTCGTACTACCCATGTCATTAACAACTTTTTGAACACACCTCGTAAACTAAAATATCCAAAACAAAAGTTATAATACGGTAACTGAATATTTTCTGCGTATCCCTCGTATACACATATAACGTTAAGTTCCTATTTATTAATGAATAAAATATCTTGTCATTCAATATTCGATAATTAATTTTGAAAACTTCTAAATAAAGCAGATCAAAATATTAAAGCTTACTTCTGTAATTGTCGAAAGTAGGTCACCCAATAAATGAATAACAACAAAATAACAACCAACGGTAACTATATTGTCCTATACACAATCAAATAAAACACAAATATTTACATATATTACACTCGCTTGGTGGAAATCTTAAACCACCAAAAATACCAATTTGCCTTACTGCAAAAATCCTTACTACTAACAAAAAAAACACAATACGATACAATATTACTCAAGAACGATTATCTTTCGGAACTAAATTAATACTTGACCAACAATACACAAATAAATCTACCAAAAGATAAACGTGCTTAAATGAGTTCTTCATAATCTTAAATCTAACTCTTACTTAAAAATTTGTCCATAAATCCTTAGCTTTTCTTTCTTCTTTCTTCCGTAAATTAATTATGTGTAGTCCATTGGTAATTCCTTAAAATCGCCTGAAGCCCATTACAAAAGGCTCAACATAACTTAATCCTTCTGTGCACTCGCGAGTAATTCACAATGCAAGGTTATTACTCCCACAAATAGTCTAATAACACGTAATAACGGTACACCTTTGGTTGCCTATTAAAATTTCTTGCAACCTTTTCACAAAGTTAGTCCCTTATATGAATAAAACTTTCAATGTCATATAACGTTACTTAAACTTTGGCTTAATATACAATGAACCTTTCGTTCACTTAACAGGTGATCTCAAATACTTGTAGCTGAATCTCGTTACAAGCGCGCTAAACTTGATACTACTATTACGTAACAACTGTTAACTTTATTCAAATCTGCTTACGCACTATTATTTTCTTGAAGATAAACAAACTAATTTTACCTTCAACGTCAAATTTAATTATGGTATTGTTTATGAATGTCTTTTTCAATTTATCCCCGGTTCGGGTAACGCAGTTAATTAAACAATTACTGCCTCATTAAAATTTCACAAACATACTCCAACTTCGTCACAGTCTATCCCACACTACCTCGCACGCGCCTTCCGCCAACCTTCACAAGCAACAGCCAAAACCGAAAGCTTAACTTCCTACCTCTAACTTCAACTAACTAACTAACCCTCGTCAATCTCTGACTTCCCTATTTATCACTTCAGTCATCCATCTTTAAACATGTCTTCCTTCCGCGTTATATTCTCCAATAATATTCACTCAAAATGTTATCGTTCTGATAACTGCTTCCCTCTATACAAGCACGCATGTAATTACAATACATCGCCATATTTGTTTTCACTTACAAATTTTTCAATTACTTCCCGAAGAAACCATTTTTCGTCATTACATTCATTCAGTGGCCCCTCTGGACCATTACGCAACTTTTAACCGTTATCTCCAACCTGCGCTCGATCTCGTTCCGCAACATTTGCAAAAATCAGTACAGTCTAATGTCTCAAATTCCATATACACACATTTATTCTCAACACAATTGCACAACATTACAAAACTTTCTGAAATTATCACTTAAACATACCCAATCTTTCTCTACATATTTTCTAAAACATTCTACACTTATTCTTCACATTTTCTAATCAAGATTACCCATCTTATCTCCCAACATTCCTTTCTTTGTCAGCAGCAAAACAGAAGCAATCCAGTGGAAAGCATTATCGTCCCATGGACAAATTTCTCTTCACATTTACATTCATCAGAATTTATTTCTTTCAACACTAAAGTCTTTATAATATTCAAATACACGTCTCTACATACTAAATAATATCTTTCCTAAAATTCCAGTGGCGTATCATACACCACACACATTATATACACACAAAAAAAAAATTTTTTTTTTTCATTCAAACTCAATACACTCGTGCTCAGAACACGTAATATACGTCATTATAACATCCTATATACAGGGTGCGTCATCGCAACCTGACAACTGTCATGGAAACAGGCATGGTAAACAGTCGAAAACAACTGATCGTGCAAAAATATTATTAATGTCTTAGCTTACATAGAGTTTAGTAGACACATTGGAACTAGGGTGTTTTCTTTAGGCTTGGGAATAGCTCAAACTACTGTTCGGAACATATTAAAAGGCGACAGGTAAATAATTGCATTAGCAAATCCTTTTTAATAGACACTCAGTTTACTATATGCGCGTTACTTTTTATTTTTGACATCCCTACCATATACTTTTCCACCAGGCCCTAAACGAAGATGATTTTGATCAAAGAATACGGTTTTGTCAATGGATTGGGGATGATTCGTGAAAACAAGATTTTTTTATCACAAACTCTATCGACCGACGAGGTTACTTTTAATACTGATGGTAGGATAAATATACATTATATGCATTGTTGGTCTGCTGAAAATCCATATTGAATGCGAAAAGTGCAGTGCCCAGGCCGCTGGAGGCTAAATGTGTGTTGTGGCATTATACGCGGCAAAATTATTTTAATCGTGCGCACTGGTAATCTCTTCTTAGAGTTTTTAATAAATGAGTTGCCAGTCCTGTTAAAAGATTGGATATTAGGCGAATCATGTATCTACAATTGGACGGGTGTCCACCACATATTTCCCTTAACGTCCAATACCATATTAACGAATATTTTCAAGAACGCCGGATAGGAAGGGGAAGCCTATTTCCTTGGCCGACTTCTACTTATGGGTTCGCTTGAAGGACATTGTATCCCAAACGCCATCGACAAGATTTGGCGGAAACTGCAGCAGCAGTTTTATACACTCGAGCAATATTGAAAGACTGTTTGGAATATGTGACGGAAGGCAGGTTGAACATTTATCGAGGCATTAAATACCTAATATTTTTGGGTTTAAAATAATTTCGAGCGTTTTCTTATGACCACATCCATAATAAAAACATTTTCCCATTGTTGTCAGGTTGACTGATCCGGAGAGACAGCCGCTTTTTTTTAAATAATTGTGGACCTGGACAGGCTAAATTTGGCCTATCGTGCTAAAGCACTCAGGAACACTTAGGAGGGTGGATAGAGGGACATTTAATTGCCAAGAGATACCCATGAACAGCTCCCTTAAATTTTCATCATAAGTGAGAGGAAAACAGGAACTAGGGAAACCATTCTAAAGTTTAGAAGCCGTGTAGAAGAATGAGAATAGCGCCAGTTTGGTACGATAAGTAGACATTTGGAGATTTGTACTACACACTGATGATGTGAATGAGCGAACTGAGTATTCCTAGCAACCGTAGCAAGGAATATAATTCAGCATAGCAATAGCCATTGTAATACCAACAATACTAAGAAAGAACTTCTATGCTCAAGGTACTGTATGTCGAAAGGACGGGTCATTTATGAGCCTAATCGCTCTCTTTTAAATACGATCAACGATATCGAGAGCGTATTTAGGAGGACCAACCCAGAGGCGAGAATTATATTCTATCTGAACAAAAATCCTATTTTACGAGCAGCTGTTTTGGTAGCTAACAGAAGATGGTCAATCCATGATAGATTTGAAGATACAGTAATTCCCAACAGAGTAATAGAGTGTGAAAACTTAAGATATGAGCCATTCACACTTACAACAGGAAATGATCGATCTTTTTTGGCGGACACAAGGCAACACTGAGTTTTGTTGGCATTAAACTTAACTAGATTATTGATTCCCCATTCGAGAATACATTGAATGTCTTGTTGATTGAATTTACCATTGCAGCTTTAATGTCTTCTTGAGACATAGAAGGTAGACAACTGCCATCAACTACGACACGTATTCGTCTTTTCAAACGAGGTGAGTTTGGCCAAACTTGTTCAAATGCTTTTGAGATATCTAAAACGACTACAATTGTTTCACCGGATTGTTCTAGTGAATTATTTTTGGGAATAGTTTGAACATTTGCTAACTTCCCTGATAAAGGAAATTCCCCAGAAGACATAGAGATCGAATAGGGCTTAGATAGGACTGGTACTAGTTTGGGTCAGCATTTCTTTAAGATAATAGCTGGGGTACCGTCTTGGGCCAGTGGCCTTATGGAGATTAAACCTAATAATAAACGATTCTAGGATTCATAGCGTATGAAGAAGAGTTGACTAGGGGAACATCTTTTCTAGAATCATTGAGCCACGAGGTTGATGCAAATAAATCCACAAAAACATTGGCTTTGTCTACAGGATCAGCAACTACAGATTCGTCAAAAGATGTCAGGGGGAATGAAGGTGTGTACCAACGTTTTTGAGAATGGATTTAACTAAAGACCAAAACTTACCACTGCCCAAAGGAGATGTAGTTAGCTCATTGCATTTTCGTTGTTCAAATAATTTTTTTGAGATAGTGATGACGCTTTTTTTCTAACACCAACGTACTCTGCAAGACTCCACGGTTTTATTAGGTTTCTATTTAATATAAGACTCATTTTTCAAAGATATTGCATCAGTACAAATCATATTGAACCAAGGTCGGGAACGTGAATGACCTATACGATTCTGTTTTTTGGGAATGTATAACATCCTCATGCCCATGAGGATGACTTCAGATACTGAAAGATCAATGTCCGAAGAAGAAGACGACTTAAAAGAATATTCACGCCATGGAAAGGTTGCACAGAAGTCTCGTAAATCATTCCATATAGCTACCTTAGAACACCACAAGGTTCTATTAGTATTGCGAACAGCGGAATTAGGGGCAGCACAAATTATTATCAGACAGTGGTGAGATAGAGCTAGATGGGAAAGAACGGAAGTTTTATAAACAAGTGGGTTTGTTGTAAAAAATAGATCTAGAAGATGTGGAATACGGCTAGGGTTATTAGGGTCGGTTCAGAAATCAATCGTGTGATATCACAAGCAATAGCAAATGATTCTACACTATGTCCAGCTAGATTAGTAGTAGATGAAAATTGAAGTCAATTAGAGTTATGAACATTGAAATCTCCTGCAATTGAGATACCGCAAGATGAAAACTGAGTCAGAAGATAGTCAATCTTCAAACTAAGGCAATCGAAGAAGTCTTGAAGGTTTCTGACATTAGGAAACCTATAAATGCAACTGCAAAATTTCACATATTTAGGACCAGAATATTTAAAACATATTAGTTCGAAATCTTTATTATCCAAAGAAGAAATCCTCTTGCAAGCAATGCTGTCCTAGATATAGGAACCTACGTCTCCTTTATATCGAAAGTTGTAGTGAAGGTTGTATTGTAGATATTGCAAGTCGGGTGAATCGGATCTTTCAGAGGAGACTTGTGTTTCAGATAGAAACAAAATGTCAGGATGTAATTGTTCAAGATGTTCGTGAACAGCATTAAGATTAGATTAGACCGCGGATGTTGCAATGGTGAATCAAAAGTTAGAATTTTCGAAGACCGAGGTCGCTTGGGCCTTGCACTCCCGGACATCCGAATGAGGCAGGATTTTACGTCTGGAATTTACTACCCTAGAAACCACAGCCATCTTTTTTGTAACTTTTAATTTTGACTTTCAATCAGATAGGAAGACAGCGAGGACGAGAAGGAAGAATAAGGATGAGAATAAATTAAGAATGAAGAAAAGGTGACCGGCAGCCCTTACCGAGCTCAGAAAATCGGAGACCCAATATTAAGGAACCCATGGTAAGGGTTGTGGTACCTTCCCGATTGGCATGGGGTACATATGCCTCCCACCTTACTTACCTTACTTCGCTTATTTCCCACCCGGTACAGATAGCATCTTATTTATATGCAGATAGATTTAGGTATACCTATTATTAATAATTCATAACTTAAACGTAGTCAATTTTAAAAATAAATGACGTAAGCAATTATTTAAAACATTGTCCTTTAAAAAATAAAGTAGAAAATAATCACATTTTTATACCCTTTCAAGCTTACTTGCAAACTTTATGATGGGATTTAGAAATGAAAAGTAGGTAACGTTTCAATGTAATCAGCAAGGTTACAAAAGTGTTTAGTAAGCGGAAAGAAAAAAAACGTATGGCGGTCTAATTTAATGGAGTTGTAAGATAAGATTATCCGAGAACACGACTCCCATACAGAATGTATTATTAACGGGAAAACGTATATTAGTTATATAGTGATAAGTGGAAGGTTCATTTTTATATGAAATATAATTAAAGACCAGAATAAAGACGTTTAAATGGCCTAACATGGAGTATGAAAAATAAATTAGAAAATGAATAATAAATTGGTATTTGTTGTAATTATACTTTACGTTGAAACAATATGTGCTATTAAATAGAAAGTTTACCGAAACGGTATTAAAGCTTTAAATCTGAATTTTTAGGTTTTCATAAAAGTTTTGGTAAATTTAAGCAATTTGTAATAAATTTGTGGGCATGCTATTGCTCTTGGCTAATATTGAGTTGCTGAAGGAAGTAATTAATTACAATAATAGACTTGATAGCAATCGATTTGAATTTTATGGTTTCCGAATTAATGTCAACTTGAAATCGTTGCAGAAAATGATTAATCGCATCCAAAGCTCTAAATTCGCTTGAAATAATTTTCTTCCACAATAATCCTGCACAATACTGGCTAACGATATGATTTAGAAAATTCACCCAAGGAAGTTTAAACCATCTCTTAAGAATTATGTTTTTTATTTAACCCACATTTTTCAGATATTGCTATCAACCAAGTACTTTTTCTAAGCAAAATTTTCTTTTTCTCTATAAGTTAATTACACGTAATGGTATTTTATTTTAGAGCAAAAGGAAACGTTAAGTATTTTATACCCTATCCTGTGTGTTAGAATAGACGACATAATTTTCCTAGTTTTATCGGCTATGTAGGTGGGTACGTTTAGGATGGGATCGGGAATAATCGTGCCCCAAATGTATTACATTTTTGTCATCCTTGTATACTAACGGAATGATCACAATACTGATACACGAAATGCTATAACGAACGGAAAATTGATATCAGGCATTAGCCGGTAGTACGACGACACTGTTAGTAGGGAATGGTACATCGCCCGGGACATTATTTGGCCAGTAACCGGTCTGCTCGCTATGGTATTACACAAGAGGCAATTGCCTCGGATCGACCTTGCTACAAGGGGCGGTCAAGGTCGAAACAGACAGGACCCGTCGCTGACGACTGTGCAAGGAATGAATGGCGAGTCGGTACGTGGAATGTATAGAGGTATGCATGGTAAAGAATTTGAAATTGCGAATGTAATGTACGAAAGACACCTTGATATTCTGTGTGTATTGAAGACGAAGCGCACAGGAAAGGATACTGTGGAGATTGTAACGTGCCAATTGTTGTCTATCGTTACCCTAATTTAAGTTTCGAAATTTGCATTATTATTGCTAAATATATTTACATTACATTAGTATTTTTAAGCATTTCTTTTTTCGTTCAATAATTAAATTTTTAATATCTCAATATTTTCTGTTCAGTGTACATAACTACGAACATCCCTGTGTATATTTTAGACATCAAATTTTAGTTCTCTGCGCAACGTGAATTGAACACGCTTATGCATTTCCGTTTATTATGCCATGCAGTTCAGACGTTATCTTTTTTAAGTTTTGCTTCCCTTTTATAAGGTATGTAAAGGCGTGTAATTACATTTTCTATATATTATATTTAATAGGGAATAAGGAAGGAACAATGGTAGGAACAAGGAAACCGCTTATCTTAAGAAAAAGCTTTTATTTTGGTAATGTTACGTATCGTTGAACGGTATGGTATGACGTCACGAACAGTACCTTGTTAAAATGTCATCTTTATGAACATAAATGTTTTGCATAAAACACATATGCTGTTTTACATATTCCGCGTTCGCGTATCAACAGCTTTCATCGTTCGAATCTGCGTTAGTCGTTTATACCTTTCCATTATTGTAGGGTCAACATTTTGTGCCAATTATCTAATGTTACCATAAGCTACCGTTTGTATATTTTTATGTTGAAGACAGATGAAAGTTATAGTGCCTTCCCATACGTTTATGTTCCGTTTATTTGTACGTTAAATACAAATGGAAATTACCTTTACATTATCGTATGTTAGTCTTGGAACTGGAAATGAAAGTTCTCAAGCTACAGTTCGTTTAACACAAGATTAAAGTATTTATTTTGTACAAGTAACTACTTATCCTTTTAGTGCAGTTTAACTAAATAACAAATTAGTTAGTGATATTTTGATACGGTTAAAAAAAGGAACAGCTGAGTCCTGCGCCTGAGATAAAACATTTGAGTCCATAACCTATCACAACTGTAATTTGTTGACATAGGTCAATATAATCGGGCAGGCGACAGGTGTCTTATGACTCATCTTTTAGTAAAGCATGGTTTCAGATTTTAAAAACGTATGTCGTTATTGGTTCATATAGTTAGTAATTCTGAATACCAACAAAACACCGTCAATGTTTCTAGGTTATTTTCAAATTTAAGCCGCGCTGTCAAATTTAAATAAAATTATTGTTCGAATATCTCGGGATTTAGCATACTAAAGGTCTTAAAAATCTCTATCCACCCGTATAAATAAAGTCGAATTTCGTTTAAGGTCTGTTCGCACTTATTCTGGCATGTAAACCGAGTGTGGGTAGTCATATGATAAAAATATATTGTACAACTGTAAACGATTATCAGAACCGAGACCGGGTCAACAAAATTTCGTTTTGGATCTGTTTTACAAATTAATTATATCAATAATTTTCAATAAGAAACGAATTAGCTAGCAGTAGGCAGTGCCCGAATGAAATGCGAAAAGTTTGGTTAGTTGCGGAGGATCGTTTTTAACCGACAGATCTCACTGCGTCAGAAGAGTCAAGACTAATTTGGTTATCGAAGTCACTTATAAATAACTGATTTTGTCATAGATAAATACACTGTATTGGATGTTAAAAATGAGATTTATTATTAGTTAATAATATAACCGATTTTACAAATCTCAGTTTACAGTTTGTCAATATATATATATATATATATATATATATATATATATATATATATATATATATATATATATATATATATATATATATATATATATATATATATATATATATATATATATATATATATATATATATATATATATCTTCACTCGACTCTCCGACATTGATTACTAGAGGTTTTACCATTTCCTCAGCTCTTTTTTGAACGTCCCACAACTGGCTCATTTCCTTTTCAGCATGTAAAATACACTTTTGCTACAGTTCTCCAGTTACTTGGTTTAATGAATCCTTCCATAGCGATAAAACATTCTCGTCCCTGAAGCCCTGTCTTCCAACGTTTCTGTTGTAATATTGTTTACAATTTGCCCATATTAACTAGATAGGGTTGAATTGGCAGTTATACGGAAGTAAACATAAAATTTGATATTTCCATCGATGAACGGTCTCATCAATTGCATATACTTTTGAAACTTGTAAATCCTTGGAAATTTGCAATAATTCCACTTTCAGCATATCATTCGAATGAGGAATGTTGTGTTTTCTTAAAAATTGAAGATCTTCTTTCTTCCAACTACTTGAAGGTAATATTTCCACTAATAACTGGCATTGTCAAGAATTATCAAACTTGGTTTTTCTAAATTTGGTAAAAGCTGTTCTTGAAACCATTTTTGAAATAAATCAGCGTTCATATTATCGTGGTAGTCTGCTGTCTTACTTTTACTGGCAAATACCAATGATGAATTAGGTATAAGACCACCCTTGTTGCCAGCACTCAGTACGATAAAACTAAAATTTATTCAGTTAAAAATATTGTTAACAAATCGAACTATTTTAATTACTGTTCCCCTTCTTCTAGTGGTTTGTTTTTTGTGCTTTTCAAACCATTATCATGCCATGATTTTCGAACGCTTCCTCGATTAAAAATCCACGTCTCATCCAAAAAGACAGGATCGTAACTAATTTCACAACTGTTATCAGCAAAATATTTTCGTAAAAAAGGTTGCTCGAGCACCAGAAATATGAACTTGCTCCATTAAACGCCTTCTTCCATCGTCAACTTTGAATTCATAACCAATTTTGTGTAACAATTGCTTTAAACTCGTTTTACTGAAGGTAAATATTTTATCTTCTTTAAGTTCAGTTTGGAGTTTTTCGATAGTAATATGTGATCCTAAACAGTGATTAACTCCATTTCAACAATAATTTCTGAATTATTTACCAGTTGCACGCATGGTGTAAATTTTTCGTTTCAAAACGTCTTTCACGTATTCGTCGACACCGCTGACTTCGATTTCAAACGCAGCCTATGATTTTGTGAATCCGGCGCCGATTTCCCAGATTCTAAAGCGACAGTCATTCTTGCCTTTGTCCGAGATACGGTTTTCTTGGAAATGCCGCATTACATAAATATAAATTTAAATAGCGAAAAGTATTTGCATACCTGGATAATGGAAGTTAAAGGTAAACTTGGCCCCCCGTTATCGCGTTCCATCTCGAAATAATGCAGTATATTCATTAACATTACATGAGTTTGGCTTTTCAAAGATTTACCTTTTAATGACATCATTATTTGCTGCAAAATAAATAAATACATTCAATCACCTAATAGTGAATATTAATAATAATAGTTTTGAAAAAACTGTTGTTTACAAATGCAATGGAAACTAATAAATTACGAAGCGAGAGATAAATTATTATAACTACAAAACACGATGCGATATACGAAACGAAATACGAAGAATAATTTGAGGTTAAACGGCCAAGAAGACATCTGACAGCGGCATGCGCTTTGATTTTACAATCGAGATACGTTTTGAAGTCCTGCGTTTAAAATATATAGCAGACGTATACATTATAACCCGTCTTTCTTTAAGTGGGAACTTCGCACTAAGATAAAGGAAACCGATGCATTTCACAGTAATAATTATATCCCCTTTCTCGAGTCCGCCAAGAGACACCTCTCCCCGGCGCTACTATACACGTGTCATTATTGAATACATTTTGAATAGATTGCATTTTGAATTTTAAGTAAACCTAGATTGTAAGCTTATGTACCGTGTTTAATTTAGTAATTTTAAGATCGTAAGGCTTTACGAGAAGTACGTTTTGGTTATTTTATTCTGATATTAATCAGCCATTTTGCTTTATTAAATATGTGTATATATATATATATATATATATATATATATATGAGATGATTCAAATTACGTGCAAGTAGCTATGTAATTTGCTTAGTAAAGTTTTACTTTAGTTGGTACGAAATGGTACATTTCATTAAATAATTCTAGATAAGAATGATTAATAAACATTGAGATGTTTGTAAATTTTAAATATTTCTTAATATAATTTTAATAATGTTAGTATAAGTAATCGACAGCACAGTACATAGAAGTATAGGATATGTTTGTTATCGTTTTGAGTTAATTCAAGTTTTCATTTAGTTTAGTAAGTTTATTTAAAACAATATTCCCCGACGACATGTAATACAGGTTGTGGTTGACAGAAATAATGTTAAAACCAGATTTAGGCTGGTATCAATGCCGCAATTCACATGTACGCAGCCAAGATTAGTGAAAATATTCGTATTAGTGCGTTTAACTTATATTAGTGCAAAAATTATGAAAAAACAGAACAAGCACATTAGTGAGTAACTATAAAACATGATTCAAGCAGCAGCTCTGGGATTATTGTGTGTAGTCAACAATTTATGACTTTAAACTAGTGATTGACAACATTCCGACACTAGTCGTAGAAGAACTTATGAACCTACGAAAATGGTAAAATAAATTAATTTGTGACTTGAACATTAAGTTTAAACACTTACATTAACGATTATTGTGTTTAAAAGTGTGAAATTTAACATTAAAATTATAAAAACAAAATGAGGTTATGTTTTCTCCTCGCATAAAAATTTTTGTAAAAAGTATTTTAAATTGAGACAATTTATATAAAATAAATTACTAGAGGCAAAAATAGTGAGGTAGCCTCAATTTTATGTTATAATTCCTTATATTTATGTCCATTTTTGTTAATTTTAGTTTTTAAGAGTATTGGTAGAATTTAAATAATTTTCCTCTCAAATTGGCCGTAGGCATGTTTAAGATGGATATTTGGGTGTAATAGCATCCCTTTTCATGTAGAGGTAATTTCCAGGCCTGTAAAATTCATAGAATTAGTGTAAATTCAATAAATAAGTGTAAAAATTAACGTAGTTATTAAGTGTAGGAATTAGTCCGTGTTTGGTTTCAAATTATAGATAAAATTATGTAGATTATGGAAATGTTTTTAGATTTAAGAAATGTTAAAGGGGTCGAAAGTTATAGGGCTTTAAAGAATTATCGTAATGTGAAAATTACAGTAGCCAATCAGAATTCAGGGAATATTCTTCGTAACTATAGAAAACATTCGATGATTTGGTTGTCGAGCAAATTCATATATATATACAAATGCTTTAGGTTCACAAACTCTCTTAATTTTCATCTTTTTCAACAACTTGCCAAATTAAGCTGTTGAGAAATTTTTTGAAAATAATTTTTAAAACAAATTAATGTCACTTCGGTAAAATAACAAAGTGCGATTTAGTATCGGAAGTGGTCACGAAAACAAGTGATAGTCTTTTGTTCGTGAAATAATTAAATTAAGGTTAGTTTACCTTTTCAAATTTCAAATCGGAAGTTTTCGATAAGTTATAAAAATATTTCCGCAGTTTCGACTTTGTTCATTTTTAAATTTATATTGTTTATGTTGGTGTGGATATCTAATTGTGTTGTCTTCGTGTTTTTATTATTATACACCTTGTTTATCAAAAGTGTGTTTAATTTACAACCTTCAACGATCCATGCTTTTCAAAATTTATTTTGAAACTAATTTTAAAAGAAGTGATGAGCCTAAAATAAAGATTCGTCAATATTCTAATAACAATAGTGAAACTTACCTAAGTGAATAAGCTGTTTATTTAAAAGAAAATTTTGATGTTCGAGTAGCAGAATTGCAGTTCGCAGGAGCTGTTGCCTTCAATCAACTTCAATAGCAGTAACCCACAAAAGGAGGACATTGTATTGTTGACATTGATACTTTATGGTTATGTTCATAATTTCTATCCTTTGTAATAATCATGATGTGCAACAACAGGTATGCATGTCCAAAGGGAATGTTATTTGTTCTAAAAATTTAAATGTTTTATATTAATATTGTTGTTTATTCAAACGTAGTTATACTTCCTTGTATGTTGAATTTCACCTTTTGTTGTAGTCAAATCATATGTTTGCGTATTTACAGCGCATGCCCACGTATACTTTTAAAAGAATTTTGTTATGTACAGGGTGTAACACAGGTATTAATGCGAATTAAAAATTATAATTCAGTTTACTTAATCAATTTAGATATGATAAAAATAATAGGACATTATCTCAATGTGCTTTAATCATATTAACTATGATTATTGTATTCAAACAAGCAATATAATTCAAAGTAATAATCATTTATTTCATAATGTTAAAAGTAAAGTTTCTTCTAAATTTTGAACCCTATCCCCTGGTGATGAGTCTCATGTTCTACCAATATTGTTCTACCGACGAATATATTTTTATTTTTAGAGTTTTAGCCAATGTTAAATTATAATAACAATAAATAATAATTAATAATTATATAATAATAAATTATAAATATAATAATAATTAAATGGGGGGGTTTTAAATATCAGTACATATATATATATATATATATATATATATATATATATATATATATATATATATATATATATATATATATATATATATATATATATATATATATATATATATATATATATATATATATATATATATATATCAGTTGTTTAGTGCTTATTCAGATTACCTATTATGCTTTGAGCTACAACCTTTCTCAGTTTTTGTTGTATTTTAATTATTAAACCTAGAAATTGAGTGGTGCCTAATAAAACAAATGCTAATACTGATTACGTCTATGGAAAAATCTCTGCTTCCCTCACACCTGATGAATGAGTTCTCAATTTCAGTAAGTTTTATAAGTTTGTAATATAACCTTTGTAATATAATAATAGCAACACAAACTAATCTTTTATTTGTTATAAGACGGAGGATGATGGCCTGGCGCAAAAGGAGTTGGGGTGATCGTAAGTGAAAGAGCGAAAAGATATATTAAACAGTATGAATTGGTATCTCCCAGTGTAATGTGGATTAGAATGGAAATGGAGTTTTAAAGATTTTTTCTTACTGTATGCGATGTACCGGTGAATGGAGAAAGAGACCAGGTGCGTGAGTACTTCTGGAACGAAGTAGAGAACGTATTGAACCTATGTAAACCAAACGAAAAAGAGTGATTATAGTGCTGTATATGAACGTATGGGTGGGTGTATAGAGAGAACATACTGAACGCGTTCTAGGAAAGTTTGGAGACCAAAGAGTCAATGAGAAAGGTGAATGTCTGGTGAACACCCGTGTGGAGAGAAGCCTGTTTGTATTTAATACGTGGTTTAACAATAAAAATGTGCATATGTATACATGGCAAAGAGGTGAATCTATACGTATGATTGACCAGATTTAGGGTAGAGAAGCGAATGGATAATAGTGCGAGAATGAAATACGAAGATGCTGTGAGTAAAGAATTGTGCCGTGTGGATATGTGGAAGAGCGACTGTAGGTAGACACAAAAAATGTTCTTGGTGGAATGGGCCGGTAAAAAAGGCAGTATGTAAGAAAAAAGATGCGTACGTAGCAATGATTGCTGCAAAAACTGAGGTTTCGAAAAAGCGATTGCATGAGGTATACAGATTAAGAAACAAAGAAGGGAAAGAGAGTGGGAATAAGTAAAGAGGAAGTGATGGCTGTGGAAAGAGATAGAATGCAGACTGATTTCGAGGGAAACAAAAAACTCTTCTGGAAATGGGCCAAAAATACAAAACGTGGCCCAAAACAGAACGCTGCAGGAGTGATGAGCATGAACCACCAAATGGAGTGGGACGATTGTGAAGTGAGGAAATGCTGACAAGAAAACTTCGTAAAGCTTTACGGTAGTGAGGAAAGTAAGACTGAAGGGTTAAATAAGGAGAATGTGGAAGGAATAGTGAATGAAACTGAGAGGGATATTGGGATAAATGAGGTAGAGAAAACGGTAGCAAGGTTGAAAAAAGGCAAGGGAGCAGGCGTAGATGAAATCACTGGTGAAATGCTAAATTGTGGGGGTGTAAAGCTTATACGAAGATTGTGTGAATTATCCAATGTATGCCTTATGTGTGGATAAGTGCCGGGGGAATGGAAGTGCGCGGTCATTGTAGCACTGTATAAGGGTAAGTGGAACAGAAATGATTGCAAGAACTACAGAGGTATAAGTTTGCTCAGCATGCCTGGTAAAGTATTTGGAGGAATACTGATTGATAGAGTACGAGAAACTACACAAAAAAAGATTTGGGATATGCAGGACAGGACAGGGCAAAGTGAATTGGGAGAAGCTGTGGGAAATATTAAATGAATATGGTGTCAATAGAGGTCTAATGAACGGAATAAGGGCAGTATACAACGGTAGTCGGGCATGTGTTAGGGTGACAGGAGGTGTGAGTGAATACTTTAACATTGAGCAGGGAGTGCGACAAGGCTGTGTGCTGTCACCGTAATTGTTCATGGATAAATGTGTTAGACAAGCATGTGCCGATACAAATGGTATAATAGTTGGTGACGTAAATGTACTTCTGGTGTATGCAGGTGACACAGTCTTATTAAGTGACAGTGTGGATGAGCTACAAATTGCTTTGAAGAAGTTTGATAGTCTGTGAGAGCATGGGCCTAAAGGTAAACGCGAAAAAAACTATGATTGTGGTGTTCATTCGGGAAGGTGGAAAGGAGAGTAGAGTATTTACAATACAAGATGAAATTGTGGAGCAAGTGAGCGAGCTGGTATATCTGGGTAGAATGTTTACTGCAGCCGGTATAATGGAGGGTGAGATTGGACAAAGTTGGAAGGAAAGTGATTGGAAGTATGATAATGAGAAACGAAAGCATGAGTCTAGCTGCGAAACGAGTAATCTATAATGGCGTGTTTGTCCCTTCAGTACTGTATGGAGGTGAGACATGGGTATGTCAAAAAAAGCACGAAACAAAAATAAATGCCGTGGCTGCGAGATTCCTGAGAAGCTCATGTGGTAAAGGGCGTGAGAAGGCACAGGATAAAGAATGAGTTTATAATAACGGAGTGTGGCGAGGAGAAGACGATGATCGGCAGATATGTAAGTAGTACATTACGTTGGTTTGGTCAAATTGAGGGAATGAACAACGCAAAATTAACGGTTATTGAAAATACCGCGCGCTCTCGACTTATAACGCCCGTAAATTTGGAATAAATCACATTTATCAGATCTGACTCAAATGAGTTATCAATTAAACTCTACAGACAAGATAGAATAAGTACACGGTTTCTTTTTTAACACTGGGTAGCGGTTGTGTTTCTTGTTGCTTCGTCTTCGGTTGTTACTACATAACGAAGGACCTTTGAATTTCAGCCAGTGCCTAGCTGTGAGTATTTACAGCCACTACAACAACTAGTCAAGCATTCTTAGTTCCGAGCATTCTACATAACCTTGCACTACAGATACACCCAAAAAGTCGCAATAGTAGGAAGAATCAAAAGCAATTTTTTCCAACCAGCTGTGACGTACAACGATTTCCTTTTAGACAAAAATAATCTCGCACTATATATTGTTTGGTCATCGTTATATACCTATAGTCCTGAATTAAATTGAAGGGTTCTATTTCTTCTTCATCAGTTCATTACGAATGGACGTTTTCGTAGCTTCCTTTATGAGAGGAACCGCGATCAAGGAATTGTGACGCCGTAGTAGCGGACCCAGCATTTTGTTTGGTTACACCGACTTACTGTGTAATGCAATATGTTTTATCAGAATATAAAGGTACAAAGTTGGCGTTTTATGAATAGTGTAATATATTAAGAAAGGACTATCTTCCACATCCTAGAGGTACCCTTCCCTATAAACTGCACCAACCCACCGTTTTTCTGAAAAATAGTCGTCGCTATAATTACAGTTACTTGAACGATTGGGTACCAGCACTTATAAGTCATATCTAAAAGTAATAACAACGCTACTATGATTTGCGGTTTTACTGCAATGAAAAAACAAATTAAAACAGAAACTCAAACATAAAAACATTACCTACAATATCAGTAATTATTACTAGAACGAATGGAGTATTACTGAAACACAAGTCTCAAAGATATTCATATTGTTTAATACTATTATTTTATTTCTGTATTATAAGTGTTTTGTAACTGTGCTTTCATATTAATTGGGTTGATCAGCCTATTTTCACAGTTTTTGCATTTATAGCGCAACGTTTCATAAGCGGATTCTACTTCCGTTATCAAGTTAACGAAAACTAAACCACACAATGAAGACCAGAATCCCATGAATCTTGTATACAATCGACATGCGAATGCGGCATAGCATACGTAGCAGAGAGCAGACGACCACTCAAAGTGAGAACTTTAGGAACATAAGAACAACATCCGCAAGGGCAAAGAGAGAAATCAAGATCGCCCAACATGTCTGGAACGAAGAGCACCGCAGCCAATGGGATAACATACAGATAGTGGCAAAGGACGGGAGTACAACTGGTCGGAAAGCCAAAGAAGGCACATGCATCGCACTATCTGAAAATACAATAAGCCAAGATTGTGTAGAAATGAAGCCCACATGGATCCAAATAATGCGCATATAACTTGAGCGCAATACAACTGCGCAATAGGTTACGGCGATATATGCGCAATAAACTACCACGCAACCACGAAAATTATATATACTGGGTGACCCAAACTCGATGGCCAAAACGAAAACAGCTGATTCCCCTGGCCAAAAGGAACAAAAAATTGTTAATACAGGGTGTGTCTATTGTTGATGGTTTCCAACATGTTAACTTTCTTTTCATTTTTTCTATTTCGTGGAATTATTTTTTAAATCACGCTGTATCTTCCAAACTAGAAGAGTTACAAGAAAACACATTAGGAGAAATTTGTAGAAGATGAAATTGCCTTAAAGAATATTGAATTCATTCGAGACAAACTCATCATTCAACATTATTAATGACATAATGAATTCAGAAATGATTTTTTTTCAAATCCCAAGACAAATTTCCAAAAGGAATCTTTTTCCAATAGAGATGGATTTGATACATGGCCGATAAAGGAAAAACTTCCTTTTTTTATAAGCTTCACAACGATATGAAAAAACTTATGGTTGACGTACTAATTACTGAATTGTTAGAGGAATACACCTCAGGAAAAACTTTTAGAGCATAAAATTACCTTAAAAAATATGGTAGAGTAGATGAGAATTGACGATTTGTCCCTCACTTTTCAATCAATGTGTACATTTACGGCAAGAAATAAGTCTCCTTTACTGATATCTTTTCATCACCGTAGCAACGACTTGACATTAGTAAGTTAGTTGTCAAAATTTGTTTGCTATTACAGTTTTGCTGATTTCAACACGAGTTCTTTCTGTTGTAGTGATATTGTAATTTAGTTTTTGAGTCGTTCTTGTTCTTGTTATTATTATTGTTCTTGTTCGTGTTCGTGTTTTCCTTCCTGAGTCATGTTTTCAAATGAAGAATATGCCGATATTCATTATTATTATGGTGTTGCTCAAGGGAATGCGAATGAGGCTGCTAGACTGTATGCAGCTGCTTTCCCAAGAAGAATTCATCCAGAAAGGAGAGTTTTCTCTAGATTACACACTGCTCTAAGAGAGAGAGGATCTTTTAGGATCCTAAGAGATCAAGAGGAATTTCATAATGTTGAGAGGATTGACGACGTAATCCAGCATTTCGAAGCAAATCCTGAGACTAGCTTGCGGCGGTCTTCCAATGTATTGCAGATGCCACGAGAAACGATACGGAGAACTCTTAAGGCTGACGGAAGACGTGCGTATCACGTGACGGGAGTTCAAGAACTTTTAGATAGAGATCTAGGTCGGCGGATTGAGTTTTGCCAATGGTATCTCAATTCAGTTAGAAATGATCGAGATTTCCAAAAAGCAATCTTGTGGACGGATGAGGCCACCTTTACAAGGTCAGGCATCTTCAATATCCATAACACGCACGTCTGAGCACATCAGAACCCACATACTATGAGACCAAATAGCTTTCAACACCAGTTCAAAGTTAATGTTTGGGTTGGTTTACTCAACAATCAACTTATTGGTCCATATATTCTGCCAGATAGAGTCAATTCAGTGAATTTTTTGAATTCCCTTCAAGAAAATCTCCCTGAATTGATGGAGCAGGTTTCATTGGCAACAAGAGCAGATATGTGGGTTCAACTTGATGGTTGTCCTGCCCACTACGGAAGAGGTGTGAGAGATTGGCTAAACGAACTTTATCTCCAACGTTGGATTGGAAGAGGTGGTACAGTGGCGTGGCCTCCAAGATCTCCAGATCTCACCCCTCTAGATTTCTTCCTCTGGGGATCTCTCAAGGAATTGGTCTACAGCACTCAACCAATAACCAGGGAAGAGCTTATTGAAGCAATTCATAGATCAAGTCGGCCGATAACACAGAGACAAATTGCTTCAGCGACAGCTTCAGTACGAAGACGGAGTGTCCAGTGTATAGCAGCAAACGGCAGTCATTTTGAAGCAACTTTTGACAATTGAATAAAAGGTTCGAAAGTACTTAATTTTGGCCACAGGAATCAGTAGTTTCAATTTCACCATCGAGTCCTGGTCACTCAACATTGTTATTATGGATTTGATTGTGGTACCTCGATTAAATCTTGGGATTTGAAAAAAAAACTCATTTGTGAATTCATTATGCCATTAAAAATGTTGAATGATGAGTTTGTCTCGAACCAATTCAATATTCTTAAAGTTAATTTTATGCTCATTTCTGAATTCATTATTTCATTAAAAATGTTGAATGATGAGTTTGTCTCGAATGAATTCAATATTCTTTAAGGCAATTTCATCTTCTACAAATTTCTCCTAATGTGTTTTCTGGTAACTCTTCTAGTTTGGAAGATACAGCGTGATTTAAAAAATAATTCCACTAAATAGAAAAAATTAAAAATAAGTTAACATCTTGGAAACCATCAACCATAGACACCCTGTATTAACAATTTTTTGTTCCTTTTGGCCAGAGGAATCAGCTGTTTTCGTTTTGGCCATCGAGATTGGATCACTACAACAGAAAGAACTTGTATTGAAATCAGCAAAACTGTAATAGCAAACAAATTTTGACAACTAACTTACTAATGTCACGTCGTAGCTACGGTGATGAAAAGATATCAGTAAAGGAGACGTATTTCTTGCCGTAAATGTACAGATTGATTGAAAAGTGAGGGACAAATCGTCAATTTTCATCTACTCTCCATATTTTTGAAGGTAATTTTATGCTCTAAAAGTTTTTCCTGAGGTGTATTCCTGTAAAAATTCAGTAATTAGTACATCAACCATAAGTTTTTTTCATATCGTTGTGAAGCACCAAGCACTTGATTATTCTGATTCGAACTTTGGTACCTTTCACTTACAAAGCACACACCTTTACCGCTGATCCACTGAGTAATCCAATATATATATATAATATATATATATATATATATATATACATATATATATATATATATATAATATATATATATATATATATATATATATAATATATATACAGTGAATCTTATCTAATCCCAAAATTAAAGGAGCACTAGAACTCATCATTATAAGCAAAAAGTTCATATGTACATGGGTCCGGAAATGCTTCGTTTCGAGATACAGTGTCAAAGTTGAAAAAGAAATCGCGATTTCTTCAATATTTTATGTAAATAATCTGATTTCATGAAAATTACAATTGAAGCATTCTATAGAAATTTCGTATAAATTCATAAATTATATTATATATATATATATATATATATTATCATATATTATAAGTACCAGTTACAAATATATCGACTGAATTCGACTCAAGTGTGTGACCGAAGCAGAGTCCACTTCCGAAACGTCGCGCTATAAAAGCAAAAACTGTGGAAGTAAACAAATCAACTCAATTAATTGTTATTATAGCTATTTTAGTATAATATTCCAGTATTTTCTATAATAGTTGTAGCTATAAAAACACAATAATCGGATTATACTGGGTTCCCCATAATCGACTACCCATTTTATTTTATTAATAAATTCCCTACGAGATAACTAAATAAGTTGTTCTCTGTGGGATTATCTTCTGTAGTCTTTGGGATTTAAGTTAATTATTAAACAGGTAGGCGTCTGTCACAAATAAGTTATAAATTAATAATTTCGTGTAACGTCATATTACTACGAGAAGTTTGTTAGTTTTCACCAATAATTATTTAATTTTTTTGCTTTGAGACATTATTTCAACATCCGTTTGAACTTTCATGGATTACTCAGTCCAACAACGTGTGTTTTGTGTAGAAACTTACATAAGAAGCAATTCGATAGAAGAAGTTAGGCGTGCATTCCGGCGTCAGTTTAATAACAATAGGGGTCACGCCCCAAATCGTAAAACTGTTAAGTTATGGGTTCGCCATTGGCGTGAAAATGGTTCTGTACAAAATGTGAAGAAGCCTGGATGTCGAAGAACAGTTCGTACACCAGAAAATATTAAAAGAGTTAGAATTGCGTTTACGAGAAGTCCTAAAAGGTCTGCTAATCGACAAACCCTTATCCTAGGAATATCAAAGGGAAGCTTAGATCGAATTCTTCAAAGGGATTTAAAATTTCATCCCTATAAATACCAAATGGCACAGCACCTTAGCAATCAAGATAAAGAATCAAGGTTAGCATTTTGTCAAGAATTTTTGGATTTACATCAAGGAGCAATTCACAGTCTCCTAATGAGCGACGAAGCAAATTTTTATTTGAACGGCATGGTTAATAAACAGAATTTTAGATACTGGTCAAATGAAAATCCTCGTGAAATCTTTACACAGAACCTTCATAATCCAAAAGTTGTTGTGTGGTGTGGAGTAGGATCTTTTGGTATTATTGGTCCATATTTTTTTGAGGATGAAAATAACCGCGCTGTAACAGTAACATCCGAGCGCTACGTAAACATGCTAGAGACATTCCTCATTCCAGAATTAAATAGACGAGGATTACTAAACAATGCCTTACTATTCCAACAAGATGGGGCAACAGCTCATACCGCCAGAAACTCAATGAGTGTTCTGCGAGAAATGTTTAATGGCCGACTCATTTCTCGATTCGGAGATTTCCTTGGCCTTTGAGATCCCCCGACTTAACGGCACCCGATTTTTTCCTGTGGGGATATTTAAAAGCCAAAGTGTTTGCGAGTCGTCCAGGTACAATCGAGGAACTCAAAGTCAAAATTCGTGAAGAAGTTGAAGGAATAGACGAAGGTTTGCTACGCCGTGTAATGAACCACTTTTTATCTAATTTTGAAAAATGTGTTGAAGTTGGTGGAGGTCATTTAGAAGACGTGATTTTTAAAAGTTAGAATTAAATTAGCCAAATATTTATAAGTTATCATAAATCCCAAAAAGTTAGCTGTAATTTACTATAATAAATAGTTTGTTTTGTTAACTACAAAAATTTTAATGCAAATATTAAAATGGGTAGCCTATTATGGGGAACCCTGTATAAGGTACCATATACCAAAATAACAAAGTAAAAAAGGCCCTCTAGAGGGTGAGCTGGTGAAGATAAAGATCACTATCGTGACCTCACATTAATTATACCTATGCCTCTGCTATGAAGGTGACCGCGACGTCTTTTGAGTGTTAAAGGAACGAAATAAAACACAAAATAATATTGACATGAGTAAGGTTATTTTGACGCATCATGCATATACAGTATCTTGATAACGCATGGAACGTATTTTGAATGTAAATCAAATGAGTTTGCATGAAAAAAAAATTTGCGTATGCAGAATGTAAATCTGTGTAAATGATGCGTCACTGGAGTTTAATGAAGCATTAGTTATCACATGAAAGAATATTTGAATGTTGTAGAAAGAGTTATATGTTAAAATCATTAAGTTTGGTTGAAAAATAATCTTTGGGACAATTTTTACTGAGACGGCACTGGTAGGAGACTGCCAAATTGCTACTGTGTATAAAAGAATTTGGATTAAACAGATGGTTGTAGACGTACGAATAAGTAAGGTCATGATATGTTGATATTGTATTAATGTGCAGTAAGGAATATGTATGCATATTTTTGTTTGTACAAATTTTGTAATATTGTGCAATAGGAAAATTTAATCGATGTTAAGAATGAAGTTGTTAGATTGAGAGGTAGTGCCTAAATAATGCGGTGAGAGGATTCGCTTACATGCAAACTTTTCATAGAAAGTTGAGTTATTGTCTGAATGATGTACAAAGTGAATATATTTGAAATTAATGATTTTTCGGAGAGTTGTGAATTTAAAAGTAAATTCAAGATGGCTACGTTTATTTTGCATCGTTTGCGCCTGATTCCACTTTTAGAACTACGACGCGGCAAAGAAACGCGTGAGATCTCGTTCGTGATAGGTGAATTTTCATGTTGGCGTGAATAGATTGCGACATTTTGGTAATATGGCGGGCAGAAGGATTATAAGCGAGTGCCCAATTGAAGAGATGGATGGATGGATGGATGGATGGATAGATGGATGGATGGATGGATGGATGGATGGATGGATGAATGGATGGAAGGACGGACGGACGGACGGACGGACTGACGGACGGACGGACGGACGGACGACGACGGACGACGACGGCGGCGACAGACGGGCGACGACGGACGAGACGACGACGACGATGAACAGATGGACGGTGACGGGTAGGCAGATGAACGGAGGACGGACAGACGACGACGACGACAGACGAACGACGACGACGAGACAGACGACGACAGACGACGATGACGGATGAACGATGAACAGATGACGGTAGACAGATGGCAGATGGACGGATGACAGATGACAGATGAACAGATGACAGATGACAGATGACAGATGACAGATGACGGATGAACAGATGAACGAGAGATGACGAGATGACAGATGGAACGATGAGGACGATGACAGATGACGGAGGACAGATGACGGAGGACGACAGACGACGAGACAGAGGACGAGATGACGGATGACGGATGACGAATGAACGGATGACGGATGGACGGTAGGCAGATGGACGGATGCACGGATGCACGGATGGATGGATGGACGGACGGACGGACGGACGGATGGACGGGCGGAAGGACTGACGGACGGACGGACGGACGGACGGACGGACGGGACGGACGGACGGACGGGCGGACGGACGGACGGTCGGACGGACGGACGGACTGACGGACGGACGGACGGGCGGACGAACGAACGGACGGACGGACGGGCGGACAGACGGACGGATGGACAGATGGATGGACGGTTGGACGGACGGACGGTCGAACGGACGGACGAACGGACGGACGGACTGAAGGACGGACGGACAAACAGACGACAGACAGACAGACAGACAGACAGACAGACAGACAGACAGACAGACAGACAGACAGACAGATAGACAGACATACAGACAGGCAGACAGACAGACCGACAGACAGACAGACAGACAGACAGACGTACAAACAGACATACAGACAGACAGACAAGCAGACAGACAGACAGACAGACAGACAGACAGACAGACAGACAGATAGACAGAAATACTGACAGACAGATAGACAGACAGACAGATAGACATACAGACAGATAGACAGACAGACCGACAGACAGACAGACAGACAGATAGACAGACAGACAGGCAGACTGACAGACAGACAGGCAGGCAGGCAGGCAGACAGGCAGACAGATAGTTATGATAATAGTGATAATAATAGTGATGATAATATTGATGATATCAGTGAAGATAATAGTGATGATAGTAGTGATGATGGTAGTGATGGCAGTAGTGATGATAGTAGTGATAACAGTGATGATATTAGTGATGATAATAGTGATGATAATATTGATGATAATAGTGATGATAACAGTGATGATAATAGTGATGATAGTAGTGATGATAATAGTGATGACAATAGTGATGATAATAGTGATGATAATAGTGATGATAATAGTGATGATAATAGTGATGATAATAGTGATGATAATAGTGATGATAATAGTGATGATAATAGTGATGATAATAGTGATGATAGTACTGATGATAATAGTTATGATAACAGTTATAACAGTGATAATAATAGTGATAATGATAGTGATAATAATAGTGGTAATAATAGTGATAATAATAGTGATAGTAGCAGTGATAATAATGATGATAATAATAGTGATAATAATAGTGATAATGATGATAATAGTAGTGATAATAATAGTGATAATAATAGAGATAGTAATAGTGATAATAATAGTGATAATAATAGTGATAATAATAGTGGTAGTAATAGTTATAATAATAGTGATAATAGTATTGATAATACTAGTGATACTAGTGGTGATAATAATAGTGATAATAATAGTAATAATACCTAGGGGTTGAACTACCTACTAGGCGCGTCCCCAGGTGGCGGATAGGGGAACGACCTTGCAAATGATCGTATGTGATGCAAGGCCAACACCAAAATATGAGCTCGTGGCGTCAACCCGCCACTGTTAGCTCTACATAATACGGTGTCGCGGACCAGTTCACGTGGGGCCTTGTAACTAACAAGGACAGGGACGGCAACCCTGCGTCCCCTTAGCTGGAAGCTCACTTTTCTTATACTAGTCTTGAGTGGCTTCCCTTACTTTAACCCTTTTCTGTCAGAGCACCCTTGCTCTCACTCTTGCTCTCTTCAGGCTCCCAGCGAAAGCTGAGAGACCCCTTCCTTTTCTTTCTACTCTTCCCAGGACATGCACCGTCAAAAGTGCATACGGGTGTGTCAAGCCAGGATGTCCTTGCTGGGGACGGCTGAGCGCTAGCCGTGTCCTAATACCGCAACCGCGAACTGTGCTTCAGAGACTCTAGCAGGGCGTGGCTAGGGAACGTCGCACAGGTAGCGGTCGGTGGTCTTGGCTTAATTGCCTGGACTATGAGGAAGGTAACCTCTATAAAAAATCCCCCAATCCCAAGGTCGTTTGGCAGTTTTAGGTGCTGACGGAATTGCGCGAGGGGAAGCCTGAGCGTGGCGAGAGGGAAGTCTGGTCCCTAGCGATGAAACGCCTGTGGGGGAAGAGGCGCCCTCCACAGTATTAATGCCCTCTTGTAGTACACCGGCTCTGCTGCAAGTGACTTTTTTTTTTCCGTGTTATCTCGTGGGAACTGTATGGGGTCGAAAAATATTAAAAATACTGAGTTGTCCAACTCTCAAATAATGGTCGAAAGAGAGGACCCAACCTCTGATATGGGCGCTGACGGTGGACAGCGTTATCAAAATACCGGAAATAAATTGGTTGAGCGGTTGACGTCGGGATACGTCCCACGGTTTCTGCTAATCAAGAGAAATGATTCACAATCATTTGACAGAGTTAATCCTTTCATTATCTCAAAATCTTTGTATAGTCTGGTAGGTGAAGTCAATAACATTAGAAAGCTTAACGCTGGCCTGTTAATAGACACAAAATCAAACAAACAATCAAAAATTCTATTGGATTTAAAGCGGTTTTGCGAACTTTCAGTTGACGTTGTTCCACATCCTTCTTTAAATATCGTAAAAGGCATTGTTACTTGTAGAGACCTTCTAAATTGCTCTGTAGATGAAATATGCGAAAACCTCAAGGAACAAGACGTTATTGAAGTACGTCGAATTACAGCAAAAAGGGATGATATAATTATTGATACCGCTAACCTATTGTTAACCTTTTGTAGGCATAGTTTACCTAGTAAGATAAAAATCGCTTTCTATAGTCTTCCTGTAAGAATGTATGTTCCACCACCTCTACGTTGCTATAGATGCCAAAAATTCGGACATTCCGCTACAAGATGCAAAAATGACCAAACATGCATATGCGGTAAACCCCTACACCAAGGTGCACCTTGCGAGAAACCTATCAATTGTCCTAATTGCAATGGGGATCACTCGGCTCGTTCTAAAGAGTGCCCCCAATATAAACTAGAAGTTTCAATCCAAGAGATGAAAACAAAAAACAAATCCTCTTACTTTGAAGCGCGGCGTGAAATTCTTAAAAATACGCCCTCGGGGCCATCGTATGCAGCTGCTGCTAGCACCCCCATAAAACATGACTCAATTAAATCCACGTTAAGCGAATTAGTAACCTGCTTAGTACCCTTATTGGTTACAGAGTTAAAAGACAAGCTCCCAAACGAGTATTTAAACAAAACTGTTTCTGACACACAAAACCAGTGTGAGATTCAAGCTACTCAAGAGGCACAGAATATGGACATAGACACCAGTGATAAAAGGAAACGACCAAGCTCGATCGAATCGTCTGCTAATATTGAAAGCGATGAATTAGAAGAAGCAAAAGACGCTTTACAAAGAAGAAGAAGAAAGGTAGGATGGCAGAAAGGAAGACCTCGCAAAACCAATCCAAAAAACCTTCCTAGTACGTCAGGAAAACAGCCTGTGATAAAAATATTAAGCCAAAGATAGTTGTGTTATACCCCTTATACAGGTATACACATAATTTTATATATTTATTTATTTATTTATTTTAATTGTTTTGTCCCCAGAGTATTTATTTTATATATTTTACCTTTTATATCTTTATATTTATTAGTGTATTTATTAGTTTATTAACTAAATACTAACCCGTTCAATAATGGCTTCCATAATACAATGGAATTGTAATGGGTGCAAAACACATTACCCTGAAATTCAAATAATGGCATCAGAGTACAATCCGTATTGTATATGTATACAAGAATCTCACCTCAAAAACGAAGACATATTTGGCTTGAAAGGGTACAGATGTTTTCGAATAGATGACCAACTGCAATTACGTGCAAAGGGAGGGGTTCTTACACTAGTTAAAGAAAACATCCCTGTCACACCAGTGAAAATTAGAAGCAACTTACAGGTAATAGCGATTGTTATCGAATGTCCAATAAAGCTCACCCTGTGTAACATTTATCTTCCACATTTCACGTGGACCAAACAGGATTTACAAAACGTCGTAAGGCAACTACCAACACCCTTCTTAATTGTCGGTGACTTTAACTCACATAATACGCTGTGGGGTTCTGAGGAAATAGATACCCGAGGGCGTATAATCGAAACAATTGTAAATGAGCATGATTTAATTGTTTTAAATACGGGCGAAGGGACATTTATTAACTCTAGAGCAAATAAACTGTCTGCAATTGACGTAACTATGTGTTCGCCCCAATTAGCATATCTTCTGAAATGGAAAACCCTCGAGGACCATGTACACTCTGATCACATACCTATTGGAATTGAAATCGGGTTGCAGCAACCGCATACTGCCACACCAATAAAATGGAAACTTCAGAAAGCCGACTGGCCTTTGTTCCGCACGAACCTAAAAAATTTTTCAGTTGACCAAAATATAAACATATCCGTTCACACATTTTCCGACACGATTATTAAAGCCGCCTCTGTAAGTGTCCCCAAACCCGGTTGCACGTTCCTGAGGACCCATGTCCCGTGGTGGAATGTCGCAATTAAAAAGGCCATTCAAGAAAAAAACAAAATGTTTAATAGATTTAAAAAGTACCCCACACACAACAACATGGTAGCATTTAAACAAAAACGAGCCATAGCTCGAAAGCTGATACTTAAGGGCAAACGAGACTCATGGGCAGAATTTGTGTCTACTATAGATACAACATCTACAACTACGTTGTGGAAAAAAATTAAATCAATCCAAAGGAAGGAAACAACTTCACCCACAATATTAAAAATAGGTAACCATATCTGTACAGACCAGAGGGATGTGGCAAACATACTCTCCGAATCATTTCAAAGAACAAGCAGCTCCTCCCACTATGACTCGGAATTCATCCGATTGAAGAGCAATCAAGAATTGCCATTGAATAGCTCAGAAACCGAAGAATCAAGTTATAACTTCCCTATATTGATAGATGAGTTAGAAGAAGCATTAAGAAACTCACGTAGATCAGCTCCAGGTCCAGATAACATACCGTATGAGTTTCTAATAGAATTGCCCTTATCATACAAAGAAAGGTTACTAGCTATATACAACCAAATTTGGCAACGAAACGTGTATCCCGAAGCTTGGAAAGAGGTTATCGTCGTTCCCATCCCGAAATCCGGAAAAAACAAAAATGATCCATCGAACTTTCGCCCTATATCTTTAATGAGTTGTGTTGCCAAAACGTTAGAACGAATAGTAAACACCCGCTTGACTTGGACTTTGGAGTCAAACAAGTTACTGTCCAACAATCAGATGGGTTGCAGAAAATTCAGATCTACAACTGACAACTTGGCTCAAATCGAACATCATATCCAAACTGCTTTTGCAAACCGTTCCCATGCGATAGCAATCTTTTTTGACCTCCAAAGAGCTTATGATGTTACATGGAGGTATGGTATATTACAACAACTACACAAATGGGGAATAAAAGGAAATCTTTTTTAAATTTATTCAAAACTTCCTAAAAGAACGCAAGTTTAAGGTAAGGGTTGGTACTGAGTTCTCGGATTCTAAGACCCTAGAAAACGGAATCCCGCAGGGATCAGTGTTAAGCGTTACGTTATTTGCTATAGCAGTAAACTCTATAACCGAAAACATTGGAAAGGAAATAAAAAGCTGTTGGTACGTAGACGACCTTGCCATTATATACTCATCGAATGATATAGAAAATACCGAACAGAACCTCCAACAAGCAGTTAATAGTATAACAAGTAACGCGAATGCTATCGGATTTAAATTCTCTACTGAAAAAACACGCTGTGTCCATTTTTGCCGCCTGAGACACGAGCACAAGGAACCCGCTATTACGCTGTACGGAAACCTCATCAGCGTAGTGCCCGAAATAAAATTCCTAGGGCTCACTATGGACAAAGCGTTGAGATGGAAGCCACATATAAACAACCTTAAAATAGAAAGCAAAGATGGTACCAATATTATAAAATGCCTCGCTAACACAAATTGGGGTGCAAACAAGGATGTACTGCTCAACATTTATAAATCCTTAATCCTGCCTAAAATAGACTACGGCTGTGCAATTTACTCATCCGCTCGCAAAACCACATTAAGTCCTCTCGATACTATACACGCGACATGTTTAAGGCTTGCCATAGGAGCGTTCCAAACTAGCCCACACCTATCTGTATACTGCGAGACAGGAATACCACCGTTAAAATATAGACGCCAGCAGAAAATAATGAAATACAGTATTAAATTATTGGCAATACCCGACCACCCCAATCACAATATTTTCTACAACAAAGAGTGGCATATGTGTTTCCGAGACAGACCTAGCATAACACGCCCTCTTACTGCTAGACAGACAGAACTTACTCAGAAGCTAGGAATTGTTATACCTCCTGTGTATAATATACAGTTTTGTGAGATGGCACCTTGGCAATTGCATTCCGCCACGTACAAGCACGACCTTACGACAATATTCCCTAAAAACCAAGCAACACAGGTACTTGAAGAAATGTTATTGAATTACGAAGATAAAATAATAATATACACCGACGCATCTAAATGCAGACAAGCCGTGGGCAGTGCGATAGTAGTTAATGAGGAACAATACGCATGGAGAATTCACAGTTGGTGCAATATTGTAACCGCCGAGCTGTACGCCCTGTGGCAGGGATTAAGGTATTCGGAATACACAACACAAAAAAACGTACTAATATGCACTGATTCGCTAGTTGCTTTAAAACAGATCCAAAACAAGTATTCCCTAGAACCACTAGTAACACAAATCCTATCAACTATCCATCACGTAAGCACTACTGGAAAAAATATTATATTTGTATGGGTACCTGCACACGCAGGAATCGAAGGCAATGAAATTGCAGATAAAGCTGCTAAAGACATAGCCAACTCCAACGAAATTACTGATATACCGATTAGGTACAAAGACGCACAGCTGAATGTCAACTTGATAATAAACAAACAATGGCAAGACGAGTGGCTAAACACAGAACAAAAGTTAAAAAGCTTTAAACGAAATATGCTCCCCACGAAACTTCCATCTAGCTTAACTCGAAAAGAAACAGTGGCCATCACAAGAATCAGAATAGGACACACGCGATTCTCTTCAGAACATCTGCTGCAAGGCCTCAGAACACCAATTTGCTTAGAGTGCCGGGAAAAATTAACAGTGGAACACACACTTCTCCACTGCAAGAAATACGCCAATCTGAGACGGGAACATAATATAAACACAACAATAATATACAGCACGGAGGAAGACGACCTAAGGAACGTAATTAAGTATTTAAAACTCTCTGGTACGTTTACCATGGTATGATGGACTATAAAGACATATGCAGCTAATGACCTAAGCAGTCGATGCTGCCACAAAAAAAAAAAAAATAGTAATAATACTAATAATAATAATAATAATAATAATAAAATTGTCAGGCCGGGATAGAGAGAAATCTACCTGCTAGGGCATGCTGGGTGAGCCGTACAGCATGTCGCCAACACAAGTAGTAAACCTTAACAGCAACAAGATAAAAATCGCCTGGTAGTTGGCTAAAAACGCATTTGCCCATGTAAAAATGGAGAAGAGATGGAATAATGTAAGAGGGTTGCTGTCTGGGGTGCGCCAGGGCCCGTTTGGAGCAGGTGCTGGACGTGACAGCATACGAACCTCCGGTGATACAGGACTGAACAGGCGGGTTCGTATCGGGTTATCCCAAGGAAACACAGCCGAATTTGCTTTAGATTCAGTTAACCTCGACCAAGATAACCATGCCGACAGTGTTTTGGTAGACGAATGAGCTGCCAACCACCAAATCAGGAACAAGTAGACAGCGAATCAATTGGACCACACAAATGAATAAAGATGTGATTCGCTGCTACATGCTAAGTACTGAAGCCGAGACTAATTTAACATTGTACAGAAACAAACTTTATCGACTTTTGATTAAAAAATACCCATCACTAGCAAATACTGTTGACGAACAAAATATAGCCGACAGGAGAAGGGCAATCACAACCAACAAACTACTCTCACACTTAGAAATAGAACAGACTAAGATGAAACCAAAGCAGAGCTAGGTATAACGACTTTAAGAACAATTACATCTGAATTGAATAGGTTAAATATCACCGCTGAACTTAATACAACAAACGAAAATTGTAAAGAAAATGAGCAAGATAAGGAAATAGAACACATGTTTAACACTATAAGAATTGAATACGAAGAATTCGATCCTTCGTCCTGGCCAAATATTCCAAGACTAAAAACTTTTCCGCCATCTCGAACATACCACGTAATGTGCTAATAGAACTATTGTTAAAAATATAAGACTGTACAGATCTTGCCCAGACACGCTATATTATCTTTTGTGCAGCCCTAACAGTTATTGTGTTAAACATGTATGTTGAAGGGCAAGCCTTAAAATTAAGCAAGGAATCCATGTGAAACACGCGTGTGACCGAGACATGTGCGTTCGACAGTGAGTTTAATGGTCGGTCTACTATTCAGCCAATACGGCCGTCTTCTGAGTTTCGTGCAAGTGTGTTTACAAATTTAAAAAGGATTACTGAAAACAGATCATATGGACTTCATTATATCACGGATAAAGGATTAATTCACATAAATTGTAAGAACTAGTTTAAGGTTTCGTTTAACAGATACAAGTACGGTTATCTTTTAGGTTTATTTTTGCTTATTGGGTTAATAATTTTTCATTGTAAGTAAATGGGATAATCGAACTTTGTCTATTTTAATGTTTTCAGTGTATAAGAATTTTGGGGGAATTTTTAATATATAAAACTTGATTCTTGTGGTGTTCATTTGAAGCTACGTGTGAGTACATATTTACAATTGCGAATTACTCAATATATATCCATTATTTAAATTACTTTTGTTGTTTATTTGTGTCAGCCGAGATAAAATTTTAGCATTAACCTGTGTAAATTAACCTAACGGGTTACATGTATTGATAATTAAAATTGATCTTTGAATATTTTTGAGTTTCGTGATCAATTTGAAATTCCTTTATGAGCCAGATCGATTACCAAATTTTATTTTAACCATTTTGAATTATTTTACAGTCAAATACAGAACACCAGTAACAGAATATTTTTATCGAGTATAAATTACAGATTTGATGTATTAAAATTTAAACCTATTGATGAATGTTTAAATACAATTTTAAGGAGAAAGTGTTCATATATAATAATACTAACCGTTTTATTTTAAATCTTTCAGAAACAGACGAATATTTTGGTGATATAAAAATTATTAATCCGACTTTTTTTTATTTTGATTCTTTTCTAAATTCGATATTGTTTATTTTATTCAAAGTTTTATAACAGTTAGAAATATAAACTTATAACTTGGAATTTTCATATGTACGGGGTGTGTTCAATAAATTTACGGCGCCCCGTGTATTTCACAATTTTCTTAAGCGTGTGTGTGCGTGTGTGTGTTAGTGTGTGTGTGCGTGTGTATGTGTGCACGTGCGTGTGCGTGTGCGTGTTCGTGTGAGTGCGTGTGCGTATGCGTGTGCGTGTGCGTGCGCGTGTTCGTGTGCGTGCGAGTGGGCGTGTGCATATGCGTTTGCGTGTGTGTGTGCGTGCGTGCGTGTGTGTGCCCCTGTGCGTGAGCATTTGAGACTGCGTGTGCGTGTGTATGTGTGTAGTTCTTGAAACATTTAAAGCTTGTAAAATGTTCATTTAAATACACTACTTTTGTCCAAGAATATAAGTACTTTTAACTCTGATGCAACCAAAGTAAACGTGGCTAAACGTAAAGTTTCGCGTACATTACAAAAATTTTGGTTGCTATTACAATACCCGCAAACTTGATCAGACTATTCAAAGCTATGGTAACCCTGCTAATTTTATTTTTTTTTGTATCCTAGTAAATCGGAAAATCAATTAAGTCGGCAAAAAAAATAATGAACTAAGAAATATTTTAATTGCCTAAAATATTAAGAAGTTAGGCAGGCTGCAGTAACCCTTAGATTTGATTTATCTCTGTTATGTGAAGTTTAGCATAATATAGCAGCGCACCAACATGAAATCAACAATAAAGTGCATTAATATAGAATAATGAAATACACGTTATAAACGTTACACATTTAGTTTCTGTCATGGTAAGATGGTTTATAATCTATATTTAGTAGTATCAAAGATGTAGTATCGCAGATTAAATGAAAACTAATTTGCGGTGGTGTATTCATCATAAATTAGCTTACGTGAAGTCCTTTAATAATATAATACTAACTGCAAATTAGTGTTATAACCAACTTATTATTTTAGTTCACATTGTAGAAAACAACCTCATACATACACAATTTGTGCAGTACTTACTATACTTCCTTTATTAGTCACTAAAAATTCTCATAAAACCTTAGAAAGACTTCTACAATAAAAATACAATGTAGAAAATTTGCTGCATATTGAATATACCGAATAAAAACTAAAAATACACAATGGTGGTCTTGGAATATGGCTTTGGAATGATTGTATTTTAATTCCTTTCAAATAAATTGTCAGAAGCACAAGATAATTGAACTTGTCTTCATTACATTAATTAGAATACTTGCACACCGAAATTATTATTTAAAATGAGATGCAGTTAATTTTCTAATATTATCTTATATTACATACTAAATTCATAATTTAGTAGGCATTAAAGCATTAGATGAAGAGTACACAATAATTGGATGCACCTAATTAACTACTAGTGCTAATTAGTGGGGGAATACTAAGTTCGTTCTAGATAATTTCGTATAGGTACAGTTAATTACTATGGTACTGTAACCCAATTACATTTCAGTATAAACTATTAAATAAATAGTGTTTACTGTAGTAATAAAGTGCGTTATTTTAAATTAAAAAAAACTTAAGTTGGTCAGTAGTAACTAGAGGGCGGATTATATGCCAAATGCATATTCTTGAATATTGATGCTATAAAAATACCCTTACGTATCTAGGTGACACCAATTTAATTTTGCATGTTTTGCATATATTTGCAGCAATGTTCATATTTTTGTAAAATATGTATATTATTGCATAATTTGTGCATTTCTAAATAAATCGGATATTTTACTAAAAAAAAATTATCTCATCTCCTCAAACGAGCACAGTAAATGAAACTTTTTAAATAAAATATTGAAATCTAAGAAAGAAAGCCTTTAGAAATTCCTATAAAAGGTAAGCTGCTTAAAATCATTGACAAGAAGTGTCACTGCTATAATTTCGCCGTAGCGAAAAACTATGTAAATTTTGTCTTGGTGGATACAATGCGCGAGATACAACAGATAGGAAATAATTATTTACATTTTATAGTGGATGAAACAACGGATAGTTGTGGTCTTTATATCGCGAATTTATTGATAAGGGTTTTGCATCCTGATTATAAGAGTAAATCATTTTTGGTAAGTTCCAAACAACTTGAAAACACGAATCATTTAACTATATGTATGTTTATACAGGGAAAAATTAGCAAATTTTTTTTTACCTGAAGAGTTCCTACCCAAAAAGGTTTAGTAATGTTGTCTGATGCTGCGCCATACATGGTCAAAACAAGTCAAAATTTAAAAATATTTTATAAAAATTTAATTCACACTTGCTTAGCACATGGAACAAATAGAGTAGCGGAGTTCCCATTAGTAAATAGTTTGATTAACAATGTAAAAAAAAGTATTTATTAAGACACTCCTTAGAATTCAGCATTTCAAAGAAAAACTCCCAAATACTCCTATTCCCCCTCAGCCAGTAATAACTCGGTGGGGTACGTGGCTACAGGCCGCCCTGTTTCACTCGGAAAATTTTAAAGACATTAAACAAATAATTTTACAATTTGCCGATGCATCTCACTCAATTACGGAAGCGAAAGCTATTCTAAATAAAACAGACTTACCGCAACAATTAGCATTTATAAGCACCAATTACCACTTTGTGTTCGAAACAATTTTAAAATTAGAGACTGAAGACCTTCCGCTTACATACTCTGTTGAATTAATAAATAAGTTTAGTATATCTTGTATCGGTAATTGGAAATCGAATCAAACATTGTATCTGTGTTGAAAAACGCTCCCATTACATCTGTTGATGTCGAACGGAACTTTTCAACTTATAAATATATTTTATCTGATAGGCGACAAGAATTTAGTTTAAACATTTTGGAGAAACACCTTATTGTAAGTTGCTATAGACAGAAAAGCGATGAATAATATGTACATATTGTGTTTAATTCTCCAACTGATCGTAAGATTATTTGTAGTTAATATTAAACAAATACATTATTATTATTTTTATAACTTAATATTTTAAATTTAATTAAGAATCTTTTTCACATAATGAAAGTTTTTGTTTAATATGGGTTGTTTATTACTTCTTGGTACGCATTTTTGCATATAATGTTGCATATTTTAACAGACTGACTGCATATCTTTTACATATTTGGTGCATATATATGCGTATATATGTGACATTTTTTTTGTGCTTATTAATCCGCCCTCTAGTAGTAACAATTATGAAGTAATGCAGGGATTTTTCCATATCTTGGTGTTAGCGTTCAGTAAATTACGGGTAGATTGTGACAGCACAATGTTTTATTTATTTATAATCGTAGTATGGGTACGTAAGGAAACATCTCAATAATATTTTCAAATGCTCGAAAGTGAATAATTTATTATCTGGTACTTTCCTTCAATTGTTTTCTAGAAATATCTAAAAATGGCAGCATGAATCATCTGTCCTTGAATTACTGACGTTATAGTAATCCGTTGAAAAAAACTAAAAGAACTCACTATTACAGTTGATGCCTTAAGTGAGCATTATGAAATAAATCTTGTTAAAGTGACAATAATGAGAAGATGCCTGTATGTAATCAATAACGTTTTGTAACTAGTAATTGTACCAACTGCTCAAAATCTTTTTTTTTTTGTTGGTTAAATTCATAGTAACCATGTTAATTTAAGAAAAAAATCTAAAAAAATTTACTAATAAAGTTAAATTTTTGATTTTAATTATTTATTACATTCTATTTTGAATGAAAACATTTCAAATTTGGGGTTTATTTTTTTTAAGTTTGCCCAGTGTCTTATTAGTACGATTCACTTTAATCGACTTAATTGTTGTTTAAATTTTTAATTCTAGTTTAATTTTTTGTTTGTATTTATAAAAAAAACTGTTTTTTTAAGAACAAGCGTGTGTATCATTTCGTGATGCTACCTACCATTGGGCGCAATGCTCTACGGCTAGCTCTTCTTTTTCGGAGGCCGGGTCGTGGGGAAGGATTTAACAGAAATAAAAAAAAAGGACGCCAATCGTCTTGAGGACGATAAAATAAGTTTTTATTTAAAAATAAATCAATTCTAGTAAGGTTTCCCTTATTTTTCTAAATATACGAATATAAGTAATCATTGGTAAATACTAATGAAATAATCAGCATTGGAAATAATGGAATTACCAATAAGGGTTACAACAAAAAATTACCATTGAATTAACTTGTCAGGGTATTTTGAACACCCTGTATACGTATTGCGTAATTTTGTTTGTAGTTTTATTCACTTAGTTAGATTCGTATATATATATATATATATATATTTTTCTTGTTGTCAAATTGAGTTTTATAAGATAAATTTGTGTTTCGCGTGTAGCGACCTTTAGGAAAGGTGTATGGCGAGCTTTAGTTTGTTTGTTTGTGAATTATTATTTTGTAATTTAGGTTGTTTTTCCTTATTATTTCCCGTTTATAGAAGTTTGATTAACGCTTATTCGTAAATAGTTGTATATGAGTGTAAATAGGGTTTATTTCGTTTGATTTCCTTAAAAAATTAAGTAATTTAAATAAATAGTGTAGGTTTATATGTGTATGATGTCATGTTGGCGACATAAAAACGCTTAAGTATAGTTGTTCAGTTTATTATTGAGTATGTTGGTTTTAAGTCATAGAGATTGAATGTGGGCCTTATTGTTTGTACGTAAATAAAAATATAGAGATGCTTGCACGTTACTTTTGCTGACGTTTGAGATTTTGGAAATTACCGAGTCCTTACGGACGAAAACGAATTTGTGTGTTTGGGGTACTAAATCTTCCCTTTCCGTTTTTTTTAATTGGTGGAATTAAAGTAGATAAGATTGTTTGTGAGTAGTGGGATTCAAAATCAAAGATGGATTTTTGGTAATAATTTGTATGAGTCTGAAACTGACTGCGCTCTCGAGTAGTATTACGGTGACGTTTATTGTTACGCTTTAAGGGGTGGTTTAGAACGTTGATATTTTGGACCTTGTGGTGTTTAACGAACGTACTTTTTGTGTAGTAAGGGTAGTTTAGCTACTTCTGAAGAAGACCTGTATAGGGATTTTATTAAAACTGTTCATCACCAAAGGATTATACCTAGTGCCGATTTCGATTTTACGTAAAGTTACCTAGAGGACATCGTCGTGTTTTATTAGTGCTTCAGTGACCTCTTTGGTTTTTCTCGCTTTTGCGGATTTACTTAAAATCAACGTTCTTGCAGTGCCGCTTATTTACTGTACAAAGCGTGTTTAAGGATAAGGAAACTTTCGCAATTTATTAAAATTATAGTTATTTAAAACAAATTATTAACATTTTGGATTATTAGTGGAAATAAAACCAGTTAAAAGATATAAGTTAACAAGAAAGTTGAACGCTCAAATTATTATTATTTTAAAAGAAGTTTTTAATTAATGCAGTAACATTTTAACGCGATTCAATCAAGGAATCGTTTGTGTATAAAAGAACAATAGTCAACATTTCATTCATCATTTTTCCAGACCAGGAAGAGTTCATTTCCGTTATAGCAGTAACCGACCACCTTTATCATTTGTTGTAACACAGGAGAGGTGTAATTCTAGACCTTAAGGTAATATAATATTGTGTTTTTTTATTGAATATTTCAAGATTTTTGTGTTTCAAATTATTTTTTTTGTGTTAACGAAGGTTTGAAAGCGGTGTCGTATTTTTTTGTTAAATTAAGTTGTTGTTTTAACTTTATTCAGTGTAATTAATTATAGTTCTGACGCTCCGCCTTCACACTTTGTTATTTATTTTAGTATTAAAGGGCAATTGACCCTGTTGTAGTGTGGGTATATAATCCACGATATATATATATATATATATATATATATATATATATATATATATAAACCAATTAGAACGGCGTAAGCGGCATTCTGATCAGACATCCTGTCGCCCATTAAGTTTTTGTTTTTTTTTCTTTGTTTATACGCATTATCGTATGTTTACATTTATATTTATATTATTTTATTATAGCTTTGTTAGGTTTTATAAATTTGTTTTAATTCTGTGGAAACCCTTTTGTGTTGCATAAATGTTTTTTTGCAAGTTACCGGTAATTTAGTTTTTAACGTAACGAAGTTAGTTTTTTTTTGTTTTATTGAGTAATAGCGTTATTAATATTTAGTGTTTTATTTGATTTTTAGTTGAGTATTAATTCAGTTTAGAGTTCATTCTATAGATTTTTTTTTGTTTTGTTTTGATTATTATTTAATGCTTAATTATTTACACTGAGGTGTATTAACGTAACTTAAGTTAAGTTAAGTTAAGTGAGTGTTTATCACGCTTTTATTTGACAAGCGTGTAGTGCTTTTGAAGCCCGATTTCAGGTAGTTTGCTGAGTTGCTGTCCAGCACCCCTGGGATTGATTGCGGATAGGTAAGCGTATGTTTTTTGTATGTTTAGACACGCTATGTACTCGTAATTTTGGCACGACGACCCTTATTTTGACTACCAAACATTCTGGCGCCCTTAACCGAACCGATTTTGCCTTCATCCCCTATTTTGACTTACGTACGATTTACTATTCTGGTTGTGCAAAATTTTTCAACATTGACCTACACCCATACCCTGACTAGTCGGGGCAAAAAGGCCAATTTATCTGTAATCCCGTTCTACCACCCGTTTATACCGTTACAAACTTAAAAATTGACCCTGAAGTATTTAATCAAGTACTTGTTTTATACTTGAGTCATAACGCAACGGTTTAATTAAACGGGAAAGTCCCCCTTATTTAGTAAAAAAATGTTAAGCTATTTGTTATAATAAATTCACTACACTAAGAAACATAAACTGTAATAGTTAAATAGAAAAAAATGCTACCCTTTATAGACATTAAGCAGTCAAAATCACTTAGATTTAAATATATTTACAAGGTGGTATTCTCGTTGCATTGAGAACTAAACAAAAGAAAGTTACTTAAAAGCGTTTGCAAAAGCATCTACAAAAGGATGAACATGCACAAGTACATTTGTAATTTGAACGTTTGTTATAGAACTTTAAAAGTACTCTTCAATAACCCAATAGAAAAGTTAGGCATACAATAAGCAAGGCAACATTTCAATCTTAGAACTGGTTACTCGGTATTAATTCACTATTTATTATCTTGATAAAGTCATTAATATAGGTGTGCAATCAAATTTAAATCTACTAGTGGGCACAATTCAGTAAGCATAAAATCATAATTAGTCCAGTCGAAGCATAAAAGTACACACAAGGCAATATGTAATCAAAAGAATTTAAACATGCATGAAGCTATACAAAACCAGAAAGCGAATGGCTATCATAGGGTCAACTTGTGCCTCTTTTGGTTAAGAGGTTTCCTGACTAGATTCCCTGTCGGTTATCTCGAGTGAATCTTCCGAGATAGCATTACCGAAGATCCCCGTAATAAATTTGTGTCCGTTAGGTGAAAATATAAGTAAAGGAAATCGTAAACCTAAACGTAATGACCTGTTTGAATACAGATCGTTGAAGGCTATTAATCAAATTTCAATTCCATCAATTGTACGATATTTCCAATTATTTAAAAGGAGAAAAGATAATGTCGGTGAGCTACGGCCTTTTATAATTAAAAATGAGAGAATCAAAAGTCTCAGAAACGATAGCTCGTTGAGCAGGCAAAAATGATGATTCTCCAATAAACCGGGGTGTGAATAATTTAATTCACAGCATAATCAATCCCCTAATAGATCGGATGCTTTATAAATTAGCCGAAATCTAATCCATTTTCTCCCCCAACTGACATGCTGTTTATGTCAAAAAGCACCCACCTAACCTGCCTACCCGCGACCAATTTCTGAACTATATCCTATCGAAGTTAAAACTATAGAAAACCATTGATGTTAAAAAAATAGTAGCTCAATGATGGTTAGTGAAAATACATTAATTGATTGACGGTAACAGAATCTAATGATGATATAGTGAGTGTGGACACTAAGTTTTAATGTTTATAACAAAAATAAGTAACCGGTTTCGGACCGTAACAGTGATTATTTCTAGAGGTATCAATTTGTTAGTGCAATCGTTTGATTCACCTAACCTTATAACCTGATACTTACAAAATTAAGAGAAACTACAAAAGTACGTCATGAAAAAGTTATGACGTGCACGCATCTTCTCATTATTCTCACTTTACGCAGAACCTTGCGTATGATTTATTTGAAGAATATAGGTATTGTACGTAATCACCATACATGCTTGGTCAATTGAGATACGTGTCTTTGTCTTCCAATGAAGTTTTGTACGAACGCTAAAAACTTTTACATGTTACAGAGCTCTGCTTTTGTGCATTTGTGTTTTAACACGAGTTACGATATCAAAGTAGACTTAATAATGGTTATCAAGATCTGGCCGAAACGTCGTCGACAACCTAATGGTTCTTTTAAGAACCAAGGGAATGGAGCAACCATAACGCGGATCAACACCCGGAAGGAGAATATTGGATTGCTTATATAGAGGTTCCCGTGAGTGTAGTATGCAATACCGTTGTTTCTTTGGGTTTTGTCTCGCGTTGCTCCTGTTGTCTCTGACTCCTGCCAGTACAAAAACGACGCTTTGGCAAAGTATCATTTACCATCTTCAGGTTCTCTTCAACTGTTTGGCTCGGCCGATGCGAGTAACACGGAGCGTAGAATAAAGGTTCCAATCTGAAAATAGGTAAATTTTTTTAATTCAATAAAAACTTGTATTTAAGAATAGTTATAATTTGTATCTAATAAATCTATGAAAGTCTCTTTGTTTTACTTTTCACTTATTCTTACGTCTTTTATTGAATCGACACAATTAATTGAAAGGTGGGAAAGTTTGTCGAGTCGGTTGACTTTAATATTTCAGAACAATTGCGCAACCTCTTTTGCGATACGTTCTTAATAAAAATAGGCAATGTTGTCAAAACAACAATAATGATGTAAGAGGTAGACGTTTAAACATTGATCTCATAAAGGCGTAAATAGACATTCAGATGTCAACTTGAAGAAGAAAGTTCATACAGCTATCTGAATGTAAATTACGTTTTTTAATTCTAATCGAATCAATTACATTCATTTTTAAGACTCATTTAGTTTTGTATGCAGAGAAGTTATGTAAAATTGAATAATTAAAAAAAACGTGGACATATTTTGGTATAAATTTGATTGTTATTCAGGTATACAAAAAATTGAACGAATGCTTAAATAACATTTTAGGAATTTTTTGCCGCCAAATGACGTGTCGCATCAAAAAATTGCAATTCTAATTTATTTATTTAGATTACATACGTTGGTATATTCACATTACGAAATATGTAGTAATACTTAATGAAAATCAAAAACTGCGCCTAGTATAAGGGGTGTACTAGGCGCAGTTTTTGATTTTCATTAAGTACTTTTGATTTCGGTTTTTTTTCTAAAATTTAACCAAATGGAACAAACATGACAACTATCCTAAACATAAAACTTCAAGCACGTAGCTTCTATCGTTTTGGAGTAATGGCCAACACTAGCACATACACAAACACACACGTCCGCCTGTATGCACGCATGCACCCCCACCCCCCGAGACATACGGACTGGGACACGGACTAAGATACTTACATACAAACGCGTGTGCGTGAGTTCGTAAGATAGACAGACACACAGTCGCACGTGCACGCAGGCACACCGACGTAAGGACACACATGGGGCTATCGCGCGGTCACGGATACGGACACGGTCGCAGACATGAACACGGCCACGTGCACGGACACGAATGTCGACACGGACACGGACGTGGATACAGACACGAACACGCATACAGATACCGAGACGGATACAGACTAATGTAAAATTGCAAATAAAAAGTTAAACTTCCTTGGTTGAATGCTGGAAAATAAAACTTCTGTTTGTCAGTGATTTGGCGTTTATTGTCGCAAAAGCTTTAATACCACCACAATACTCAACAATAAAGACCTCCTTGCAGCACAAAAGAACATAGATATTTACAAAATTGAGTATTTTTGTTTCTTATTTTAAGTACTGATTTCATTACATTTTACACTACTCTAAAAGGTTAATCAATCACTTTTAATCGGGCTAAGTTAGAAGCATGCTTTCAAATTGAAATCAATTAACTTTTTTATCCCCTCGAGCTCGGTAATCACAAAATGGTGTCTTTTTGAATTATTTTCCGTTTTTTAACGGAATACCTACCTCTTAGATCTGAAATAAATTATAATCGAACCTAGCCGCGTGACTATTTCCAGTTCAACTTTAGTAGATTATATAATAACTAGAAGTGTGACGTTGTGGAAACTGACATAATTGATATGCACTCTGGAACTGATCATTGCTTAGTATCCTGTAAAATTACCATGAAACATCTTAAGACGCCAGTGGTTTACAAAACTTATCAAAAATTTATGTTTTTTGATATACATTTATTTGATAATGACTTGCATTCTTTGGATTGGAAAATGGTTTATATTCTATCGAATATTGATGATGAGGTAAAATTTTTTTAACACGAATATTTTGGGTATACTAGACATACATACCTTTCAAATCGTCCAAATTTACAGAACAGTACACGCACTGGTTAACTGATACTATTAAACGTATGATTAAACTAAAAAACGAAGCGCTATAGCGTTTTACAAGGAGCAAAATCGCGTTTCACTGGGGTTAAATCACTACGTAACTTAACAGATTCCGCTGTCAAATCCGAAAAAAGGCATATTTGGAATTTACGCTATACAAAGGTGAAAAATTAATTTGGGCCAATTTGAAAAAGATGAATGTTTACAAAACATCCGACAACACTACTATTCCTTTCAATTTGCAAAATGTTGACAATATTAATAGACATTTTGTGGATTCGGTCAGATATAAAGAAAATAAAATACAGGCCGTGTGGCTCTGATAGTATCGGTGTTAACGTTTTGCATTTGTGTTGCCCTTTTTTGACGTCATATATTGCACATATAATTAATTATTGTGTAAATCACTCGATCCCGAAGAAGGAAGATTCCGTTATTAGGGATGCTACATCGTCCGTGGCATGATTTGTCTGGTAACCGCCCTGCCCGCTATGGTATTGCTCAAGAGAACAATATAATTGCCTTGGGTCGACCTGGATACAAGGGGCGGTCAAGATCAAAACAGACAGGCCCCGTTGCTGACGACTGTGCAAGGAATGAATGGCGAGTCGGTACGTGTAATATTAGAGTCATGCATGGTAAAGAATTTGTAATTGGTAATCTAATGTACGAAAGGCAGCTTGATATTCTGTGTGTATCGGAGGCAAAGCGCAAAGGAAGGGATGCTGTGGAGATGCAGGAGACTGAAGTGCATGACGTAAAAGGAGTTGTGATGATCGTAAGTGAAAGAGCGAGAAGATGTGTTAAACAGTATCTCCCGGGTAATGTGGGGTAGAATGAAAGTGGAGTTTCGAAGAATTTTCTTATTGCATGCTATGCACCGGTGAATGGAGAAAGAGGCCAAGAGTGTGAGAACTTTTGGAATGAGGTATTGAACGTATGTAAGCCAAACGAAAGAGTGATGATATCGGGAGATATGGAAGGATGGGTGGGTGTACAGAGAGAACATACTGACCGCGTTCTAGGAAAGTTCGGAGATCAGAGATTGAATGAGAATGGTGAATTCCTGGTGAATATCTCTGTGGAGAGAAGCCTGTTTGTATCTAATATGTGGTTTAAACATAAAAATGTGCATATGTAAACATAGAAATGAGGTGAATCTAAAAGTATTATTGACTTGATAGTGTATAATGAGCGACTTAGAAACCTGGTGAGAGACACGAAAGTAATGCGCAGATCGGAGTGTGGATCGAACCACTTTTGGTTGTATTGAGAGTGTGTTTAGGGCAAACGTGGGTCTGAAGAAGGAAGAAAACGTTGTGCAAACGTCCAAAAAAAGCGAAGGAGGCAGTGAATTTGTAATTGGTAATGTAATGTACGAAAGGCAGCTTGATATTCTGTGTGTATCGGAGACAAAGCGTAAAGGAAGGGATGCTGTGGAGATGCAGGAGACTGAAGTGCATGACGTAAAAGGAGTTGGGATGATCGTAAGTGGAAGAACGAGAAGATGTGTTAAACAGTATCTCCCGGGTAATGTGGGTTAGAATGAAAGTGGAGTTTCGAAGAATTTTCTTATTGCATGCTATGCACCGGCGAATGGAGAAAGAGGCGAAGAGTGTGAGAACTTTTGGAATGATGTATTGAACGTGTTGAACGTATGTAAGCCAAACGAAAGAGTGATGATATCGGGAGATATAGAAGGATGGGTGGGTGTACAGAGAGAACATACTGACCGCGTTCTAGGAAAGCTCGGAGATCAGAGATTGAATGAGAATGGTGAATGCCTGGTGAATATCTCTGTGGAGAGAAGCCTGTTTGTATCTAATACGTGGTTTAAACATAAAAATGTGCATATGTGTACATAGAAATGAGGTGAATCTAAAAGTATTATTGACTTGATAGTGTACAATGAACTTAGAAAAGTGGAGAGACACGAAAGTAATGCTCAGATCGGAGTGTGGATCGAACCACTTTTTGGTTGTATTGAGAGTCCGTTTAAGGCAAAAGTGGGTCTGGAGAAGGAAGCAAACATTGTGAGAACCTCCAAAAAAAGCGAAGGAGACAGTGAGAATAAGTAAAGGGGAAGTGATGGCTGTGGAAGGAGAGAAAATGCAGAATGATTTTGAGGGAAACAATAAACTCTTCTAGAAATGGATCAAAAATACAAAACGTGGCCCAAAACAGAACGCTGCAGGAGTGATGAATACCAGCAACGAAATTGTATGTGACGATTGTGCAGTGAGGAAACGCGGGAAAGAATATTTCGGAAATCTGTACAATAGTGAGAAAAATAAGACTGAAGGGTAAAATAAGGAGAATATAGAAGGAATAGTGAATGAAACTGAGATGGATATTGGGACAAATGAGGTAGAGAAAACGGTAGGAAGGTTGAATAACGGTAAAAGAGCAGGTATAGATGAAATCACTAGTGAAATGCTAAGTATGGAGGTGCAAAGCTTATAGAAAGATTGTGTGAATTATTAAATGTATTCATTAGGTGTGGAAAAGTGCCGAGTGATTGGAGGAGCGCGATCATTGTACCACTGTGTAAGGGTAAGGGGAACTAGAGTGATTACAAGAACTACAGAGGAATAAGTTTGTTCAGTGTACCTAGTAAAGTATTTGGAAGAATACTAATTCATAGAGTACGAGAAACCACACAAACTAAGGTTTGGGGTGTGCAGGGTGGCTTCATGTCAGGGACAGGATGTGTTGATCAAATGGTGGCTCTCCAGCCGGTTATCGAAAAGTGTTTAAGTGTAAAGAGGAAACTGTACTGTGCGTTGGTAAATCTGGAGAAAGCATACGACAGAGTGAATAGGGAGGAGTGCGACAAGGCTATGTGATGTTACCGTGGTTGTTTAATGTATACATGGATAAATGTGTTAGGCAAGTATGTACCGAAACAAATGCTGTAATGGTTGGTGACGTAAATGTACGAGTTCTGGTGTATGCAGATGACACAGTCTTATTAAGTGACAGTGCGGATGAGCTACAAACTTCTCTGAGGAAGTTTGATACAGTCTGTGAGAGCATGGGACCTAAAGGTAAGCATGAACAAAACTAAAATTGTGATGTTCAATCGTGAAAGTTGAAAGGAGAGTAGAGTATTTACTCTGCACGATGAAATTGTGGAAGTGGACGAGTTGGTATATCTGGGTACAATGTTTACTGCAGATGGTATAATGAATGGCGAGATTGAACGAAGGGTCAAAGCTGGAAGGAAAGTCATTGGAAGTATGTGGACGATAGTGAGAACCGAAAGCATGAACTTAGTTGCGAAACGAGCAATCTATAATGGCGTGTTTTTCCGATAGTACTGTACGGACGTGAGACATGGGTATGTCAAAAAAAAGCACGAAAGTAAATAAATACCGTGGGTATGAGAATCCTGAGAAGCGCATGTGGTAAAACAAGAAGGCATAAGATAAGGAATGGGTGTCTAATGATGAAGTGTGGCGAGGAAAAGACGATGATGGATAGTTATAAAAGTGTTACATTACGTTGGTTTGGGCACTTTGAGAGAATGTACAACGCAAGATTAACGAAGCAAGTATATGTGGGTGAGGTTAGGGGGAAGGCCGGGTCTGTTAGGACGCGTAAACTTGGCTGAATGTAGTACAAAGTATGCTAAAATAAAGAAAGTTAAGGAGTTTTAAAAATAAAAGGAAATATCAGAGACAATGTGTGAATCTTACGGAAGCTAGGGAGGTGTGCAGAGATAGGAAATCATGGAGAAAGATTGTGAATGAAAAATAAATAAGAGGCAGGGATTGTTCTGCCTGCCCCCCCAAGGGAGTTGCGGGAAGGTTATGTTATGTGATGTAGATCACTTAATTTCCCCATCTACTGCAAAAGAAAGAAGTGTTGTACCAATACCAAAAGGTAATGCAGTATACCACTTGAAAGATTTACGTCCTATAACTACCTTACCGGCATCATCTAAAGTACTTGAAAAAGTGTTGGAGAGTCAACTAGGACCACAATCAGGATTTCGCTCAGGATACAAATGCCCTACACCGGCCTGTGGTATATTTGACTGCGTAATTGCTGAATTGGATAAAGGTAACCTAACAGTTCTAATCATGATCGCTTACTCCCAAGGCTCATGACAAGTCATAATTTGTTGTTGTCAATACTAGGACATATTTTATCAAACGACAGTGCAGTAGTACTGATACGAGAATACCTCAGTAATAGAAAACAAAAAGTGGTGCTCAATGGAGTAGAATTAATATTATGTAATGTGTGCCACAAGATTGAATACTGGGTCCATTATTGTACATAGTTTATACTTTCAATTTGTTTTCTAGTTTAAAGCATTGTAAATATTATCATTATGCAGATGATCCAAATGTATTATTCATTTCCAGTAAAGGATGTAGAAGGCCTTGCAAAATTCTTATAACCATTCGCTTAAAATAAATGGGAATAAAATGTCCGATACACTATTTGGACACAAAAAGGTTATACAGAAAATACAAAACGAAGTTATTCTGCGTATAGGGAATCAAACTGTTCGAAAATCTGGGTGTTTAAAGAGTCTTGGTGTGTATGTACAGGCTGTCCCAAATTCGAGGGCAAGCATGGGGATCTCGCTTATTATAAGAGATAGGATATAGGTTTAAAATCGGCACTTTTGCTAAATTCGATGCCGAGTAATAATCTGAAAGGAAATTTGAGCTAACTCGAATGGATTTGGTTTTATGCTCAAAAATCTAAAAATTTCGATTTTTGTTTTTCGCGTTTGGCTACCTTATTATTAGGAATTTTCAAAATTCGATTAAACATTATTAAGGCAACTTTTTACGCACAATACTAATACGGTATTAAAAATATTATGCGACGTTTTGTTTATTCAGAACCATCATCAGGTTTATTTTTTCTTATCGGGGTTAAGACATATTTTTATGGCGTTGGATGGAGAATGTTATGCTGATTTTAGCAATATCCAACACTTCATGGTTTGATCGACTGCGAACTAAAATACTCATAAATTAAAAACTAAATATTACATTATCACGATACCCATGATCAAACAAAACTCAGGAGTTGGCTTTTGTCATGTCATTTTCTAATTGTAAAAAGGGCAATAACTGCAAGATCCTTCGTGTTAGTGTTTTAAAATTTGCAAGTTTCTTTAGAATGTTTTCAAATTCAGAAAACGAAGCATGATAAGGATATTTTATAGCTGCGATAGAAATAGTGTCAGAGCAGAACAAAGATATTTAGAGGAATATCCGGAGAGGCAGCAACCAAACCAGTGGTACTTTTTAAAATTAGACGAAAATTTGCGAGATTTTGGATGTTTTCAGAAACCTCGAAATGCATATGGTAGCAGACTAGACAGAGATGCCGAAGAAGAAATATTACATCAGGTACTATTTGTTAGTATTATACTAATTATAAGAATTTCCACTCACTTCACTGCTAATTTCAGCAGACATTTTTTTTGGAGAGTTATGACTTTATGTTATCCATCTTAGGTTCAAGAAAATCCTTCAACATCTACGAGAGAAATAGAGCAAACTATTGAAGTGCCAAAAACGACAGTTTGGCGAGTGTTAAAGCAACACCGTTATAAACCATTTAAGTTACACGTTAGTCAAACTCTTCGGCCTGGGGACGATATGAGACGGTTGGATTTTTGTAACCAACTTAATACCAAAATGCTGGAAAATCACAACTTTCTCAATCAAATAATTTGGACGGATGAGTGCAATTTTTCCACTAATGGAATGTTTAATCGTAATAACGAGCACTACTGGTCCGTTGAAAATCCACGAATTAACAGGAAAATGCGAGGATAAGGCCACCGGTCGTTTAATGTGTGGGTTGGAATCTGGAAAGATAGGCCCCTTGGGCCAATTATTTACGAAGGTATCCTAACGTCTCAACGCTACCTCGCATTTCTAACACACGAAATATCAGACCTTTTGGATGATGTTCCGCTAAACGAAAGATGGACTTTCTGGTGGCAAATGGACGGAGCTCCTCCTCATAATGCTGCGATAATAAGTGAATATCTTAACGGCGAATTTCCTGATGAATGGATGGGAAATAGGGGACCACTTAGGTGGCCAGCAAGAAGTCCAGATTTAACCCCTTTAGATTACTTCCTCTGGGGCTATTTAAAAAATATGATTTATAAGACGCCACCGCAAAATATAGAAGAACTTCAGAATAGGGTTGTTAATGAACTTCGTCAAATTCCCAATCGAATCATTCAAAGAAGCGTAAACAATTGTAGAAGAAGAATTCGTATTCAACAAGGAGGAAACTTGTTCGAACATTTATTATAATAATTTTTGTTTGTCTGTCTGTGTAATTATTTTGTTCTTACCTATCGATAAATTTGCGTTGTCGCTATTATGACCGTGTTACATAGACATACTTGTTTGAGTTGTTTGTTAATGTTTTTTTTTAAATTGTTTAAATCTTTTTATATTTTTTTGGATGTTATAACGAGTTTAACAAATTAAATAAGTAGAAATACTGTAATTATACCTTGCTGGATCCAAGAAGGCGGAATCTTGTTCTTCGTATTTTTCTCATTATTTTAGTTTGCAGTCGATCAAACCATAAAGTGTTATATATTGCTAAAATCAGCATAACATTCTCCATCCAACGACATAAAAATATATCTTAACCCCCATAAGAAAAAACAAACCTGATGATGGTTCAGAATAAACGAAACGTCACATAATATTTTTAATACCGTATTAGTATTGTGCGTAAAAAGGTGCCTTAATAATGTTTAATCGAATTTTCAAAATTCCTAATAATAAGGTGGCCAAACGCGAAAAACGAAAATCGAAATTTTTAGTTTTTTGAGTATAAAACCAAATCCATTCGAGTTAGCTCAAATTTCTTTTCAGATTATTACTCGGCATCGAATTTAGCAAAAGTTCCGAATTTAAACCTATATCCAATCTCTTATAATAAGCGAGATCCCCATGCTTGCCCTCGAATTTGGGACAGCCTGTACATAATGAGCTACGGTTTACGAAACATATTGATGTTCTCATCTCTAGAGAGTACGCATGTTGACGGTTTTTATACTCTAATCGCCATATTTTGGATACGAGACATCAAGCTATGTGTGACTGTAGTTTTTTTCACATTTTAATTTTTGTGACATAGGGTATGATCTTTGTTGACCAGAAATTGTGGTAGAATTCAGAGGATTCAAAATTCTGTCTTCGATTTAAAATAATGAATAATAAAATAATAAGCAGTAGTACAAGAGAAATATTAATAATTATTCTAACCTAAGCTTTACTACAATGAAAAAATGTTCAGCCTATCAAATATCAGACTGTTCTTTGGAAAATTGACATGAACGTGGAAGGTCGTTATTTTACCTGTTGATCAGTTTGTTTATTTCATGTCTTAAGCAAAAATGGTAAAAATAAGACAATTGTGTAATTTATTTTGTTGAAATAAAATCAGTGACCATGATTTAAGACAATTCAACGTCAAATCCATTCGATCTTGGGTTTAACACGTTTTAATATCTTGGATCTGTAATTTGTGAAAAAAGAGTTATGATAGAAATAATTGTCTAAATGATACTAGTTTTCCAAAAAACTCTATTAGAAAAACGGATAGCCATTTTAATATGGGTAAATCAAAAGTGTAAACAATCTATTCGTTTTAATAACACTTAATCATAAAATCATCTTAAAAAAATCAAATGCAAAAGAAAGAATATGAATATGAAAATAAGTGGATTAAGCGTTTTAGTGATAAAGTGATTTCTTGCGATATTTTCCACTGTTTAAGTTTGGGAGGAGCATTTAATTTTTCTTTGATAAAGATTATTAAAGATATAGTATATTCAATTAAAAATTTTCTGATGATAAAAAAAGTAATGTTAATATCTCTTAAAAAATCATGGACTGTAACAAAACATATAGACACTCTTGAAGAACTTTTTTAGACAAAACTATTACAAAACCGAATTTTTTTAATTAATATTATCTTAATATTAATATTACCTGAGTAAAACAATGGCAAATTTAATTTAATACCAAGATTTTATAAAAAGATTCAACCATAGAAACTATAAGTAACATAAATATGTTAATTAGAAATCGGGTCAATCAAGAAAAATGATCGGAAAATAAATTTATTAATTTAAAATATAAATATCGTAATCTTACACAAATATATTATTTACCTAATGTTCATACAGAGAATCGACCACTTCGATAAATCATATCTTTAATAAATTAAACGAAGGATTCATTCTTACTGTAATAATATTTATACGCGTAATAAATCTAAAGAAAAAAAAATTGTTTTGTATCCCTTCCTTATGACATGTATCTTCATCTTGCGATAAAGCTAAATAAGTACACCTTTACAAATTTTAAAAAATAAGTTAACACAACACAAACCTGATGTTCGCATTAAACATAAAAGTACTACTTTGGCTAAACATTCGGACGATATATTAGATTCCGTAATGCTCGATATTCTTTTCATGTCAGAACGCTTCAATCTAAAAAGCAACACGAAAATTGCAATATTAACAGCCGATGAAGGAAACGCAACAGTTATCATGGACTAATCTGACTACAACTTGAAAATACAACAAATTTGGAAAAAAACAACAAAGAAGAAGATCAAAGAAAGTAACATTGAACCAGAAACATAGGAACAACTAATTCCTAGGGAGAAATCATCAAGATGTCCGAAGTTTTACGGTCTACCTAAGATAGACAAGGAGAATATACCATTAAGACCCATTGTTAGCTCGGTGGCGTTACTGTTACAACATCTAGCTAAATATTTAGCTAAACAACTGCAACCATACTCACAAACAGCAAGATTCTTTGTCAAAAACTTAAGACATTTCATCAATATGCTAAAGGAGCACAATGTACCACCAGAGGATTTATTGATCAGCTTCGACGTAGTATCGCTATTTACAAATGTGCCGATCAATGATACATTAAACATAATAAAATAAAAATCTGTTGAAGATATCTACGGGGATCAAAGGTATAAGCAGATAGAAGGGGCGCTTTCACCAGCGATAGCTAACATGTTGAAGCACAATCTATAAGATCAGGCATCGGAAACAGCAAAAGGATAAGCCAAAGTTATGGCTACATTCATCGATGACACTTTTTTGAAGTGGGCACACGGAAAAGGTAAATTGTAAAAATTTCTAAACGCTTAAACAGTATGCACCGAAAGATACAATACAGAGTGAAAATGGAAAAAGAAAAGAAACTGCCATTCCTAGATGTACTTGTGTACAAGAAGAGCAATGGAAACCTATGACATACAGTATATATAAAAAGTACACGTACAAACAGATACCTCAAAGCATAGTGTTATCACTACCCAGCACAACTACAATCGGTGGTAAAAACGATAAGATGTAGACATCTAGCGAACAATGTGCACCAAGATTTGAGAAACTTTAGAACACCACTGCAATAGAATGGTTTCACTGAAGGAAATATAAAAAGAGCCACTCATGTCACCAGGTACTTCACGGCCAAATATCACCATCATCCGGCACAGCTTTAATCAGTTTGTACTTTTTCCGTATGTAAAAGGAACAACAGATAAGATTGCAAAAATCCTTAACAAACAGCATACAGACAACGTTCAACACGGACAGAAAAATATCTTCAGTGCTTGCAACACCGAAAACCAAAAATGATTTAGAGGAGCAAGGAGTCTACACCATCCCTTGCAGAATATGTTACAACGTATACACAGAACAAACAAACAGGAGGATTAACGTTCGACGCAAGCAACTCAAGAATCCTGTAGAGAAGAAGAAAACACCAGTCTGGTAGCCAACATCAAAAATGCAACAAACAATCTAAATTGAGAAACAGGAATATAACCTCAACTCACGAGGCGATTCTGAAATATTGCCCCGTACATGGAAGTCAATACCTGCCAAATATCTCCACACAAGGAAACCTTCACCCTCGCGGAAATCACCTGAACTAGCAGCGCCCACAACAGAAAGAACAGAGAGAAACACCGAGGACACCGAAAAGGGGAAAGTAGTCTAAGGGAAAGTGGTGAAAGTATGCAACAGAAGATGAGAAAGTTTTATTAGATTAACACGGAGCCGAGCCAAGCAGCAGACGCGGAACAACACCCGGGTAAACAACGGTACTGCGTTCTTGTCATCTTAGATTTCAGATCGTTTCAAATAGATTTGACAATAAACCGTAATTCTAGAACTTTTATTCAAAGTTTTACATGAGATTTTCAGATCCCCTTTTACCCCTTGAGCACATTCACCAGAGTTTGGCTTAAATGAGTTTTAAACATACGGTTTACGCGGATTGAAGAGGTAAACTACTTTTTTAATCTCAACCGAATATTAATATTCGTCTCAGTTATACTCTCAAGTTTAAGTAAGTTAAGTGATGAAAAGCACGCGACGACATACAATAATTTTTGTAATATTTCATATAACATTTTAGTTGTTAATTTAGATATGTTCGAATCAACACTTCAGATTTTGTTACACGATCAAACCGCACTAGGCGTCGTGCAGGCTTACCGAGGCAACCGGGTTGCCAAGCCAACTGCAGTGGAAATTGACGGGTTCGATATAAGACCAGAAATGATTGAAATTTAGTTTCAACATTCCATCCACGAATAATTGTCCCTAGGCGCCACCACAATCTTAAACTTTTCTAAAGTAGGTAGTCCTAGGCGAGGTGTGAAGTTAATCCTACCTGACTGTGGAAGGTATAATTGTAGCCTGCTCAATAAAATTATAGACGGTTCAAGTTCAATCACACTTTCACTTTAACAGAGTACGTTAAATTTCATCTCAGAAAGCTTAATGCACGTTGATTCAATGTTGAAAATATTTAAGTTCAATTCACCCTTAATAATAAATTTATCAGAAAATTTTCAGACATACGAGTCGTCGTAAACTTATTGATCGAACCCTATATATTCACAAAATCACAGCAACAAAACGGTGTCTGGATACTTTCTAATTTATCCTCGTATACACAGATTAATATTTATAAGTGTCATAAAAATTCTGAAATAAATAAATATCGCCCAATTTAGAAAAATAGTACTTCGCTTTGTTAATTTTTAACCACACAAACATTAATTCGTATTTAAAAATTTTAAAGGCGTAACGATCAGTGCGTTGTTCTTGAATCATATATTTTCCATCAAATATTATTTGGAATACTTTCTCTTTAAAATTCACCAGCATGAATATATTGTAATAATTCAAATCTGAAATTTCTGCTTAATAAATATCTTGTTATCAGTATTATGTTTTTAATGACTTAATGAATGCAAAATAAGTAAATTTTATACTCGGTCTGATTCAAAATAAACAATTCTCAAATCAGTCATTAAGCCAAAATATTGAAAGATTGATTACTCTTAAGCGGTGTAATCCTTGATGCAATTTCACATAAAGAAACAATGAATTCTTATAATATTGGTTCTCTTTTAGACTTTAGACTAAGGAATTACAATTTGAAGAAATAAACAAATAAGTTTATTATCAATTTTTCAAAAACATTTACAGATGTTGCTTATAGATTAAAAATCCCTAAATCTTATGATCTAAACATATAATAACAGTAATGTAGATTGATTATCCTTATTGCCTGAAATGAAACTTACAATATAAATAGTAACACCTCTAAAGATAATCAACCTTCTACCATTAAAAAATCTAAAATTATTCTGACATAAATAAGTTCCGCAGTCCTTTATCCGGTATAATGTGTCCACTTGGTTGATTCGTTGTAATTAATCCTTAATGTGTTTCACTATTTTAAATGTCCGTATTACGTCGCGTAAAAGAAAATGAGGCAATCTGATTTACATGTCCTTTTTGAAAAACAAATCTTAGTCACAGAATATATCTATTTGCACTAGAACTTAAAATTTTTAGATGTTTCTACACTGTCGATTTGGTGCTTTATAATCGCACACATAGTAAAATCAATACTATTAATGTCCAATACTGTTTAACCTAATTCATGTGTTTAAACAATTTTATTATTTAATAATTAATAATTTTAGTATTCTTTTCAATTCACAAATTAATGCTTTCATTTGCAAATGTTTAAATATATTCCTCCCCAAAATGGGTATTTGTAGTAAACTAATATGCACTGCGCCACTAATTATTTACAAGTAAAAATTAGCATAGATAATTTTTATGATCTCACAAAATACCCGCGCGCGCGGCCGCCCTTAAGCATAGCTCTTTGCCGAGAGTTGTGTGTACCCTAGCAGTCTCTCCCTTATATACCTGAGGTCATCCATTTTGCTCAACGTCATCATATTTTTCGCGCTAATATCACAATCAACGTATACCAAAGGATTTTTCTACTGCGCGTCTTTGTTACGTGGAAAGTTTGAGATGGAACTAACGCAGCCGGTACGTGACAATCGCAGCCAATTTCTTTACAAATATCCTGAAAATTCTTCGAAAAAACCCTAATTCACATTCAGCTTCACTCTATATACTGTCCAGATGTATATTTACCTTTTTATGAATGTTTTACATACGTGCAAGTCTTCCTCCTGCACAATTTAGCAAATCTCGACACCATTTGTCTTTTAGCATGCATTCAATTTTCCTATTGCGACATTTATATCAGCAAAACAAAAATGTACATACATATTCTTTTCTACACTTTAATATAATATCAACATATCATAAATTCACTCATTCACACATTTACAAAAATGTTATTATCGCATTCCACAGCATACAGAGGGTAATTCCGGTAGCATTTGACCACTATCGTCTCAATAGGCGGTTTTACCAAAACATTATGTCCCAATCAAATTTAACACTTTCAACGTAAAAATCTTTCACAACATTTAAATACGCTTGTACATGATACACAACGCTCTCCTAAATTCCAGCGGCGTAGCATTTATACTAACTTATATTCTGTACACAAGCAAAAAATTTCTTCTGAAAACTAACGTTCATTTACCATCCAATATACGTTCTACGCACAACACAATTTTCGTTAATTTTAATTGCAATTATGAAAGATGTTATAAAAGCTAGATTACAACGTTTCCTTATTATATTATACGTGAACGCAGTTTTGTGTTTATCCTTAGTTTTGATTTAAGTAATTCAAAATGTTTTAGATAGAATTTGATTTTCCCTTTTGCCTAAAATATTTTGAGTTCTGTTATTTTATTTTATAACCTATAGGTCGGATTTGCGTAGAAATTGATAGCTACACATTGACAATGAAGTCACGTTGCGTAAGTTACATAGCTAAATTTAAATAAGCTTTACAACATATACCGAACTTACGTAGAATAAAATAGTTTTGTAATTTGCCACTTCATTTAAGTGTGAGTTCTTGATAGAATTAATAGAACAATGTGACATTCCTGTTCATTTAAGTACATTATAGGGTTAATGTTCTGTATAGTTATTGTAATGTGCTGAGAGGCGTGTAACTTCCATTCTCACTCCTATTGATTTATAGTTTGAGTTTAAAATTATAATACATATCACAGCTAAGCTATATTTATTTTAATTAAGCGTATTCACTGGTCTCTTCCAGTCTCACGTCACATCACATTGAACTTTCGACAACGTTTCATTTAAGACAACTTGCTTACGGCCAGTGTACTATGCCTGATCCTCTCTGACGCCAATATTTACGAGGGCAAGTTAAACATTATCCACAATATTGGTATAACTCTTCTTACATGGTGTAACCTGTTAAGTTAGCAGTCGTACGTTCTTGCAAATTTCAGAATTTCTCATGGCTGTTGGCAAGCAACACACTTTACGTGGCAACGCCGCTAAAAATAATTAATGTTCACGCCGCAATTTAAAAGTTTACATAAAGAGGAAGATTTTTATTAGTTAAAATATGGAAAGGTATCAGGTGATATTTCCTTTTGATGGCCTTGAAGAACACTATTTTGACCAAAACGCGTTTAAGAAATTACGCGTTTGAGAAAATTTTCTGTAATTGTTACAAAGCTTATATTGCGCAAAATTACATTCAGCATTGCGCTGGTTTTAAGTCTCAAATACATGCTTAATATTTATACTAAATAATTTGGTTACGTTTGTTACGGATATAAAAGTTTCCTTAATAGATCCATACTTTCTCGTCTTTCTACAGGAGGTAAGTGCTTCTTAACATTACATCAGTTATTACTTAACTAAATACAATTCCTACAATTATTGTTTGACTAGTAACTAAAGCATTGAATTCTCTAGTTCTTTCTTCTTGATTCTTTTCCTTCTCTTCGATTCTTCGAGGTGTTATACTGAAACGGTGGATATTCCTCGAAACCGGGATTCAAGAATAATTTATTAGCTGTTCTCCCTCAACACTGAAAACTGAACAATGGTCTACGATAGCCCAGCTCAAAGATAATTCAAGGGGTTACGCTGTGATCGGCTAGGTTTCTTACTAAAAAGAACACTAAGGTTAAGTCAAGTAAGATGCTTGGATATTCCTGACCTAAACAACTTGCCGGTGAGTTTTAATTTTGTTTAATTCGTGACGGAGCCCTGGATAAATAAACAATCGCTTGAGACCATCTTAGTTACTTTAAGCGTGTTTCACTTCTACACGAATTACAGATGGAAGAATAGCCACGACTTCTAAGTGTTCAACATAAACTTGGATGTGGCACATGATCTGTCGATATACTTAACGAGGTTATGTACATAAAATCTTAAATAATTAGGTCGGAATTAGTAATAACTAATAATTAATAAACGTAATCCTCACCCAGGTGCTCGCTTTCGATATTTGCTAACTTGACTACGATTGTGCGTTAGTTAATGTGTATTAGCTGTTATTATTTATAACATTCATTGTATTATAAACAGCTGTTTCATCTGGAATTTATAGCTCTGAAGTTGTTACTTATTTACATTTGACCTTTGTAAATTAAAATTCTTTATACAGGGTGATCGATGTTACATTTTAATATTTACTCTACGAGCTACATGTTTGATTTGTGTTTTGTGTTTCTTACTTCATATGTACAAACGTAAGCTTTAATGCGCTTTATAACAAACGTTATCACAATAAGGAAGCTATTAGTTGTTAATGAGTGTGGCGAATACGGCCTTTAGCTACAATGTTTATACTTGTTTCATTATGCATTTAGAGGGGTTCTGGTTTTGCTTTTAATCTTGGCTCGTCGCAGTAGTTCTAAATTACCTACTTTTTTGTGTTGCATGAAAGTTTATGCTTTACAATTTATTTATTTAAAAAAATTTTTTTTTTTTGAATCGCATTGGTCTGGCTGATATGCGTTTTGTGTAATTATATTGAATTTTCTTTTTGGTTGAATTAAAACCATAGGACTCTTCCTAGAACCATTTATTTATTATTTATTTTCGAATTCTCGATGTCGAATAGTTCGAAAAGGTTTTTATTTGTTGTAATTTACGATGAAATTTTTTTCAATTTTAGGGGTAGTACTGAAAAGGATGTGGTACTGTTGCGACGATTTCCTTGATTTGGCTTGTTTGATATAAAGTAGCTACACATGTTTATGATATCGGTTGTTCTAATATTGCCATCTAATATAGATTAATACATAAATATATAGATTTTTTTGTGAAAACAGTTTTGTGTATTCGAGGGTTGGGTTATTTTTGAAAAAAAAAGTAAGTAAAGTTGTGTTAAACTACCAGTATTTGTTTTCTTTATTACTGGGGATTAGAATTTGATTCCTAATCGGACTAGTCCTCTTCCTGCGCTGAGTTCATCATATTTATTTTAACTGTACCGTACCCCTTGCTGCATCGTTGCCCCTTTCTTGGTTTGAGTGCGATACACATATAAACCCAGTGGTGGCATTTTATAATTTCGTGTATTTCTACGCTAGCCACACGCCAACGCATCTAAGTGTCCGACTGACTGAGCTTCCGGCTATCTTATTAGTCGCTACGCACGCCCTATACTTTTCGTACAGCAATAGTTTTGTGCACGTGATAATTATTCATACTGACCTTTGTCCTCGTACATTTTATTGTTGTGCCGTTGTGGCCCTGCTATGGAATGACGATCCTAACTCCTCCATTTGTCTTCTTTATATTGCAGATAGCTCATGGGCGCTCAATAAGAAGTATTCACCAAAGTGTAACTACGAGCAGTGATACGGTTTTTGTGATAAATGGATTGAAAAATTTGAAAATGGTTGCACAAGCGTTACGCATGAGGAAGGAGCCGGACGACAATTTACGGCCACAAATGGTGAGAATGCACGTGATATGGTTCTGTTAGACGAGTGATTATTGATGTAGTGGCTCATTGCCTGCAAATTAGTCATGGTTCTGCCCACATAATCGCGGTGCATGTGTGGCTCGCTACTCGGCCGAAAACTTTTTTTTCTGAGGGTATCAGGAATCTTGTGCAACAAAGGACCAAGTGCATGGAAAATCAAGGGGACTGTATTGAAAAATGATATTAAGTTTGGTTTCCTATTGCAATAAAAGCATTACGGATAATTTTTGATTTATCTTCGTATTTGGAAGCTTGCCTTTACGAATTATTTACAGGTACCAGGGAAGTTCACTTAACTCTACGTATTTAATGCATCATTATACACCTTCCCATCGGTGAAAAATTATTTTTCATTAAACTTCTTAACGCAGTTATTCACTAACCTTCTTTATGTAGCTTTATTCCGTCTTTACGCGTTTCTGTGCACAGTAACAAATTTACTTTTTATTCTTACTATAATATTTGGAGATTTCTCCTTTATAACAATATATACACTGCCAAAAATTGTTTCCACGTTACAACCTTAAAATATAACTTAATTATCGTAAATAAACTGTAGACTAAATAAACGAGATTGAGCAATAAATGTTTCCCGGGAATATCTTTATCAAAACCCTCGTCATTGAAGAAACACTAAGATTTCAAAAAAATTCCCACTTATTTAAAATTGCAACGGGTGCTAACCTTTGTGAAGGTCTATGACTCCTTTATTATACCGCTAAACGATTGTGACTGAGAGATTTTATCCCAGCATAATCAAGAAAGTATAACCCAGCAGCTAGCGAAATAGGTAGAGCACTTTGCATGTGTGGTCAGAAGACCGATAAATTTTGTTATTGTGATAAAAAAATTAAAAATCGTTACCGCTGAAAAAAATCCCGTTGTCATGTTAATCCGCGACGTGGACTTGTAAACAAACGTATCGATCACATCGTGCTGGTTTTAATCAGCGAAGCAGACCTATAAACGACATGTCTATAAATAATCGCCACCGTCTTGAGTTTAAGCCACGCACCTTAACCCGTTAAGTGTTGTGATTACGTGAATAACTAAAAGATTATGTTCAAGCGGAAGTAGGTATTTAAATGTAGATTAAAACTCTCAGCAAGCAATTCAATAAGCTGGTGTAACCTATTGACAATCGATCATTGCCCTGCAAGAAGTTACTATTTAATTGCCACGAAATATTAAATCGCACCACATAATTGTCTCTTGAGAAAATGCGTAGTAATGCAGTAGTAATTTATTACCAATACGCTATCTCGATAGAATGTCTATTAAGTTGAGATCTGTTCAAAAAAGAAACCACAGGACAGTACAGTGCCTCCTAATTGCTGGAATGATTTGGCATTATTGACTGTTTACTAACATTTTCTTTCGCGTAGAGGACCTAATACGTGGATAAACGTGGTATAATACACCTCAGTTTAATTGTTGTTATTTACGATACCGGAGTTTATAGAAACGTCCCTAGATGCCATAAAGAAAACCTCACAATTTCATCTTTACGGCAGATTTCGAAACAAGAAACTGATTGCCCATTGCAGAGAGATCTAACGATTAACTTGTAGGGTAAGAAATAAATGCTGTAGTTTCCAGCGCAGTCACTTAAAGTCTCCGGGTCATTGATTGCGAGTAAGTTATCCGTCACTTTGTTATTGTAACTGTTTTATTTTCAACTTATACTCGCAAGGCTTTGTTTTAAGGAATTTTTAAGTATATTTGATTCAGCCAACTTATTTAGAATGATTTGTCTCCGAACTGATTTCTTTATGTATGTAATTTTCTAAATGTACGAATACATGCTTGGGATTAGGTTAAAGGTTGCTTTTATTAGTGATACAGTTATGTATATTGTAAGGTTATTTTAATGTAAGTAGTATGTAGTATTTTGATAACATATGTAACGTGTTTTGAATGTATCTGAAGTTAGTTTGCACGAAAAGAATTTTTTTTAGGATTCGTAATGTAAGTTGGTGCAATTAATACGCCACTGGAATTTAGTGAGTCATTGGTTAACGTGTGAAGGAATATTTGAATGCTGTAGAAAGATTTTGGTGTTGAAAGCGTTAAATTTGGTTGAGAAATAATGTTTTGAGTAAATTCTTGTTGATACGGCACTGGCAAAACTACTGGTCTATTTGCTATTGTGTATGGAGGAATTTGGACTAAATAAATGGTTGTAGAAGTGTGACTGAGTGAGTTTATGAGATATTTTAAAATTTAGTAACGTGCAGTAAGGAATATGTATGCATATATTTGTTTGTAGAAATTTTTGTAATATGGTGCAATAGGAAAATTTAATGCATGTTCAAGAATGGAGTGATAGAATATAAGAGAATTCGCTAAATTGTGCGGAAATAGAATTCGCCCACATGTGAGATTTGCATAGAAAGTTGGGGGATAATCTGGTTAATGTACAGTAGGAATGCAATTGATGATTTCTTCGGAAAGCTTTTAGTGAGTTTACATAGTAATTCAAGATGGCTACGTTAATTTCGCATAGTTGGCGTCTTCTTCCATGTTTGAACCTTCCACGCGGCAAAGAAACGTACGAAATACTCAATTGGGACAGGTGAATTTTGATTTTAGCGCGAATTATTTTGACGTATTGGCAATATGGTGGGGAGAAGGTAAACAAGCAGGTGTCAAATTTGGTTAGAGGTTTTGAGTAAGAGCAGCGCGCGCGCTGCAGGCCCATTAGAATGGTTAGTGTCGGAGTTTATTTGTGAAAATTATAATGTTAGCAGAGCATGTATAGCGATTGCATTAACCCATAAGGGGATCAATCGTATAGACATTCACATATAAATAATGTAATATATTGTGAGTTGAAGGAAAACATTAGTGACTTTCTTCAAGAAATAAAAAGTGCTTAGGCAGATTAGAAGTTAACACAGCAAATATTTTGTTATTAGTGTTCAATTGTAAGACGCATGACCTAATATTATTATAAAGAAAAGTGAAGGTAACCATTTAAGTGACCGAAAGAAAAGTTTGTAAAATTTAGTTAAGTTATTGGTGATCATCATTGACATTAAATGTGTACAATCGTTAGCAATACCAAATTTTTTGTATAAGAGCAAATAAGAACAATGTGTATATGGAAGTAACCATTTTTCACTGTGGTAAACGTTTTGAACGGCAAACATCACAGTATAAGATGATGCGGTTAGGCTAAAGAGCCCTCACACCAGGTATGCGAGTCAACAAACCATAGACACTGCGTTAGTGAGTACTACAGGCGACTGCGTAGGGCGAATACGGCAACCCCTTGTGTTTTGTGTATAGTGCATCTAAGAATTTAAAAATGATTACCGAACGCAGATATTATGGACTACAACTACCACACAGAAAAACGATTAATTAATGTAACACGTAAGAATTAGATTTAAAATTTATAGAACTAAGACAGGTACGATTATCTTTTAAGTACATTTTTTTTGTTATTGTTGCGTTAATTACGGTTGATTCAAGGAAAAAAAAGGCAATCGAACTTTTGCTATTTTGTTGTTTTTAGTGTTAGGAATTGGGTAATGTTAGTCTTAATGTATTGATGTGCGAATTTGTCAATATATATCCACTGCTTATCTATTTTGTCGTTTATTGGTGTTAATTGTGTGCCTAACCGGTTACACATTCTGATAAGTGAAATTAGTCTTGCATATTTTCGAATTTAAGGATCGATTGGAAATTGCGTAATGAGCTAGATCGATCACAAACTTTACCTTTGGCTTTGAAATATTAATGCAGAACACTACTAACAAAGCACTTATTTCTTTATTCCGCATAAATTACAGTATTGAAGTATTAAAGAGTAAACCTATTAATGAATGTCTAAATACGATTTTAAAGATAAAGTAGTAATAAAATATAAAGATATTATTGATGATACAAGCACTAACCGCTCTATGTTTGAATTATTCAGCAATCGTTCATTTTATTTAGAATTTTCTAAATTTGGAATATTTACTTAATTCAAAGTTTGATAACAGTTAGAAATATAAACTTACAGGTACACGAGGGTATACCTGTATTCAAGTTAGCGTCTTACGATTTGGGAGTTTCATTTGCACAGGGTGTTTTTAATAAGTTTACGACGACGCGTGTATTTCAGAACTTTCTTAAACTCTTGGATCAATTTATTTTGAAGTGTGATTGAATTTGAATGGTGAATGGTTTTACTGAGTAGGCTGCAATCCTGTTTTCCACAGTAAGACAAGATTAATTTACCATCCCGCTTAAGAGTATCTATATTAGCAAAATTTAAGATTGTGGTGTCACCTAGAGACAATTTTTCTCGGACTGAGCTTAATGAATTGTAGATTTATGGTAAGTCTAAGGTGTTTGAAACCACCTTTCAATCATTTTACTCCTTACATTGATTACGCCGATTTACACTGTACCTGGCTTGGAAACCCGCTTATTTCGGTAAGCATATAAGACGCCTAGTGTGGTTTGGCCAAGTTGCGCCAAGATCGGTCATCATGTCTGGATGTCTGTGTATGTGCATGGGTGTATTCGTGCGTGCGTGCGTGTGTGTGCGTATGTATGTTAGTATCCACGATAACTCCAGAACGAGAATGCCGACGCACTTAAAATTTTGTATTTAAACTTGTTTTCATTTGGCTTTACCTAGATATAGACTTTAATAATGTCGAATAACTAGATTCTATGCATTTTTTTGATACGACGCGTATTTTAGCTAGGGTAGAATTTGGACAATTTGGACGATTTGCGAAATCGGATAATTGGTGGATGTGATTCAATTAGGAACGACCCTGGTGTGTTTGAAAGAGTTCGGTAGTCAATGACTAGAAGACTACATGCTTGTATCTAGGTTGGAGGAAGTCATGTAGAACATTTATTATAGATTGAACTTTACATGAACTTTTTCATAATAAAATGTTGTTACTGTCGCAAATTTTGTTCACCCTGTATCTTCAAAACAAAGGGTTTTTTTCAAAAATCGTCATAGGACAAAAAAAATATTCTTAGAATAGGCCAAAAAAAAACCCCTTGAATTTTTGCCGCACGTTTACCTAACACCCTATATATATATATATATATATATATATATATATATATATATATATATATATATATATATACACAGGACCGCCATAAAGTTAGACGCATGGGAAAAATTTTTATTATTGAAATTTCTGAAAAACTATTGGCGGTTCGTTTCTGCATGTCTGACAACCAAAAAATCTATTGTGACATTTGTCACGTGACAAGATATCGAAAAATTGTATTAAGAAAATGTATTTAGACCAAATCAGAAAAAAAATAAAAAATACCGTTTATTCCTCTCTGCTTTTATTACGAAACAGCATACAATCTTGTTTTGCCTGGAAATAGTTTTAATAACATAAATTACATCATTTTAGGTCAAAATTAATCAAATATTTCCAAAATAGATAATTTGTGAGAGGAAAATTTAGAAAATACGATTTAGCTTCGTCACTGGTTGTGTTCATGCCCTGCATATTGAAGCGCATGAGCTAATCTAATATTTTTAACCGGCAATTAAAATGTAAACGAACTAATATTTGTGAAACTTAACAACACATTGTTTATCTTTATTAAATTTAATATTGACTAGTACGTTTGAAATTAGCCATATTTTTGAATTTAATATGTTGGCTTTGGAAAAATCAAATATTTCGCCTTATAAGGATGAAAATTATTGCTCATAATTTAAAATACCTAAAATTATGTAATTTGTGTTATTAAAACTATTTTCAGGTAAAACAAGATTTTATGATGTTTTGTAATAAAAGCAGAGTGGAATATATGGTATATTTATTTTTTTTATGATTTGGTTGAAACTTGGTATATGGGGTCTTTGTTACATTCTAAATACATTTTCTTAATACAATTTTTCGATATGTTGTCAATTTGACCCATTTTTCGGCATCACAGTTAACATTTTTCAAAATTTCCGCCAAATCTATGGTAATGTGACAAATGGCACAATGAATTTTTTGGTTGTCAGATATGCAGAAACGAACTTCCAATAGAGTTTTTCAGATATTTCAATAATAAAATTTTTTCCCATATGTGTCCAACTTTATCACGGCCCTATATATATATATATATATATATATATATATATATATATATATATATATATATATATATATATATATATATATATATATATATATATATGTTAAAAAAATATTATAAATCCCATGATAAAGAATCGAATGGTGATATTATTTAAAGTCAACATCCTGAGAAGTTTTCTCCAGAATGTCGCCAACATCTAAAATTGCATCATATGTCGAAAAAAGCATTCTTGAAAAGATCGTTAAAAAAGACGGAAGTTTTATAGAAAAAAATATTTTATTAGTCCCACCCCTTTTAAATATTATTCGCCTAAAGTTATTAAATTTGAGATTCATTGTTAACAAACAAAATTGAATAGTCGGATTTTAAAATCTAGTTACCGAAATAAACTATGTTACACACATGTTTTAATGTCAATAATTGCATGTGTTGCATTAATCTAACGTGGAATTATCTATTGTTTAAATTGATAATTTATTGCTTACTGTTGACATGTGTTTGGAAAAGCAAAGTTAAAATTTAACTTTGTTAAAAAGTGGCTTAACTTAAATTAGTAAAATTAATAGCTACAAAATTATCACTTGTGCAGCAGGCAGTGGATTAGTGTGTATCCGATTTGAACCATTTGAAAAAGCTCAATAGAAAACTCCCTAGATTTGCAAGAGCACCTTGTGAGGATAGCAACCTAAAAAGTCATTAAAAAAATAACTAAAAACGGGGTCACATCATTGATAAAAATAGCTGGTTCGGGTCCTCGTTAAAAGGTGGTTCCATCATAGCTAAAAATAGCCGGTTCACGTCCTCACTAAAAGGTGGTCACGTCATATAGCTAAAAGTATTCAAGAAGAAATAACCAGACATGTGTGGTTCGTATCTGTGCTAGACGCACGTAACTAGAAAAGTAAATAGATGTGAGGTTTAAAACAAGTGGTTATATAAAACAGGTCTTTGGACAGATCTAGGTCTCATTGAATAATACGCAAAATAAAAAGCTACTTGGAGTTACATAAAGTGCAACGGATGTTGAAAAGAGCACATTATACTAAGGTCTTGTCATTAATGTATTTATATTACAGACAATGTATGTGTTTGTATTATGTAAAAATGAAAATTAAAGATGCTTTACGGAATTGTATGATATACATGAAATTTTCAAACTGAATAATCCATTATATAGATAGATGTAGATTTATTGACTTAAGTGAATAAATGACGAAGGATTTAATTTTTCAAATAATGAAACGGAACGGTATGTATTGTTTATCGCATTTTTTCGGGAAATATGTGATATTTTCGAAAGTTGAGAGCATTGTCGATGATGATTATTGATGGGTAGTTGATTCTCAGACCAATGTAATAAACTTGTTTGATTTATCTACCTATGATAAACTCCATCTGTTTTAAACACAAATATTAAATCGGTATTAGAAATATAATAAACCGTTTTCCATCACTTTCATAGTCTTTTACATTTACTCTGTTGCTATCATGCCATCAACGTTACATAAGCATATAGTACGCGAAAGTGTGATTTCAGTAGCAAAAGCAGCGTTAAGTGTAGTGATAAAGTACCTTCATTTGAAAGACCTCAACACCAACCGAAATTAAAGTTGAGCTCGATTCGACAATATTGGAATCTGCTCCATCGTTTTCAATGGTTAAAAGCGTGACGTGCGCAATTTGATTTCGCTCACTTTAGTCCACATTCACAACTTTTGTGCAATGTACATAATCATTTGATCCTAAGTAGAAATCCTATGTCAGTTTGACTTCCGTCATAAGGCTTAGTCCTGAGAAGGACTGTTTTCGCACTTGAGTCGAATTCATATGTTATATATAATTATTTCTCAAGCACATGACTACTCCCAGATTCGAACTTGCTACCTTTCAATTACTAGTCTAACACCTTTACCGCTGAGCCACTGAGTAATCCAATATATATTTTTTAGAACTTATATATTAAACTTTTTCGTGGTTGCGCAAAAGTTTATTGCGCATGTTGCGCCGTAACTTCTTGCGCAGGTGTATTGCGCTTAAGCTCTTCGCGCATTATTGGAATACCTATGGGTTTCATTTCTACACTAGCTTGGCTTATTGAATTCTCTGCTAGTGCGATGTATGTGACTTCCTTTAGTTTCCGAGTAGATGTTTTTTCGTTTTTTGCCACTATCTGCATGTTATCCCCATTAGATGCGGTGGTCTTCGTTCCAGACATGCTCGGCGATTCTTGATCTTTCTGTTTCGCCCTTGCGGACGTGGTTCTTATGCTCCTGCGTTCACACTTTGAGTGGTCTACTGCTCTCTCCTATGTATGCTCTGCCGCATTCGCATGGTAGGTTGTATACACAATTCTTGGAATTCTGATCTTCATGGTTTGGTTTTGGTTAGTATTCCCCTGAGCATTCTGGTCGATTAGAAGGCAGTGCGTATCTTGTATTTGCTGTCTATCCTTCGTATTTTGTCTGAGGTACCTTGGATATTTGGTATTATCGCTGTATATTTAGGTTCTTCTTTTTCGGTTACGCTTTCCCTGTTTAGGTTAGGTGTTAGATCGGGGTAGACATTTTATTTGAGTGTTCTAGCGATATTTTTTTTTCTTTGTTCACGTTCTCTTGTTTTGAGCAAATTGTTTTGCTCGATCGTACAAGCATTTTTGCCACGCCTAACGTGAAGTTAGGTGTTCACTGATGTTTCAAGCTTTCCGAAAAGTTGTTTGACTTCGGGGCCGTACCGAGTTACTAATTCTGTATTATAAGACTTTTTATAACTATGGTTTCCTATTAATGGAGTTTATCGGCCTATTTCCACAGTTTTTGCTTTTTGAGCATGACGTTTCGGAAGCGGACTCTGCTTCCGTCATCAGGCTTAGTCCTGAGAAGGACTGTTTTCGCACTTGAGTCGAATTCATATGTTATATATAATTTTTTTTCAAGCACTTGACTACACCCAGATTTGAACTTGGTACCTTTCACTTACTACTCTGACACCTTTACCGCTGATCCACTGAGTAATACCATATATATTTTTTAGAACTCTTCGCGCATTATTGGAATCCATACGGGTTTCATTTCTACGCTAACTTGACTTATTGGATTTTCTGCTAGTACGATGTATGTGGCTTGCTTGAGTTTCCTACGAGTTGTGTTTTCGTCCTTTATCCCAATGGATGCGGTGGTTCCAGACACGTTTGGCGATTCTCGATCTTTCTGTTTCGCCCTAGCAGACGTTGTTCTTATGTTTCTGCGTTCTCACTTAGGGTGGTCTACTGCTTTCTCCTATGTATGCTCTGACCCATTCGCAGGGTAGGTTGTGTACACAATCCTTTGGAAATCTCATCTTCATTGTATGGTTTGGTTTCGGTTAGTATTCCCCTGAGCGTTCTGGTCGATTTGAAGGCAGTGTGTATCTTGTATTTGCTGCCTTTCCTTCATAATTTGTCTGAGGTAGCTTGTATATATAGTATTATCGCAGTATGTTTAGGTTTCTCTTTTTCGGTTACCCTTTTCCTGTTTAGGTTAGGTGTTAGATCGGGGTAGCCATTTTATTTGAGTGTTATAGCGATATTCCCTTTTTCTTTGTTAAGGTCCTCTTGTTTTGAGCACATTGTTTTCGCTCCATCGTACAAGCATTTTGCCACGCATAACGTGAAGTTAGGCGTGGCAAAATGTGTTTGTGTCTGTGTATGTGTATGTGTATGTGTCTGTATCTGTGTCTGTGTCTGTGTCTGTGTCTGTGTCTGTGTCCGTGTCCGTGTCCGTGTCCGTGTCCGTGTCCGTGTCCGTGTCCGTGTCCGTGTCCGTGTCCGTGTCCGTGTCCGTGTCCGTGTCCGTGTCCGTGTCCGTGTCCGTGTCCGTGTCCGTGTCCGTGTCCGTGTCCGTGTCCGTGTCCGTGTCCGTGTCCGTGTCCGTGTCCGTGTCCGTGTCGTGTCCTGTGTCTCGTGTCCGTGTCCGTGTCCGTGTCGTGTCCGTGTCGTGTCGTGTCGTGCGTGTGTCGTGTGCGTGTGCGTGTGCGTGTGCGTGTGCGTGTGCGTGTGCGTGTGCGTGTGCGTGTGCGTGTGCGTGTGTGCGTGTGCGTGTGCGTGTGCGTGCGTGCGTGTGCGTGTGCGTGTGCGTGTTGCGTGTTCGTGTGCGTGTGCGTGCTGCGGTGTCTGCGTGTCTGCGTGTCTGCGTGTCTGCGTGTCTGCGTGTCTGCGTATCTGCGTGTCTGCGTGTCTGCGTGTCTGCGTGTCTGTCGTGTCTGCGTGTCTGCGTGTCTGCGGGTCTCCATGTCTGCGTGTCGGCGTGTCTGCGTGTCTGCGTGTCTGCTGTGTGCGTGTCTGCGTGTCTGCGTGTCTGCGTGTCTACGTGTCTGTGTGTCTGCGTGTCTGCGTGTCTGGTGTCTGGTGTCGGGTGTCGGCTGTGTCTGCGTGTCCGCGTGTCTGTGTGTCGCGTGTCTGTGTCTGGTGTCGGTGTCTGCGTGTCTGCGTGTCTGCGTGTCTGTGTGTCTGTGTGTCTGTGTGTCTGTGTCTGTGTGTCTGTGTCTCTGTGTGTCTGTGTGTCTGTGTGCCTATGGGTCTGTGTCTGTGTGTCAGTGTGTCTGTGTGTCAGTGTGTCTGTGTGTCTGTGTGTCTGTGTGTCTGTGTGTCTGTGTGTCTGTGTGTCTGTGTGTCTGTGTCTGTGTCTGTGTCTGTCTGTGTCTGTATCTGCTTCTGTGTCTGTGTCTGTGTATGTGTCTGTGTCTGTGTCTGTGTCTGTGTCTGTGTCTGTGTCTGTGTCTGTGTCTGTGTCTGTGCCTGTGTCTGTCTGTATTTGTGTCTGTGTCTGTGCCTGTGTCTGTGTTTGGGTCTGTGTTTGTGTCTGTGTCTCTGTCCGTGTCTGTGTCTGTGTCTGTGTCTGTGTCTGTGTGTGTTTTTTTCTGTGTCTGTGTCTGTCTTTGTCTTTGTCTGCGTCTGTTACTGTGTCTGTGTTTGTGTCTGTGTCTCTGTCCGTGTCTGTGTCTGTGTCTGTGTCTGTGTCTGTGTGTGTTTTTCTGTGTCTGTGTCTGTCTTTGTCTTTGTCTGCGTCTGTTACTGTGTCTGTGTCTGTGTCTGTGTCTGTGTCTGTGTCTGTGTCTGTGTCTGTGTCTGTGTCTGTGTCTGTGTCTGTGTCTGTGTCTGTGTCTGTCTGTGTCTGTGTCTGTGTCTGTGTCTGTGTCTGTGTCTGTGTCTGTGTCTGTGTCTGTGTCTGTGTCTGTGTCTGTGTCTGTGTCTGTGTCTGTGTCTGTGTCTGTGTCTGTGTCTGTGTCTGTGTCTGTGTCTGTGTCTGTGTCTGTGTCTGTGTCTGTGTCTGTGTCTGTGTCTGTGTCTGTGTCTGTGTCTGTGTCTGTGTCTGTGTCTGTGTCTGTGTCTGTGTCTGTGTCTGTGTCTGTGTCTGTGTCTGTGTCTGTGTCTGTGTCTGTGTCAGTGTCTGTGTCAGTGTCTGTGTCTGTGTCTGTGTCTGTGTCTGTGTCTGTGTCTGTGTCTGTGTCTGTGTCTGTGTCTGTGTCTGTGCCTGTGCCTGTGCCTGTGCCTGTGCCTGTGCCTGTGCCTGTGTCCGTGTCCGTGCCCGTGTCTGTGTCTGTGTCTGTGTCTGTGTCTGTGTCTGTGTCTGTGTCTGTGTCTGTGTCTGTGTCTGTCTGTGTCTGTGTCTGTGTCTGTGTCTGTGTCTGTGTCTGTGTCTGTGTCTGTGTCTGTGTGTGTCTGTGTGTGTGTGTGTGTGTGTGTGTGTGTGTGTGTGTGTGTGTGTGTGTGTGTGTGTGTGTGTGCTGTGTCTGTGTCTGTGTCTGTGGCTGTGTCTGCGTCTGCGTCTGCGTCTGCGTCTGCGTCTGTGTCTGTGTCTGTGTCTGTGTCTGTGTCTGTGTCTGTGTCTGTGTCTGTGTCTGTGTCTGTGTCTGTGTCCTGTGTCTGTGTCTGTGTCTGTGTCTGTGTCTGTCTGTGTCTGTGTCTGTGTCTGTGTCTGTGTCTGTGTCTGTGTCTGTGTCTGTGTCTGTGTCTGTGTCTGTGTCTGTGTCTGTATCTGTTTCTGTATATGTGTGTGTTTGTGTCAGTGTCCGTGTCCTTGTCCGTGTCCGTGTCCGTGTCCGAGTGTGTCTGTGTCTGTGTCCGTGTCTGTGTCCTTGTCCGTGTCCGTGCCCGTGCCCGTGTCCGTGTCCGTGTCCGTGTCCGTGTCCGTGTCCGTGTCCGTGTCCGTGTCCGTGTCCGTGTCCGTGTCCGTGTCCGTGTCCGTGTCCGTGCCCGTATCCGTGTCCGTGTCCGTGTCCGTGTCCGTGTCCGTGTCCGGGTCCGTGTCCGTGCCCGTGTTCTTGTCCGTGTCCGTGTTCGTGTCCGTGTCTGTCTCTGTGTCTCTGTCTGTGTCTGTGTCTGTGTCTGTGTCTGTGTCTGTGTCTGTGTCTGTGTCTGTGTCTGTGTCTGTGTCTGTGTCTGTGTCTGTATCTGAGTCTGTGTCTGTGTCTGTTTGTGTCTGTGTCTGGGCCTATGTATGTGTCTGTGTCTGTGACCGTGTCTGTTTTAGTGTGTGTGTGTGTGCTTGTGCTTGTGCTTGTGGTTGTACTTGTGATTGGGTTTGTGTTTGGGCTTGTGTGTGTGTGTGTGTGTGCGTGTGTGCGCGCGCGCGCGTGTGTGTGTGTGTGTTTGTGATTGTGTTTTGTAAAACCAACCTTCATAGCAGTCAAGTTATAATGCATGAATCGCTTTGCAGTGTTGTCAACTTTGACCAGATGTGAAATATCTGTTTTTAAATACAACATACTTTAGATTATTAGGTATTCAAATAGGTAATTCAGGTGCAGATTCAGCTATACACTACATTGAGATTGGCACAAACTGATTTTAAATCATCCTAGACTTGCATCTTGCGTTTGTTTTTGTTTAAATACGAATAAGTTTGGCGGAAGCTGATTTCAATCAAATCAATAGCCTGGACTTGCAACTTGTTCTTGATTTTGTATTTAATCGAATAAGGTTGGCCAAGCTTATTTCAAATCTACATCCAACACATTGTTTTTGTTTTTGTATTAAATAGAATATGGTTGGGAGAAACTGATTTCAAACCAACATCCTAGACCTTCACATTGCTTTTATTTTTTTGTTAAATCGAATAAGGTTGGCAGAAACACAATTGGAAGTGAATGTCTTTTATGTAATTTCAAGGTCTGTTTGCCTTTCAAGTAATTAGCTAATTATGCGGTTTTTACATGTGCATCAGAGGCCTTCGAATAGTGAAAGGATGTTATTGCGATTACATAACTGGGAAAATCCAGAAAATAATTACTTTATATTAATGATTTGGGAAAACCGGTAAGCACTTTATCTTGAATTTATTTCTATATTATAAGTTCAGGAGGCCTATTGTTGTCTTATAAGATAGTGTAAGGGCCCCTTATTAGAATACTATTTCAAATTTCCCACAAAAAACAGAAATGGCCGTCAAACCAACCACGTCAACAAAATGGCCGCCATTAATCAGTAACCAGGAACACGCCACAGCCCTCCAATCACAGCCTGAGGTTGTACAAAAATTCGTTTTCCATAAAATCAAGCTCAAATTCATTAGTGAGCAAATTCCAACCAGTGGCGGGGCATTTTTAGGGGTCGTAATTAAAAAAAGTGGGAGGGGCCATAATTAAAAAAAGGGGGAGGTAAGCTGCCTTCATTCTACTGGCATACCAAAAACTATTAAAGCAGATAATGTTCCTTTCGGTAGTTTCGCAATGAAACAATTTGCAAAATAGTGGTAATTTAACTTAATAACTTTAAGTACTCATTACCCTGAAAGTAACGAAATTGTTGAAACAGGAGTGCAAGTAGCAAAAACAATGTTAAAGAAAGCACAGGAAAACAAATAATACATTGAGCTTTACCTACTAAATTATCGAAGTTCAGTTGTAGCTGGTCATGATTGTTCTCTAACACAAATGTTGTATAAAAAGAAACATTAAGATCCAAAATACCAACTCGCGTTAATAATTTAAGACCATCTAATAATAACGTAGACATAAGAATAGAACGGAATTAAAAGATACAGGTTGTTTGGTAAAATAGAAATGCAGGTCGCAATAAACACTATTTTAAGCCACGTTAAAGAGTATTACAACAAAACCTTCATGCTTTATTGTGGGAAACAGCAATAATAATACAAAAAATAAAAACTTCACGTTCATATTTAGTAAAAGCTATCCTTATTGTTCAGACATTCATGACAAAATTGTAGACAAATACTGAAATTAAGAACACCAATAGTAATAGTCCTAAAAATGTACGCAAATCAACAAGATTGAGAAGACCAGCTGAAAGATTGAATTTGTAGGCTTCAAGATGGGCGTGTAGTATATACCGCTAATATTAAATATGTTACGATTACCACTAACCGCTGCAGTGTAACGTAGATGTACAATGTACGTGCAGTAAGTACTGACTTAAATACTAACAATTTTGGTTATTTAAAATTAAAGTATTTAATAAAGCCAGTGTATTATTAATTGTAACGTTTATAACTTCTGATGAAACGGCCATAAACAATTGACCTTTATTCTGTACATCAAATAACAATTAATAATCATAATTAAATATAGTAACAAAATTTTTAACTTAATTTAAAACATTTAATGGCGGTGTATTCATTCGGTAAATAATGCATTCCATATATCATAAATTTGAATTGTATGGGAAGAAAGTAAAACGCCAATTTACATAAAGGCGCCAAATAATTTAATGCTTAGGTATTAAATAAGTTCAAAGCGTATTTCAAAATTTAAGCAGTAAATCACCTTTTTGTGTGGCAAAGCTTCAAAGAGTACCTCAACTATGTATTTTAAACAAAATTCATAATCTTAATAAATCTTTCACAATCATGAAATATAGAAATCTGGGAACCGCTAAACTTTCTTTTAGTTATACTTTTAAAGGAACGTACAATTCTTATCTTCCATTTTTAAATCGTTTAACATTTTGTGTCCTGTAACGTTTATCAAAGGTATTGTCAGATTGTGATATTGTACACGTATACGTGTAAAAGGTTGAAATTACAGTGTAATCAGGGCTGTACATTAGGTAGGAGTTGAAATTTTTATTAGTGCTTCAATTTAAAGTATAAATTAGATTTGTTCAATTTTTCGGTATACGCCCTAAAGCGATAAATACTGAACGTTCTTCGGATATTGTATATGTAAAAGGTAATGAATAAATGTATATAGAATTTCCACAATAAACCTTTTGTTAGATTATGGGTTTTTAATTTATTTTTTGCTAATGAGTTTCCTGGCGTAATTATTTAAAATGGTAAAGGTGTGAATTCAATAAAATAAGGGGGGACTATCTCTGTAACAGGTCTGATTTACAGTGTTAATTCCATTGTTCGGTGATTTAATAGGATCCTCCTACATCTGCTACCGTTGCCTTTGGCCTACATATCAAAGCTAAAACGCTTTCAATATAAATTGCATAAATCCTGCATGTGGCACATTTCTTTAAAGAAATTGTTTGTGAAACTTGGTTTTCCAATTTAATCAGTGTGTTTACTTAATAAAAATCACGAAAGTAAACCTTGGGTTTGATAATTAAAAATGAAGTATTGTAGGCGATTTCTTGTACTTAGATCATCTAAAAATCGGAGCCTCACATGCAATAAACTAATGGCAGTTTTTTTGAGATTGGAGGAATGAAAAGCAATTTGTTTAAAATCTGTCCAAGCATAAAAATCCAACAAAAAAAGAACAAAAAGCTAATAAAATAATTCGAATCGTCCAAACCATTAGATACTTCTGGTTGATTTAAATTTCATGTTAGAACCCTATTAAGGTTACAAAGAGTTATAGTGACAACGCAAAGTTAAAGACATTCAAATAAAATTGGTGTTTGAATCTGCTTTGATGTATATGCAAAGTAATCTGCAACAAGCGATTATTTGAATAATTTTACAAAGAACGAGCATTTCATTTTCTTTTCCGTTCTAAAAAAGATAATATAAAAAAAAAATAATTTCTACTTTCTTATTATAGCGTTTATACTATTAAAGTACAGACAGTTTTATTTTAACGTTAGCTATATTTTTGTGTACAATTTGAAATTTCAAGCTGGTCTGTGGAATAATTTAAAGGCAGACTGTATTGTATTATGTTAAATTTTTAAAAAGAGAATGTTTTATTCTTGTCAACAAGAAAGCATTCTTTATTTACGAACCTTATTCGTTTCTTATTTTGTTTATACACGAAAATCGAATAAGGGACATATTTAGTTGATTCTTGTTAAAATATAAAGTAAACAATTGTTGTCCTGTTATATCACATTTCGTTGTTTGAATTAGTAATTTTAGTGCAGTAAATGGCTGTTACAACTACCAAACTAAACAAGCAAAGTTAATTAGTTTATCCTCATTTATTAAAACATGACGTTGACTAATTACAGTGCTTTGGTTTATAAACAGTGTACCTAAATGTCATCCTACCAAAATTCATTGTTGAATTTTTCAGATATAGTTGCAGTTGGTTTAAGAAACTTATAGATATACAGGGTGTCCCATAAAGAATTGGCCATAGTTCAGAGATAGTTTCCTTGGGTTAAATAAAATTAACCCCTTGAGGCCAGCTTACCTTAGTCCAATTCTGATTACTTAAAGAGTTATAATGACCTTTCAAAGATACATCTTTCATTTCACTTTTTCCGATAGCTGTCGCATTTTTAAAGATATCTTCTTTAAACTTGATACAGGGAGTTTTTCGGGTAGACAAACGTGAATATCTGCTTTATTACTTTCAACGTAAAAGATAGAGGGCACCACCAACTCCTTACTCATGTTTTTGGTTGCCGCTGTATTTTTTTTGTGGATAAAGATTTTGAAAGATTTGTTAACATTTCCGAAAGGTCGTGCTATTTTCTATAAATAGATACTCTTACTGTATATCGCTAAATAGTTCCGTTTTGAGAAAAATGCACTTAAAGTGAACTGTGCAGAATGTACATATTTCACTTGCACCTTTACTTATTTAATTATGATGAATGGTATTCTCAAAATGTCCACCATTCGCCCCAATACATCTTTGGTATCTTTTCAAAAAATGTATTCTTACTGCAAAAAACGATGGATGCAGATTTCTATTTGCTTCAATTTTTTGCCTCCAGAAGAAAAACTCCATTGGATTTAAATCAGGACTTCGTGGAGCCAAACGATGCTCATTTCCAATCCAACGATGTGGGAATACATTATTTATAGATAGATAATGGGCAGGGACAGCGTGTAGAAGAAACCACATCTCACGAGAAACGTTTAAAGGAACTTCCTCCAGCAGGTTAAACAAGTTATGCTGAAGGAAGTTTAGATACCCGCGGTCATTCAGTTTGTGTTGAAAATGGCGCTCCCTTGCGAAATTTGGGTTTTTGCCGGACTACATATAGCAATTTCGGCTGTTGAATATCCGTCTTCTGGTAAAGGTTGCCTCATCCGTGAACAAAATATTGTTTATAAGAGATTAATCACGTCTATGATGGTTTAAAATCCATTTATAAAAATTCGCTTAAAAGACCCTTTTGGGTCCTTGACAAATTAGAATTCTACTATGTGGATTTAGTTAATATGCTTCGACTTGCTACAGTGTAGTGTGGGAGTGGGTTTTGTTTTTAGACTTTTATATAACTATTAAATAATTAGGTACGAGTAAATTTTATACACATATTGAAACAAAACAATATTCTGGTTAACAAAAAATGTAAACGATTCTGGAAATGGAAACTAAATTAATATTATAAAAATGAATACAAAATAAATAATATGTTCTTTGTACAAACAAGTAATTAAGCTATAAATTAAGTCACAATCAATTATTATATTCATATACTTAAATCTGCTTACTTGCGTGGGCACGTGGTTGTTGGGGAATTTTGTTTAGTAGCGGTGCTTTCCTGTAATCAGCATTGGTTATACGTTTTGAAAATATAAACATAAATGATATGCCGGTTTTGAAGTGAAAAACATAACGTTATAGATGGTTTTCAATATTACTCGGGATGATGTGTATATTTCACCAGCTCATTTTGATAATTAATGTTAACAGGTAAATTGGAGTTCGAAATTATTATATTAATTAATAACTTGCAATGAGATTGAGGTTAATTTTGTATTCCACGGCTCCTTTTCCGTAATGGGGAATAATTAATTTAACTTTGATTAATTATTGGAATACCTGGATAGAAGGGTTTTAGTATAATTCAATCTAAATTGTGACAAATTTAAGGTTAATGTCACGTTGAATCGGGACCTTGAACTACTTAGAATACTGTTTTATATACAAAGGGTAAATGATTTAAATAACTAGATTTATTCTTATACTATAATTAAACTAAATATGTACGTAGGGCTGAAAATAATTAATTGAAGGCGAAATAATGTATTCGTTTTATTTTCACTTAATGGAGCTTATGCGTATATGAAATCTTGCACTGAAGTTCAATGAGACGTTTATTATTTGCATAAACTGGTACGTCAGTTAATCTTTATAAATTGTTCACTATTTATGGAATGGTTTTAAATCGTTTATTATGGGATATTTTACTCCAATATTTTAAATAAATTAAAACTAGGAAATAACCTTGTACAATTTAAATAGTGCCTCGTATTAAATCATTACGAAACCACCTGTTCTATTTATTCACTTTCGTGAAAGCAAACTGAACGTTTTCGTTATGTCTGCGTTTGTTTATTTTCGATAATATCTATACAAGGAGATTCTGGGGATAATTACGTATACAGGGGTTTGCTTATGAGTTCGCTCGCAGCCAAGGTAATCTCGAGCTGATCTTAGTGAACTCTGGATGTCCCAATTATTCAGAGTTAATACGGACACTCTAAATAAGTAGAATTTCGTGGGCAATACAGCGGGTTGGGTTTGGTATTCTCTAATGGCCAGGTTAGGTAACATCAGTTTAAGAAGCGACTTCTGAGTGGTTCTATTTATTTAAAGTTAATTCAGACAGTTTAAATAAGTAGAATTTTAAGGGTGGAATAATAATAAGACGTTCCAAAGGTGCTAGCGTTAGTTTTGATCTTCCAGACGAGCTTCTAGTATCGTTACATGAAAAGAGATCGATAACAGGCCCTCCTCCTGCCGATAAATCAACTAATAGGTAACTTAGTGCAGGAGCTAGTCCCTATTTAGCGTCAAATTATTTATTTAGGGATTGTTTATGTCACAGGAATTCTTTAAATATTTTTATAATACAGGTCAGATTTCGAAACAGTAAAATACGTTAGAACAATAAAGTAAATTGCCCGAAGTCGCTTTAAGAGCTAGTCAGGTTTGATATTTTCGAACAGAGAAATTTTCTAAGAACAGGAATAGGAATAAATTACTATAAAAGTTTTTTTTTGATGTAACGGTTGACGTAAGCGTCTGTGAGTAGCTCCGTGCATTTAGTTATAGTTTTATTGTTCAAGCTAAATTTATTTAGTTTAAGTAAGTAGAAGTGATAAGGAACAACGCTTTGAGTGTGGAAAGTGATATCACAGTTCTCTTAAAATAAATAGTGAACCAATATCGTGTTATATTTTAAAAAAGTTGTTTAGACCCGGAAGATCGGCAAGATAAGACTCTAAATATTAGTAGCGTTATCAGACAGCTGGCAAAGATAACCTCATTTATGGTGCGATAAGGCCGAACGACTTTTTAAATGAAAGGAAATAGGAAAAACTATATGGGAACACAGTTGTCTAGGAGACAGGATAACGATTTGTGAAGTTAATCTGAAAGTGTAACTGATTAGGTGGCGCGCAGATAACTGAACAAGATAGGGACTTCTGGTTTTTTGCGTTGAACCTAAAATTAAAAATAAGTTTTTCCATCCCCGTAGGACAATTAGAAGGGGTAAAATAAATCAATACAAATTAATATAAATTTTCCCATGTATTTGAATTTAAATGTACGTTTTAATCAATAATAGGGCATTTCAAGGCATTTAGACATTGAAATCTTTAAAATATACCCTGTAAATACAGTGTTTGTTTAAAATAATAAACTATCATTATTATTTAATGTCTAAACGTGTCGTTGATTACAATAGTAAACGCAAAATATCAGAGGCGAACGAGTGCTGCAGGTCACAACGACTATAGCGAAAGGGCAGTTACTTGACAAAAATTTATTTACTAAAAAAATTAGCAAACATATGTAATCCGAAATAAAAATAAAAGCTTATACAAAACGACGACCACATGGAAAAATTTTTAGAGGAAATAAATAATAAACTCGATAAAATGAATGAGAAGAACTAAAGAATAGAAAATAAATTATATAAATCGCAGGAGGAAATAAAAAAATTAACTATGGAAAATGTGAGACTGACAAATGATGTCTCTAAGCTAAAGCAACAAACTAAAGTACAAGAAGAAAGATTAGATTTATTAGAAAAAGAGATATAGAAAAGGAAGAACGTCAAGTCAACGATCGCCAAGCCAAATTGAAGAAAACGAGCTGCAAGAGGAGGAGATAAGGCAGCATAGGAAGGAACTAAAGAAGTCAAAAAACTTCTAAATAGGACTCGGCTAGGAAATACTGATGACGACCGCTATGATGTAATTGACAATGAGGACACAAATAATAAAAAAATTATAGATATAAGAAAAATTAAGGATATAGGTTGTTGGAATGTAAGAACCATGATAGCAAGGGAAAAAATAAATCAAATAATAAACCAGATGGAAAAACTCAGAATAGAGATTTTGGCACTAAGTGAAACAAGATGGCTTGGAAATGGAGAAATAAAACTAGATTGAGGAAAAACGCTGCTGTACTCAAGAAAAAAGGAAGAAGATGTTAGGCGCGAATACGGGGTTGGCTTTATATTAGACCGAGAAGCAAAAAGAGTACTCATAGACTGGGAAGCAGTCTCGGGGAGAATAATTGTAGCCAGATTCCATGCACCATTTTTCAACATCACAATACTTAATACATATGCACCAACAAATATAGAAGAACAAAATAAAAAAGATGAATATTACGAACAATTACAAGAAACATATGATAAACAAAGGAAGAAACACAAAAGAGATATTTTCCTACTGATGGCAGATATGAATGCAAAAATTGGAAAGGAGAACGAGGGTAGAGAAGAAACAATGGGAAAGGAAGGAATAGGAGAGAGAAACGATAATAGGGAAAGATTTTTGGATTTTTGTGCAAAACACAATTTAATGATCGGAGGCAGCCTCTCCCTTCATAAGCTAAAACACAAAATTACATGGATAGGACCAGGTGGGAAACCCTGCAATCAAATTGATAATGTCGCCATAGAAAGAAGACACAGAAATAGCCTACTATATGTAAGGGCAATGCATGGAGCGGACATAGGATCGCACCATGCCTTAGTGAGGGCAAAGATTAAAGTCAAATTAAAATGCAGTGAAAATAAAAACAATATAGGAACAACGCATAATACACATCTACTAAAGGATCAAGAAATCCACAGAAACCTTCGCGCAAAAGTGGATGTAAAATTAAACATGGATAAATTAAGCATAGAACAGCTCAGGGAAAGATACAAGGAGGTACTGAAGACAACAGCAAAAGAACCATTAGGAATTAAAAAGAGTAAAACAAGCCGTGGCTGACACTGAACACGGAGAAACTAATAGAGGTAAGAAATAAGCTAAAACAAAAAATATTAAATGCAAGAACAGACGAACAGGAGAAAATACTCGTACAAGAGTATTGAGAAAAAGATAAGCAAATCAAAAAAAGTGCAAAGGATGACCGGATATACAAAATAGAGGAGTTGCTAGGGGAAGCGGAAAAGGCAGCAGGTAGAAACGACCTAAACATGCTGTACAAGATAACACGGAAAATGTCTGGGAAAAGAAATAAAACAACCAATAACATTAAGGACAAGGAAGGTAAAATACTCACATCACAAAAGGAAATATTAGACAGATGGGTAGAATATTTTAAAGACATATATAATATAAATAAGGATAGTAATAACACAGCAGAAACTGAGGAAGGGAATGAAGGAGAACTCCAGCTAAATATAAGGACGGACGAAATTACGAAAGAAGAAATTATCCAAGCCATCAGACAATTCAAAAATGAAAAAGCAGCGGGATTAGACGACATCCCAGGAGAGTTAATTAAGGCAGGATCCGAACCAACTGGGAAAATCTTATGTAACTTATTAAATAAAATCTGGACAGAAGAAAAAATCCTAAAGGAATGTACTGAGGGCTTAATCGTAAAAATACCTAAAAAAGGCAATACCACGGAATGCGAGAACACTTAAACAACACTCAAAACAACTAACAAACAAAACAACGTAAAAACACACCGAAGGTATTTAATGTGATGTATATGTGACGGATATCTACTAGATTAAATTGGCATTAAATTTTATGCAAATGAAATATGTACATGCTGCAGAGTTCACTTTAAGTGCATTTTCCTCTAAAGCGGAACCATTTAGCGATATACAATAAGAGAACCATTTTTAAGTAAAATAAAATGACCTTTCAGAAATGTTAACAAGTCTTTCAAAATCTTTATCTACAAAAAAATTCATATGTTGTTTGTGTTGTGGAAGTATAAAAAGGCCAGTGTGATTGACACCCTTATTTAACAAAAGCTTAAAATATAGCCGACCGGTTATAATTCATTGACAAAGCGAGGGTTGTTGAGGGCGGTCCAGAATAATATCAGTTGTGCGGTGGACGTTTACAATGGTTAGTCTCGAGTTCTAGCAAGGTGCTTATTTTTAAGTTGAAAGTGTTTTGTACTGTTTGCTAACTACCTATTTATTGCAGTATTTGTTACGAGCTTCTGTTGTAATTTTGTAAAACCCCTGGAGATATCCGGATACATTTCTGAACCCTTATTGTATCAGTTAATGCTTAATTAGCATGGGTTCATGTCACGGTAGCGGATAGTGACCGCGATCCGTTGACAGGCGCTATCTTCTGGATAGCCCAATCTGTCGACCTAATACAAGGCCTTATTGCTAGCGAACCAGTTATGGGGTAAACCAGGATGTCCAGACAGGGCAATAAGGGAAATGCACTAGTTCTCTCGCCGATCAAGGGAATACCGAATGTTCTGGTGCTGATTTCCGACGGAAATATTAAGTTATCGATACGTGCTGGGAACCAAGTTTTGCAACGACAGCTGTGGGAAACACTTCTCTCATTAATACTCAAATTCCTTAATGCCACTTTTACCCCTGACTGTTGCCACTCTACTATTTGACGTCCAGTTCCAGTGGAATTTTCGTGCAGTTTACTTCACTCTATGAAGTATAATATAAGATAATGAATTTTAAGAATACGCTAGCAAATCGTCGACGGGTTCGCATCCTGTATAGATCGTCTTCATCAGGTGATGAAGGGGCAATGCTGTCGCGAACAAAGTCCGATCGGGTCTTCAAGTTCTGCAGTAGCGGAAACCGTTAAGCATATTTTCGACCATGAAAGGGCAACTTTCGCAAAGTGGTAGTCGCGTTAATGACTCAAGTGTAGTTCCTCTTTTTAATCCGGAAAATTGCTACGATCCATCATGCACTTACCCGGTTACATGGTTTAGCTCGTACCTGGTATGAATCAGGCCACTATTCAATATACTTGGGTCGAGTGAAAGGTTTTATTAAAAGAAGCATTTCTTGTTAAGATAGGTTATTATAATAAATTTCGTGTAATGGTGGTTCGTACGAAACAGCCCGCAGAATCTCATTCAAGATACTTCTTCGAAAAGTTGGTCTTACTTAATCAATGCAACATAAAGGGAAGGACTCTGTATCTTGCCTGATCGGCGGTGTTACGGATCCCGCAATGAAGTTCGCTGCGCGCGTAGGTCAGCATGCAGATCCAAACTCACTGCCTACGTATTTAAAAACATGCGAAAGACATTAGAACAATCACGTTAACCGGAAGACCCATAGTCAAAGCTTAACTCTCCACCAATCGTGGAGGCCTCACCTTAAAAAGCGGTTCTCAAGTGGACATTACCAACGTAACTCTGTATATTGCTATCTGTGCGGAAAACCTAGTCATAAGCGATATGAATGCCCTAAAAATCAAGCAGTGCGAAATACGCCAGTTGTGCCACAAAGGGTGCACAAGACATCGTGACTATCCATTTCAAGTAACCCCAATAGCTAATAGTATAAGAGCGTCACCGTTAATGGTGTAAATTTCATTGGTTGTATTGACTTTGGTAGTACAAGCGTGACACTGACTCAGCGGGCTGCCAGTACGATTAAGCTAACTCCACGACCGCAGTCCGCGTTACATATTCAAGCGTTTGGAAACAAAGTTGTGCAAACTTTATGTGAAGTGATAATAGATTAAGCGTTGATAAGGTATGACGGACCACCGTGTCTGATTAATCACGTTTACCGAACATCACTCTCTATCCGTAATAAAAGACGATAAAGCTTTGCATTTTTCCAAAAATTATGTAGGTCAAAGGTGATTTGTAGTGCTAAAATTAAATTGCACCCTGTGAAAGACGTCGTAATACCACTTCTGCATAGTGCGAATATCCCCGTTAAAATAGAGACACCTTACTTAGGCGACTTGTATATACACGCTAGTACTCGAAATTTAGGCGGCCGGGAACATTTTATTTCGTGACTAATAGTAAGTGTTGAAACTAATAAAATAATTTTTGTGTCCGTCATAAACATATCTGATAGAGACGTTTCAATTAACAAATCTGCATTGCTCACCCGTACTAGTCCGTGTAATCCCTAGAATAGTGGCCCCATTCAACAAGCTGTTAACAGAGTTCAACGAGCTCGATCGTCGCCGTTAAATGCAAATAAACTGAATGTTGGTCCTGTGACGCCACGCGTAAGACGCCAGTTGTTAACCGTTCTTAATAACTACCGTGATTGCTTCTCAAAAAATTGAAGTAAACTAGGCAATACTAAATCTTTCGAAATGAAATTTCGTTTAACTAACGATGAACCGATTATGTATCGCTCTTATTGACTAGCAGAGTGTGAGAAAGTGAAAGAGAGGTATTTACATACGATTCAGAAAGAACCGGTCCCTTTTCACACAACACATATCACTTGGGCCGTTCCAAGGAACTAAAGAAAATGGCCTATACAATTGTGGTGGTTGACGGATTTACGAAGTTCACGTTGTTATTGAGCGCAAAATCGACGAAAACTAAATAAGTGATTAAGCGCCTGAGTGAACTATTTAATGTGTACGGGACGCCCGTTCAGTGACCAAGGTGCGGAAGACCGGGTTGCAGTGGAACAAACGGCCCAATGGCTCAGCAAAAAATTAATCAGCAACACTGCGTTAGACGGCAGTGACCAAGGTGCGGAAGAGCGGGTTGCAGTGCAACAAACGGCCCAATGGCACAGTAAAAAATTAATCAGCAACACTGCGTCAGACGGCAACTGTAGAAAATTAGCACCAAAATATATCGGACCTATGATGAATGGATTCATACCTTTTTTATTATTTTACGTATCTGTTACCATTCTATTATTTTGTCAACTCGGCCCGAGTTGTGGTCAGGTGGTAAGATCAATATTTCAAATTGTGAATGCTAAATATATGATTGACACCCTTATTTAAGAAAAGCTTAAAATATAGCTGACCGGCTATAATTCATTGGCAAAGCGAGATTTGTTGAGGGCGGTCTAGAATAAGATCAGTTGTGCGGTACGTTTAAAAGGGTTGGTCTCGAGTTCTGGCAAGGTGTTTATTTTTAAGTTAAAGTGTTTACTGAAGTGAATATGTTTGGTATTGTTTGATAACTTCTTATCTACTGTCGTATTTGTTATGAGTTGTTGTAATTTTGGTAAAACTCCTGGCAGATATTGTTACACGTCCAAACCGCACTAGGCGTCGTGCATGCTTACTAATGTAAGCGGGTTGCCAAGCCAGCTAATAGGGAGATGGGCGTGGTCGAAATAATAAGTAAAATGAATGATTAATATGCTCAAACACCTTACACCTACATTCAAACAGCTCAGTCCGGGAAAATATGTCTCTAGGCGCCACCACAATCGAAACTTTGCTAAAATAATTGTCTTAAGCTGGATGTTAATTAACCCTACTTGATTGTGGAAAGTAGGATTGTGCTTACTCGGTAAACTCCTATACGAAGGTTCTAAAACAAACACTCGTCCCAAACAATTCAACTCAAACTCAAATAAATTTAGCACTACCCAGGTTATTAAAAACTTTTTGAATACACCTCGTAAATTAAAATATCCAAAACAAAAATTATAATACGGTAACTGAATATTTTCTGCGTATCCCTCGTATATGTATAACGTTAAATTTCTACTTATTACTGAATAAAATATTTCTTCATCCAATATTCGGTAATTAATTTTGGAAAATCCTAAATAAAAATACATATATTGTCCTGTACAAAATAAAACAAAAACACAAATATCTACATAAATTACATCAGCGTGGTTGAAAGTTAAACCACCAAATACCACTTGCATTCTTACTACTAAAACAAACCATACAATAAGACTCAAGAACGATTATCTCTTCCTTTCAAAACTACTTAATAATTTAAACAACAATACGCAAATAAACTAACAAAAGATAATCGGGCTTAAATGAGTTCTTAAAATTCTAAATCTAATTTCTTACTTAAAATTGTCCATTAATCCTTGATTTCTTTCTTCTTTCTTCCGTAAATCAATTATTTGTAGTCCATTTGTAATCCTTAAATTGCATGAAGCCACATAACAGTGCTTCACAATTTCACAAACACTTATTCCTTTCTGTACTCACAAATAGTCTAATAACACGTAATAACTGTATACGTTTGGTTGCCTCTTAAAATTTCTAGCAACCTTTACACCAATTTAGTCCCTTATACAAATAAACTTTCAATGTCATATAACGTTACTTAAACATTGGCTTAATATACAACGAACACTTCGTTCACTTAAAAGGTGGTCCCATAAATAATTTAACTGAATCTCGTTACAGAACACGCGCTAACCTTGACGCTACTAACGTTACAACTGTTATCTTTATTCAAATCTGCTTACGCACTTATTATTTTCTTGAAGAAAAACAAACTAATTTTATCTTCAATCTCAATTTTATTATTGTTTTGTTTATGAATGTCTTTACGATTCATCCCGGTTCGGGTTACGCAGTTGTTTAAACAATTACTGCCTCACTATTATTCACAAACATAACTCCGACTTAACCCATTCTAAACCACACTACCTCGCGCGCGCGTCTCTCACCAACAGCCAATAACGAAAAAAGCCCAACTCCCTCTCTGAATCCCTGACTTTCCTATTTATACCTTCAGTCATCCATCTTTAAACATGTCTTCCTTCCGCGTTATATTCTCCAATAGTATTCATTCAAAATTTCATAGTTCCAATAGATGCTACCCTCTATACAAGCACGCGTGTAATTACAATACATCGCCATATTTGTTCTTACTTACAAATTTTACAATTACTTCATGAAGAAATCATTTTTCGTCACCACATTCATTCAGTAGCCACTCTGGACCATTACACAACTTTTAACCTTTATCTCCAACCTGCGCTCGATCTGCTTCCGCAACATTTGCAAAAATAAGTACCGTCTAAGGTCTCAAATCCCATATACATACACGTATTCTCAAAACAATCGCACAACATTACGAAAACTTTCTATAATTAACATTTAAACATACCCAATCTTTCTCTACATATTTTCTAAAACATTCTACATTTATACTTCACATCTTCTGGCAAAAATTACTCATCTATCTTCAAACATTCCATTCCTTACGGCAGCAAAACAGTAGCGATACAGTGGCAAGCATTATCGTCCCATCGACAAATTTTTCTTCACATTTACATTCATCAGAGTCTAATTATTCCAACACTAAAGTCTCTATAACATTCAAATACACGTATCTACATACTGAATTATATTTCTCCTAAATTTCCAGTGGCGTATCATACACCCCCATACATTATGCATATACACAAAAAAAAATTTTTTTACGTTCAAACTCAATACACTCGTACTTAAAACACATAATATACGTCATTATAACATTCTACATACAGGGTGCGTCAACGCAACCTGACACCTCCCTCCACAAGGAGATTTTCTTCCAGAAAAACTGAAAAATACCGGTCCTAAGAGACCTACACAAAGTCAAAAACTAAAACACTTCACCGAGGTCCGCTCGTGAAGCCACAACTCAACTAACGGTGTGTGGTGGAGAGTGGATCCGCTCCGCTCCCCATCACCAAGACAAAGATCACACAAAACAACACTGAGCTGCAGCACCGCCACTACAACTCAGCCGGAGACTATAGGGCCCCGAACCTAAAATAGGGTGCGCAGAAACCACACCCTAAACATGGCCTGGCCGAGAAGCGGTCCAAAACCATGGGGACCGGCGTAGCCGAAATATCGAGAGCCACCGCCAAAGCGGGGTAAACATCAAAAATACGAGCAATCCGCTCCGCAGCCGATGAGGGGTCAGCCTCACCGACTACCACCTACGTCACTCTCACTCCAACGCAATGGGACTAAACCCGTCAATGCTGGGAGTTCCACAGCCGTGTCCCACGTGACTGCTTCCCAACCCACCACCTGCCTCCTGGTGTCGACATCATGCACTCAATAAAAAAAAAAAATACACTCACCCAAAAAAAAAACAAACTAACGTCAAAGCCGGTAGAGTTCAAAAGAACACGTCACAAATCGGTATATATATTTTCCTTAATACGTCAAAATTATCGTAAACATTAAACAAGTATCGTAATCAATAAAGTAGACCCGTCAGACTTCCTAAAAGCAAAACACCCTAATCTAAATAATCCTAACTATATACGACGGCTATACCGTAAAGTGGTCTAAGACCCAAAATAACCCTATTATAATCTAAATCCAAAAATGCATATGCGTAACTATAACTATATCTGTATTTACAAAAGTGGAACTAAACAACCGAACTCAAGAACCCAAAAATAACCCTGCGTCAAACACGCAACCAACAAAATAACCACACTCCGCGGGAACGACACAATCAACCCTACAGCGGACAACAATGCCCCCGTCAAGACCAAGGTCTCACCCTACCGACACACCCCTTTGATTAGTCGCCTCTTACGACAAGCAGTTGGCCTCTGCTGTAGGAAAATTCTAGGGCCGTCCCTACAGCCAAGTGTGCCCCAAGGACACAAACAAAACAGACAAATTCTGATATAAAAGAAAATAGAAATAGTCACTCCACACGCCCAATAGTTTTCCGACCAACCTACCAATATTCATCTGACGGTAGAACAAACAAAAAAAAATTCGATCTATTAATTCAATAGCCTAACCTACTATATATATTCACTAAAATCTTATCTAACTTAATCGTCTGACGGTCTGAACTTTAAATCTTTGGCATGCCATATGCCTCTAGAGTCGCCCGAGGCGTCCGATAACTCATACGTCTGATACGAAACTTTTTTCTTTATATAAAACGGTCCAATAAATTTAGGTGCTAATTTCGCGGCAAAATAACGCGACGCGTCCGATAAAACATAATTCTTCCGCCACACAGTATCTCCTACTTGAAAAGTAGCTAGTCTTCTTCGTAAGTCGTAATTCTTCTTACTTCTAATATACGCTGCATTCAATCTTCTCTTAATATCATCATACACTTCTCGAAAAACATTGCCTCTAGCAATTAAAGGTTCTCTATTCGCAAACGCGACGTCATTCAAAGTATTTCCCACTACGGGTTCTCCATGTCTCATTCCATCGAGATTCATTTCTCTACCAAAATTGCAAAATACGGCGTCATTCCAGTAACTTCATGAGTAGCTGTCCTAATTGCACAAGCCACCTTCGCTAAATACTTGTCCCAATTTCTCTGATTGTCTTCAATATACGATGCTAACATAGTCTTCATTACTCGATTAACCCTTTCTGTTGGGTTCGCCTGAGGGTGATAATTTGCATTAAAATGATCTTGGCATTATACGATGCCACCATATTCCTAAAACTGCACTTCTAAATTGTGATCCGTTATCACATAACACATACAACGGTACACCAAATAACACATTTTCTTCAATATTTTTCACAACACTGCGGCGTAGCCGTACGTAACGGAAAAATAACACAAACTTCGTAAAATAATCTGACACTACTAGAACATAACTATAACCACTTTTAGACCTAGGAAGAGGTCCCACAATATCTGTCGAAATCATTTGCCACGGTTTATCGATAACTGGATGCTGAGTCATCAGTCCTGCCGGTAATCGCTGTTCGGGTTTATATGCTATACACACTTCACACTTATTCACATAACGTTTCACATAATTCTTTAACTTAGGCCAATAATATAATTTCGAAATACGCTCATATGTCTTGAATATTCCTGCATGCCCTGCAGTAGGTTCGTCATGATACTTTCTCAACATTTCACCACGCTTCGCCTTCGGAATAACTTCACGCCAACTTTCCGCGTCTTCACGTAAATTCGGATAACTACACGTCACATGCTTATATGGCTTCCCATCTTGAACTCTCCATTTTGGATACGCTATCGGTCGATTCTCAATACATCTCTTCATTCTTTCAATCCATTTATCTTCTACAATATCGTCTTCTTCATTATGGTCTTCGCCGGTAATGTCGCTGTCGGTATTATCTTCACTAGACGTTTCCTCAATAACGGGAACTGATCGCGATAAGGTATCGGGTACTACATGATCTCTACCCTTCCTATGTATAACTTCAAAATCATACTGTTGGAGCCTAATAGCCCACCGAGCCAAACGTCCTGTCGGATCCTTCAAATCATGTAACCATACTAAGGATGCATGGTCCGTAATAACGCTAAACTTAACTCCTTCGATGTACGGTATAAGCTTCTCTATCGACCATAACACCGCCAAACACTCCTTCTCCGTAGTCGAAAACTTCCGCTCGCTACGCGTCAATGATCTGCTATTATAACATATAACCTTCTCCACTCCATCAATAGTCTGAGTCAAAACTGAGCCGATTCCATAATCCGATGCGTCAGTTTGAATCGAAAACGGTAAACTAAAATCTGGACACGTCAAAATAGGTGCTGTCACTAAACAATTCTTAATAATATCCAACGCTTCACTACATTCTTCCGTCCACTCAAAGCGTACATTTTTCTTCAATAATTTCGTAAGAGGTGCGATAATAGACGAGAACTGCGCGATAAAACGCCGATACCATGATGCCATACCGATAATTCTTCTAATTTCCGACGCCGTAGTCGGAACCGGGATCTTCAAAATAGCTTCAACCTTCTTGGGATCAACTGATAAACCGGTAGAATTTACCGCATAACCCAAATAACGCAATTCGTCACGACAAAAGGAACACTGCCCGTTCAAAACGCTTAAACATTTCAATATGTTTCTCAAACGTCGGTGTACAAATTATAGTGTCATCAAGATAAACAAACACATAAGGTTCCAATTCTGAACCAATAACACTGTCAATTAATCGTTGCCACGATGCCGGTGCATTAACTAAGCCAAAAGGCATTCTCTTAAACTGATAAAGACCCCTATTGGGTACCGTAAAAGCCGTAAACTCTTTTGAATCCTCTGCCATTGGCAGTTGCCAATACGCAGACTTAATATCTAAAGACGATCTAAAATTGACGAAACGTAAGGAATAGGATAAGCATCCTTCTCCGTAACCTTATTCAACTTGCGATAGTCTACACAAAACCTATATTTCCCGTCCTTCTTTTTGACCATAACAATGGGACTAGCCCATGCACTACTCGATTTCTCAACCACTCCAAGCTTCAACATTTTCTCTAACTCATCAATATGTTTCTGCATAAATGGTGATACACGATAATACCTTTGCTTAATAGGCTCACTATTGGTCCTAATTCGGTGCTCTACTAAATATGCGCATCCTAACTCTTTCTCCTTAGTCCTCACACAATAATCCTCAACTAAATTGTCTAATAAATTCAATTGTTCGGTAGTCAAATCTAAACGTGAATGTATTACTAAATTCCTAGTCTCTAAAATTTCAATTTCACTCAAACTTTCAAACTGCCATTCACTTCTACGAAAATCAGGTACAATACCTGCCTTTTTCCAAAAATCCCATCCTAAAATCATCTGATGTCTTATATCGGGTACAATAATCACGTCCATTATAACAATTTTCCCTCTAATTTCAATTGGAATCGTCACAGTGCCTACAGATAACACTTTCTGGCCATTCGTCACAACACACGTATTCACACGCTTACTTCTACACCTAACTCCTAACCTTTCTAAGCTATTCCAACCTTTTATTCCCAAAATCGTTCTAGAAGAACCACTATCCAAGAGTGCTAACATAGACTGACTATAAACATTAACATAAATAAATGGTCTCTCATCTGAACCCTGATTGTCAAACATATAATCCATTAAAACTTTATTTTTCGAAAACGTTATCTCCGCCTTATTTCGAGAACTATTATAAAATATAGCCGACTCTACAAAAACTTCGGAAGACAATATGCGACTGTCTATTGCCTCCCTTCCCCATTTCCCTGATTACGTGAAAATCGTGAACATTTAGGACATGTCCTAACGGTAAAATCTGCCCTACCACATCGATAACAATACATACTCTTTTTCGGTACCTGACATTGAACTGCCTTATGATTGCCTTGCTTGCAATTCCAACACAACAAAGGTTTCGCCACATTCATAGTCTTTCTGGACCCAGACGGTTTCACTTCCACTCTCTCAGATACCTTAACTTCGTCACCTTTCATAACATTACGTGCCTCAATCACACTCTCTACTCACGTACATATGCTAAATCGGTCTCTAAATCTGACTTTCTCCTACTCGGGGGTACGTAACTGTCCATTGCCTGTATACGTTCTTCAATCAATCTCCCATACTTAATTAAATCACTAATAGTACCAATTTGGGTAAGTCCTAATTGAGTCTGATAAATAGGAGCGATATTTTTACATAAATTCTTAATTGTTTATCCTCAGATAACCTTCATTAAGTCGCGAAAATAATGTGCGCATAATCGCAAATAAATACCCATAGGTTCGTCAGACGCCTGTGTGCGTCGCTTAATTTCCTCAATTAATCTTCATCGTAATCACTTGGCTGGAATTGCAAACGCAAAGATTCCACCAATTCACCCATGTCTTAACCTCTTTCCTAATTGACCTGACATAAATAAGTGCGGTACCGGTAAACAAATCTAAACATTCTGCAAACAGTTGCTCATCCTTAACGTTACGGGAAACTTGTAACTCACTAATTCTCCAAAATGCATTTAACGACAAAGACTTAATGTCACCTGAAAAAGAGATGTTCCACTTGCATACGGGAACACTCTTCGCTACAGTCATAATAGGTGCTACGTTTACTAAAGGGTCAACTATTGGTAATTCAGTCTTAAAATTGGTTGATGGTGAAGCCATCACGTCATCAGTACTTATCCCTACATTAGCGGGAGTCCTAACTACTACTTGCCTATCTAAAATTTCATAATTCGAAACTAAAATTGCCATACTCGTAATAAAGTCCTCTTTCTCTTTATTTTCTACATCAGTTTTTGCCACAACATTATTAATTCTATTAAAAATATACTTAAATTTTGTCTCAATAGTCGCTATAATTTTTGTAGTCACGTTACTTTGTAATTCATCAATTAATTTTTCAATTTCTAACTTAGTTTCATTAATAGCTAACCTATCAGTATCAAATTCAAATGGGTACGGGGGTCGCGTACTCGCCCTACCCGCAGCTTCTTCACTATAAATATTCCTAAGTGCTTTTCGTAAAGCCGTAATGCCTAAGGAAGCATCACCTCCCCTAATAGCTATCTCATACTTAATCTCATTCAACGTCAAACAATCAATATGGATCTTATATCCCATCTTAACAAATAAAGGTTTCCCAAAATACTTCAAAAATATCCTAAACAACTCGTTAATACCACCAAAATATCTTTCCAAACAAAGGAATTCACTTAACACACAATAAGCTCAAAGTCACAAATGTAAATACTTAAACACTAATTGTCTCCTCACAAAAAAAAATTGCCATACGACTCAACATTCACTAATCTCACCAAGTCCAATCGATAATTCGTCAACAATCAGTAATTTAAACTTCAGAATCCAAAATTCTACTACAATATTTCATCAAACATCAAAATTAAGTCACAGTTCATTCACAAGGCCCACACGTTGGGCTGCCAAATAATTATGTTACACGTCCAAACCGCACTAGGCGTCGTGCATGCTTACTAATGTAAGCGGGTTGCCAAGCCAGCTAACAGGGAGATGGGCGTGGTCGAAATAATAAGTAAAATGAATGATTAATATGCTCAAACACCTTACACCTACATTCAAATAGCTCAGTCCGGGAAAATATGTCTCTAGGCGCCACCACAATCGAAACTTTGCTAAAATAATTGTCTTAAGCTGGATGTTAATTAACCCTACTTGATTGTGGAAAGTAGGATTGTGCTTACTCGGTAAACTCCTATACGAAGGTTCTAAAACAAACACTCGTCCCAAACAATTCAACTCAAACTCAAATAAATTTAGCACTACCCAGGTTATTAAAAACTTTTTGAATACACCTCGTAAACTAAAATATCCAAAACAAAAATTATAATACGGTAACTGAATATTTTCTGCGTATCCCTCGTATATGTATAACGTTAAATTACTACTTATTAATGAATAAAATATTTCTTCATTCAATATTCGGTAATTAATTTTGAAAATCCTAAATAAAAGAAGATCAATGTCTTCGGCTTACTAAATTTTTTTCAAAATAATCTCTTGAATCGTAATAGACATCGTACCTGTATAATTTCTCAAACTCTTGTCTTTAATTATACTTAATTGTACTGCGTTAAATAAACTAACATGAAAAATTTTGCAATCAACCTGGCTAATAAAACCTTTCCGGTTGCTCATAAATCTGAAGATTAAAATATGCAAAGCTTACTTTTAAAATTGTCAAAACTAGATCACCAATTAAGTAAATGTTACAACTGTGTTTCATACCTGGCTAAATAAACAACAGAATAAAATCAACGGTAAATACATATATTGTCCTGTACAAAATAAAACAAAAACACAAATATTTACATAATTACATCAGCGTGGTTGAAAGTTAAACCACCAAATACCACTTTGCATTCTTACTACTAAAACAAACCATACGATAAGACTCAAGAACGATTATCTCTTCCTTTCAAAACTACTTAATAATTTAAACAACAATACGCAAATAAACTAACAAAAGATAATCGGGCTTAAATGAGTTCTTAAAATTCTTAAATCTAATTTCTTACTTAAAATTGTCCATTAATCCTTGATTTCTTTCTTCTTTCTTCCGTAAATCAATTATTTGTAGTCCATTTGTAATCCTTAAATTGCATGAAGCACATAACCAGTGCTTCAATTCACAAACTTATTCCTTTCTGTACTCACAAATAGTCTAATAACACGTAATAACTGTATACGTTTGGTTGCCTCTTAAAATTTCTAGCAACCTTTACACCAATTTAGTCCTTATACAAATAAACTTTCAATGTCATATAACGTTACTTAAACATTGGCTTAATATACAACGAACACTTCGTTCACTTAAAAGGTGGTCCCATAAATACTTTAACTGAATCTCGTTACAGAACACGCGCTAACTTGAACTACTAACGTTAACAACTGTTATCTTTATTCAAATCTGCTTACGCACTATTATTTTCTTGAAGAAAAAACAAACTAATTTTATCTTCAATCTCAATTTTATTATTGTTTTGTTTATGAATGTCTTTTACGATTCATCCCCGGTTCGGGTTACGCAGTTGTTTAAACAATTACTGCCTCACTATTATTCACAAACATAACTCCGACTTAACACATTCTAAACCACACTACCTCGCGCGCGCGTCTCTCACCAACAGCCAATAACGAAAAAAGCCCAACTCCCTCTCTCAATCCCTGACTTTCCTATTTATACCTTCAGTCATCCATCTTTAAACATGTCTTCCTTCCGCGTTATATTCTCCAATAATATTCATTCAAAATTTCATAGTTCCAATAGATGCTCCCTCTATACAAGCACGCGTGTAATTACAATACATCGCCATATTTGTTTTACTTACAAATTTTACAATTACTTCATGAAGAAATCATTTTCGTCATTACATTCATTCAGTAGCCACTCTGGACCATTACCAACTTTTAACCTTTATCTCCAACCTGCGCTCGATCTCCTTCCGCAACATTTGCAAAAATAAGTACAGTCTAAGGTCTCAAATTCCATATACATACATTTATTCTCAAAACAATTGCACAACATTACAAAACTTTCTGAAATTAACTTAAACATACCCAATCTTTCTCTACATATTTTCTAAAACATTCTACACTTATTCTTCACATTTTCTCAAAGATTACTCATCTATCTTCAAACATTCCATTTCTTTATCAGCAGCAAAACAGTAGCAATCCAGTGGAAAGCATTATCGTCCCATCGACAAATTTCTCTTCACATTTACATTCATCAAATCTAATTATTCCAACACTAAAGTCTCTATAACATTCAAATACACGTATCTACATACTGAATTATATTTCTCCTAAATTTCCAGTGGCGTATCATACACCCCCATACATTATGCATATACCAAAAAAAAATTTTTTTTCGTTCAAACTCAATACACTTGTACTTAAAACACATAATACACGTCATTATAACATTCTACAGACAGGGTGCGTCAACGCAACCTGACAATATTCGGATATATTCCAGAACCATTATTGTATCAGTTAATGTTTAACTAGCACGGAATCATGTCACGGTAGCTTATAGCGAGCGCGATCCGTTGAACGGCGCTGGATAGCCCAAGGTGTCGACCTAATAAGAAAACAAGGCCTTATTGTTACCGAACCAGTTAGGGGGTGAACTCGGTCTGGATATACAGACAGGGCAATAAAAGATATAGACTGGTTAACGGTCTATTGGCTTTGCAGCCCCGTAGGGAGGACCAGGACGAGCTTGTATCCTAAACTAGTGAGTACTTTGTTTGTTTGTCATTCACAGATAAATAGGGAAACTCGAAATCCTGTATATACAGGGTGACATCGAATAAACTGCAATGAATAGCACCACGGGATAGAAGAGAAAACAATAATAAAAGTTTCTATACAATAATGTCCGATCACTTATTGCTTTCAAGTTACAGGTTGTTGAAGTTGTTTTTTATAAATTGAAAAGGGTTTTATTAAATATTAAATCAAACATTTCAAAAAATATATTTTTCCTGTCAATTGAAATGGACTAGTTAGATAATTGTTAATTATACCTGCCCGTACATTAATAGAAAACCGATACTGGTAATGATTCCGTATTACGGTATGGTGAGGGTTTTCATCCCTTCAATAATGTGTGTTCAAAATACCACTGCGACTAATTCCAGCTTTATCAGTAAACAAAATTAATGACAGAAAGTATTGCTCTTGATTTTGCAACCACTTGCAATGTTGTACACGTAAAAAATTCTGTTGCAATAGGTGATAAATTTTTGAAAATGAATGGGCGAAGAAGTTGTTCTTTGAGGATTTTCCTAACTGACTCATGTCAGTACAGCTGCATTTATTCTTCTGGTATTCACTTTTGGATTATTTTATACTATTACTTCTTCGTTTGCAATAGTGCGACAAAATCTGTGAGCCCCAGCATCAACTTCTGCTTTTTAACGCAGCCATGTTCTCACAAACGCCTATGCACGTTAATAAATGTTATAACAGTAGGAACTTGTCTTAATAGAGCTTCGCCATAACACACATAATCATGTCTCTGTATTCTGCAGAAGTATAGTGAACCATTGTTGAAAGCAACTTTAAACAACTACAACTTGATACATAGGAAATTAGGAACACGACAAACTATAAATAAATTATTTTGACAGTTAGCTTGACAGTCACCAAGGATTTGTAGTTTTTGTATAAAAATAAAATTCCTTAGCAGCAATAAAAAATAATGAAAATTAAAGGGTGAAACAGTGTTATTTTTTCTGTTTGAAGGAGTAAATCCTCTTTGCCACTGGATGCAAAATAAACTTCATATTCTGACATAAAATAGGGCAAGGGTATACTGTGCACCAATTTTGGTTCATTTGTCTCTTTACAATCGCAAGGATTGTAAAAAATCAAAAAATTATAAAAAAATTCAACAACTTGTAACTTGGAAACAAAAGGGAATCGGACATTAGGGTATAGGAACTTTTGTTTTATTTTTTGGTCCTTTATGCATTGTAGTCACTATATGTCACCCTGTATTTATGAATATCGTAATTAGAAAATTCTCATTGTAAAGTATTTGTGTGGCGGTTCTATACAGAAAGTGTATACGTTGCTCTGAGATGGAATTTTTAAGCAGAATGGTACCTTTTGTCTTTATGTATTGTTGAATCTTGGAACAAGAGGCATTGCTGATGGAAAATGTTTTAAATTCCTTTGTCTGACAGAAACTAAAGGAGCCTTACAGGACCTCTACCTTATGGTGAACGATTTTAAATGTGTGTCAACCATGAGGGTAAACGACTGATGAAATTTTCCACACTGGAAATCCTTTTTTGGTAATAAATCCTATAAATCGTTCATAAATTCTAATACATCCTCGTAAATCCTTAAAAATCCTTGTACATCCCTGTACATCTCCGTACATCCCCATACATTCCTGTACATCATTATACTTCCATGTACATCCCTTTATACGTCTTTCCTATAAGTCCTTCATAACTCCTTATACATCCTCGTAAATCCTTAGAAATCCATGTGCATCCCCGGATATACATCTACATACGTCTTTGAAATTCGGAAATACCCCCTATTATATCTTTCCTCGGTCCTGCCGGAAATAGTACATTACATATTTTCTCCATTTATTTGGTATAATTGCACACATTTTTTTTATTTTCTGTTTTTCAATGTCATTATAGTAGGAATGGGTCGGGGCGTAGGTAAAAAATATAAAAAAAGAAGATGTAATTAGAGCAACAATTTTATTGTAGAAACTTCCGGAGAAACTTTATTTCTAGCAAATCATAAGTTTGTTTAAACTGCTGTACAATAAATCAATTTCATTTAATTGCGCTGGAATTATTTTCAATGTACCACAAAAAGCCTCACGGGAGGTAAAAACAAATCCGTTAATGTATTCTTTCTCACTACATCAACATCTTTAGTTTTAGGATAAATACATTCCAAATTGTTTTCTCTTGATCTTAAGTAGTGTATTTTAAAAAAGTCTTATCCATTTTCGGTTTCAGTATGCGGTTTATTTATTTCCTCTCAGCCCAAATACAATTTTGTTCGAAAAGAAACTACATAAAAGCGCCCAACTTGAACTTATAAAGGTAAACATGGCGTTGAACAAGCCATTTGCGCCAATTTCGCAAAAAAAACACTGTTATTAGAAGTGTTATTAGAATACATGTTTTCTGCGGCTTTAAAGTTCATTTTATCTTCAGATTTTAAGTCTGATTGAGTCAACAAATGCTTATCTTTAGAGGTGTTGGCTATCAGTTCTAAATATTTAAGAGAAGCTATGAATGAGCCCATTATTTACTTTACGATTAAGGAGTCGAGTCCTAAGTTTAGTTGCAATGTGCACGGTGTCTTGGACATATATATGGAAGTTGGATTATTTTAACGTTACCTGCCTGAAACATTCCCATCACAAGCTTTACTTTTTCCTCGTTTTTCCAATAGACAAACTGTGCACTCAGTCTCATTGCCTTTAATTGCCGCCGGAAGAAATACCTAATATATTTATTCCACGGGCTTCGGCATTTTTTTAATTCTGTATTGTGTCTTGCATCTGTGGTTACACATTAGTGGAGTTGATCGGCCTATTTCCATAGTTTTTGCTTTCTTCTGGAATCAATTCATGTGCGGTTTCAGGCCAAAATACTTCAATGCTACGAAGATCTTTACAAATATTCTCCAAGCGCAGTGGTTCATCGAAACTACACAGTTTTAAAATACATTTTAGCTGCTTTTCAATTTGAATGCCCAATGCAATCTCTACATCACGAAACCAACATGAATCTTCTTCTACATTTTCGAAGGGATCTGGGTCTGTGCTCGAATCTTCTTCTGTAATTGAAGCCCAGGTAACGGATAACAAGATTTGCGATTATAAAACTTATTTCTACTCATTTTTATGTTTTTTTTTGTTTCTTTAAAGTAATTGTCAGATTTAAATTCGTGTTAGCTAATTATCGATATACGTATATCCAAGATTCTTGTGAAACTGATACTTCGTAGCAGAAATACACGCTTAAAAGCGTTTCTTTTGTTGTTTTTGAAAAAGTGGGGTTGCGTAATGGTTTCAAACGGATTCAAGGAAATAATATTGATAGTAACAGGTATTAATTGGTTGCAGTGAAACTGTCTCTGATAATAAAGTGTTTACCAATAGAAGCTGCGTTAAATGAAATTTAGGTACTTACCGTTTTTGTTAAGAAATTCGTTATACACTTCACTCTCATTAATTGCAATTAATGTGTACGGTGCCTTTACGAATGTTTCTTTAGAACACGCTAGCTTATACATTCCCATAAATCCTTAAATATTCTCGTAAACCCCTATACTTCCCTGTACATCCCTGTACATCCTCGTACATCCCCCCCCATAAATGCTTGGAAATCCTCTACCCTGTCACCATAAATCCTTAGTCGTTTCAACCATGTCAACATAAGTAATCAATTTGAGTTGTTACATTGAACTATTCAGGATCAATCCGAATATTTATTTTGTGATAATTCCAAGTAAGGGTAGGTTATATACCCAGTGTAGCTTTAAGGTTCTTAATAACATTATTTATGTTCGATCTATTACTAATTGCATTCATGCTGAAATTAATATTTTTTTAGGATAATCGTGCAAATTTCTCTTTAATACGTTGATAAGGAAAATAGGCATCATTCTAAAGACAAAAACACTATGCCAGATAGACGTTTAAAACCTGATGTCAGATAGAGATTAGACATCTGGATGCTAACTTAAAAAAATTCCGTAGCCTACAGCTTCTATAAACATATCGATAATACATTTTCAAACCTATTTAATTAATTTTTAGACTTATTTGGCTCGGCATTAAAAAACTTTATAAAGAAGAGTTATGTAAAATTAAATTTTGAACGTTTGGATGTTCAACAAATTTGAAACAAGCTTAAATACAAAATTTAAAGTACATGTTTGTTTTGGAGTTATTCTATTAACATACATCGCACACACAAACATCAGCTGTACTTGAAGTACGTAAATGCTGTTGTTCTGGAGGCATTGTGGATACTAAAATACATCCATACACACAGGTCTAGCACACACACGCACACATTATCGCGAGTATTGCCAAAAACTTCTCAAACGTTGAGAAATGAGATAAAAGATTTGCTAGTGAGAAGAAATTTGATTAACCTTCTACATAGCATCCATCTGCAGGTTACTAAAACCCAAAATCTGTCGTAATAAATTTACCATTTGATTTTAAGTAACATGCTAGCCAGTGGTACAAGCATTAATATTGGGTTTGATTTTATGAGTGAAAGGCTCGTCACTTTTCTTATCGTTAGTATTCTCATCCTATTCTTCCTCTCGCCTTCACTGTCTTCCTATCGGATTGAAAGTCTAAATTGAAAAAAAAGATAGCTGTGATTTATAAGTAATCCAAAGTACACACTTTCTGATTCACTCTTGCAACTGCCGCTGTATCAGGTCTAACCTTAATGCTGTTCATCAACAGTTACAATTTAACAATTTGTTTCTATCTAAAACACAAGTGTCAGAAATCTCCGATTCACTCGACTTGCAATTTCCCTGTTCCCTGTTTCAACTTTCGATACATAGGAGTGTGTGCCTATTTCCAGGACAACATCGCGTGCCAGAGGATTTCTTATTTGGAGAATCAAAAATTGACGTGATCTGGTCCTAAATTTGTGAATATGTTAATTCCGACCAATTTGTGGCTATTTGATGTGATCTCACACAATTGATTTCTGCTCCCACAAAAATCCCAGATACCCTAACCAAACACTACAAGTACTAGATCTCTTTCTTACATCAAAAGTACTTATTTATAAAACTTAATTCTTTTCCACTAGGTATATCTGACTATTGTCTAAAAGCAACAACTTCTACTCTAATTTCTCTGTTGTTCGTAACACTGATATAACCTTGTGGTGTTTTAAGTCAGCTAAATGCCGTGATTTACGGAATTCCCTTGTAACTTATGGCGTGAATATTTTTGTGCTCATCTTCGGACACTGCTCTTTCAGGTCTGAAAACGTATATAATTCTAATCTGGTTCAATAAGGCTGTATTGAACCATTGAAATCAATTTATAAAAATAAATCGTGTACTAAATGAAAATCTAATCGACAGTCATGCAGACTACGTGCTAGATATACCTACAAAAGTGTTATCACTAAAGATAAATAGTTGTTTGAACAACGAAAATGAAACAAACCGGCTACACCTCCTGTGTGCAGCAGTAAATTTTTGGTGTGTACATCTTCATTTCCCCCATCACAGCGATGGAGGATCTGTAGCTACTGATTATGTAGACGAAGCCAACCTTTTTTTCGATTCCGGTATTCGTCTATTGTCTTAAAGAAATGTTCCTTTGAACTAGTAGTAGTCCTATCTAAGCTCTATTCCATCAATGTGTCTTCCAGGGAATTTTTTTGTTAAAGTAGGTTAGCAAATGTTCAACCTGTTCTCAAAAAAGGCAGTAAGATCGATCCCTCAAGCCACCAACCAACTGCAATTACTTCCATTTTGTCTAGAGAGCCATCAATCTGGAACTGCACTTTTTTTATTGAAACCAAGTCTTTAGTGAGCACTAATATGAGGTTCAAATCTCCACTTATGCCAAACGGGAAGCAGTTCATAGATATCTCTTGGAAAATTCAATATCCTCCTATTCGATCTCATAAGCTCCTGAGTGCTTAGTGCTTTATAACAAAAGGCCACACTTAGTCTGTTCAGAACCGCAGTTATAAAAAAAAACACACACAGACACAGAGACACGGACAGAGACACGGACAGAGACACAGACAGAGACACAGACACAGACAGAGATACAGACACAGACAGAGATACAGTCACAGACAGAGATACAGACAAAGTCAGAGACAGATACGGAGACGGACATATGTAGAGATGAGACGAGACGGAGACTAGACAATAATAATATATATATATATATATATATATATATAGGGTGAATCAGTTTTTTGTAGACAAACTTTAACAGGAGATAGAACACATGTTTCTAAAAAAAAGTTCCTATAAACATATGTCGTAGAAGGCTTCGTTTCCGAGATACAGGGTGTTGAATATAATTTTTTCTCAAATTTTCATTATAACTCATAAACGAATGCTTAGATTTTTTCATGTTGGGGATAATGTCTATTAATTAAGGGGCATAAAACAAGCGATAAGAATGTTCACAAACTTGCACAGTGGCGGAGTGGAGGGGTGCTCAACCCTTTCATAAACAGAACTTCTACGCCAATGACTATTTTTAAAAAAACTGTTATTTTCATTACATACAGTTTAACAAAAATAATGTACCTTCTTCTGTTTCGAAATTCCTGTGCGTTTCCGAGTTATTTTGATTTTTAGTGTTTGATGTGGTACTAAGTTAAGTAATGTTATTATGTGAATAATTGAATATAAAGTTTTTAATAAAAAAGATATAATAAAACATTTAGAGCCATTTAGGTACCTAACGATCGTTTCTTTAAATTTTCAAATATATTTTCATTTATAAATAGGTAGGTTATCGGTTTTTTTTAGTATCCATTGTTATTATCCTCGTATAAAAAGAAATGCATAATTATTATTGTTATGCGGTCAATACTTTCTGTATAATTATGTATGTATCAATTTCGCCATAAACATGTATGTAGTTTTTAAGTGAGATTCTAATAAGTTATAGACCGCTGCTCACTTGCTCTCATTAAAGAGCAGCCACTGTATCAAGCCATACTCAAATACAAGACTTTTGTAAATTGAAATCTGTTTAGTACACTAATTTTAACAATCCTTATTTATTATTGTAACAATACTTAATTAATAATTGTGAAATTAATAAGAATTCTTAGCAATAACGATTTATAAATAAATAACAATAACACTAGTATAATAAATTAGACACTTTGTTCAAAATGTAAACCGTTCTTTTCAATACACATTTCACACGACGTACAATAGAACGTCTTAAGTTAATTAAATGATGCACCCTTATTTCATTGCAACAAAATATGGTACTCCTTGGAAAACAAGTAATAAATTTTATATTTTGAAACGACAGTTTGACTTTTACAAACACTTGCTTCATCTTGAATAATTTCACTGTTATTAATTATTGTTTTAAGTTCAAAAGTTATTTCATTTGATTTGCCAGCTTTTAATTAGTGTAACATGCCGTTTACATTTACAAATAGCGAACAAGCCGACATTCATTTTATTTATGAGTTCGCAAATGGGAATTCAAGGTACCAGCTAGAGTATCGAGAAGATTTCCAAATAGACGACAACTCATCATTCCGTTTTTGTGAGTATCCATCGTCGATTTGTTAACCAGGGTTTGAAAAATGTACATCGACAGAACAACCGTGGACGAGATAAATTGGAGAGTATATTGCAATTTAATAGGAACCACGACAAGTACTGACGTACTGCTGTTGCTTTGGTATTTCCCAAAGTAAAGTTTCGGTTTTAAAACGGGATCAAGACGCCATATTATTTTCAACCTGTTCATGGTTTATGTCCAGGTGACGCCGAACGAAGACTTAATTATTGTAGGTGGGTTCTTAACTCCATTCAAAATAATAGAGATTTCTTATCCAACATACTGTGGACTGATAAATCCTGTTTTACTCGTCTGGTATCGTAAACTTTCACAATCTGCATATATGGGCACATGAAACCCACATGCCATTCGACCAAAAGTTTTCAACATGAATTTAGTACAAATGTCTGGATTGGAATTTACGGCAACCGCGTGTTTGGACCTTATTTTTGCCACAACGTGTAAATTCAGAAAATTTCACAATTTTTAGAAGAACATGTTAATATGTGGGAAGACATTCCTTTGAATTTAAGAGGACATTCTTGGTTTCAGCTTGATGGATGTCGATTATGCAGAAATGAAGAAATTGGCTAAACAATAACTACAGGTGGATAATAGTCCAGTGAGCAGTGTTAGTGATTTAACGCCACTTGACTTTTTGTATATTCATGAAGGAAAAAAATGTATACACCGGTTAATACACTTGAAGATCACAAGCATCAGAGATGCTTGCAATGAAATAAGGGTGCATCATTTAATTAACTTAAGACGTTCTATTGTACGTCGCTGTGAAATGTGTATTGAAAAGAACGGTTTACATTTTGAACAAAGTGTCTAATTTTATTATACTAGTGTTATTGTTATTTATTTATAAATCGTTATTGCTAAGAATTCTTATTAATTTCACAATTATTAATTAAGTATTGTTACAATAATAAATAAGGATTGTTAAAATTGGTGTACTAAACAGATTTCAATTTACAAAAGTCTTGTATTTGAGTATGGCTTGATACAGTGGCGGCTCTTTAATGAGAGCAAGTGAGCAACGGTCTATAACTTATTAGAATCTCACTTAAAAACTACATACATGTTTATACATGTTTATACAGAAAGTATTGATCGCATAACAATAATAATTATGCGTTTCCTTTTATACGAGAATAATAACAATGGATACTAAAAAAAACCGATAACCTACCTATTTATAAATGAAAATGTATTTGAAATTTTAAAGAAACGATCGTTAGGTACTAAAATGGCTCTAAATGTTTTATTATATCTTTTTATTAAAACTTTATATTCAATTATTCACATAAAGCACGTTACTTAACTTAGTACCACATCAAACACTAAAAATCAAAATAACTCGGAAACGCACAGGAATTTCGAAACAGAAGAAGGTACATTATTTTTGTTAAACTTTATGTAGATAATGAAAATAACAGTTTTTTAAAAATAGTCATTGGCGTAGAAGTTCTGTTTATGAAAGGGGTTGAGCACCCTCACTCCGCCACTGTGCAAGTTTGTGAACATTCTTATCGCTTGTTTTATGCCCTTAATTAGTAGACATTATCTCCCAACATGAAAAAATCTAAGCATTCGTTTATGAGTTATAATGAAAATTTGAGAAAAAAATTATATTCAACACCCTGTATCTCGAAACGAAGCCTTCTACGACATATGTTTATAGGAACTTTTCTTTTTAGAAACATGTGTTCTATTTCCTGTTAAAGTTTGTCTACAAAAACTGACTCATCCTGTATATATATGTATATATATATATATATATATATATATATATATATATATATATATATATATATACAGGAAAACGTCTTAAACTTGATCTACTGAAATCGAAAACTTGACTATTGCTTAACTCTTTTTGTAACGACGCCAGCGTAACATGTACACCTACAAAAACAGGTACAGTATCAGACATGTGTTGCATGTTTATATTTACATTTTGAATGAATTTCATAAATGTTTCTCTTTACAGCATATTTCACATAGTCATCAACTTTGGTGGACTTAGATTTCATACGTTTTCTCCGCTTGTAAGTGTGGAGGTTTATTTACTTATTGGGCTTCTGTAACCCTTTTTTATAGCACTAACTGTATTTATACTAACCCCACACGCTTCAGACGTGCGCTAAAAATAGTCCTTCCAAGTAAGATATTTTACACAATAATGTACTACATACCTACATAACAAATTCAAATGGAACAAGTGTCCCTTGATTGTCACGTTCCCGTTCAAAATGATTAAGCACGTTTATAACTACAAGCTGCGCTCGAGGTTTAAGATTTGTAAAAATGTTACCGAATTACCGATAATTCACTGTACAAGTTGTAGATAGTTTCAAAGAAAACTATTTTTATAAAAAGTAAAGCAAAAACGCATAAACAATAATTTCATAAAATTTCTTAATCACAACACACGTTTTAGTGCTCTAATATGAATTGTATAGTGTGCCCCATTTTCGATGATATTTCGGGGTATCTCACTTACGAGTAAAGAAACACAGTTGCGGTTTTCACAATACCGTGCTACTTTTTTGTGAGAAGAACGCTGGTATAAACAAAACCTTCATAGCCCGCTGCACATCTGAGATAGGTTCTTATACAGTTTTTTACGCGAAATCCGGTGGCGTAGTCGTATTTTTGCTGTAAGCTGTAAATTTTTAGCTATAATTAAAACTTATGGTTTTTTAACGGAACACTCTGTATATATTTTCTTGCGTTTGATTGGAAATTTTGCAAGCTTTACAAAAATATATAATACATGTGTGTATTTTAAATAATAAACCTAAAATCTATGATTTCACAAAATCTGCGTAATAACTCAGTGTGTAATATATAGCATTAGAATTAGTACGCCGTGATTATTGGAACAATTAAATGATCATTTGCTAAGCGCTTGTCAAGACCTGTCAGTTGTAAAATTTATATTCGCTGCGTAATATTGTATTCGTTACAATGGCTGAAAATTAAAATTACCAACATTTTGAAAAATATGACATGTTAGTCTGTTTTATACAGAGCAATGAAAACTCCCGTGAGGCTTTCCAACTGTATTTCAAAAGGTTGGTTTTAATTCTTATTTATTTTTTGACGTATGTGGATTTATTTTTTATTTAAATATCATTTGGATTTATACAGAGTGATCAATCTCAAGTGTATGCCACGTGATCAAAATATTTAAGTTGGTACCACAGATAGGTTGATAAGAAGCTGTATTGCTCTAGCTACTCTAGAGCATGGTTCGAGTAAAAACTACGATCAGTTTCAAATCTGTATGAAGGTCATTAACTTATACATATTATAAAATATTATCTTAATTTAAATAATGACTATTTTGTATTTGATTAGACTGCATCCCTATAAAATACAACAAAATAAATAAAATATTATTTAATGATTGGATTACATCATTACAAAATAATGAATCTTAAGTATTTAAATGTTATAATTTCATTATAATTAAATAAAATTTACAGTACATGTTTATGGAATGACAATGTCTTTCACAATGTTTTGTTAACTCCTTAGGTAGACATTAGTTATCACACTCAAGAAAATACAAAAGCGAAAAACGAAGGTATAATATGACATAAACTGACATAAACTAAAACGACTAAAACCACACTAAAAATCCAAAGCAGCCAACTGCAAAACACAACAATATTAACAACTAAGAATTTTTGTCATACCACTACAGTACACTTGAGATTGATCACGTTGTAGATATCCAGAAAGAAGGCAAAAAAATTTGGTAGAACATGGATCATTTATCCAACCCCGACCAAAAAAGTATAATAGCTTTTTTAAAATTGCTATGCTTGTAATATCCAAACATAATTAACTCACGACCTAGTAATTCTAATTCTATATAATACACAGTATGTTATTACGCAGATTTTGTGAAATCATAAATTTTAGGTTTATTATTTAAAATACACATCATTTATTATATATTTTTGTAAAGCTTACAAAATTACCAATCAAACTCAATAAAAATATACAGGGTGTTCCGTTAAAAAAATCATAAGTTTTATTTATAGTAGTAATATAAGGCCGATCCTGGATCAGTTCAAGGTCACCCCATGTAAATCTTATGATTTATTTCAAGGTCAAGTGAGTTTTCTCGTTATGCCAGAACGCGCTCCACGTCTCAAGCATATTTTGGTGGGATTTAAATTTTGAGTCACTCGCCCTCTGGTGATGAAATCAAGCTTTGGAGCTCTTTCAAGGTCGAACTTTAAGGAGATTTAAAATGTTGTAGTTGGTCAAGGTCAAAGCTAAAATAGAAGTTTAGAAGGTTGAAGGTGGCGTCATATTACATTTCATAGCAATATAAAAAGGTCAATGAAAAGCTACAAATAGAAGTTGCAAGGTAATCATAAATCTAAAATAGTTTTCAAGGCCAAGGTTATTGACCTACGTTGGTGTCATATTACATTTCTTAGAAATATAAAAGGTCAAGGTGAAAAGCTAAAATAGAAGTTGCAAGGTAATCATAAATCTAAAAATAGTTTTGAAGGTCAAAGGTTATTGACTTGCGTGGTGTCATATAACATTTCTTAGAAATATAAAAAGGTCAAGGTGAAAAGCTAAAAATAGAAGTTGCAAGGTAATCATAAATCTAAAATAGTTTTGAAGGTCAAAGGTTATTGACCTGGTGGTGTCATATTACATTTCTTAGAAATATAAAAGGTCAAGGTGAAAAGCTAAAAATAGAAGTTGCAAGGTAATCATAAATCTAAAAATAGTTTTGAAGGTCAAAGGTTATTGACTTGCGGTGGTGTCATATAACATTTCTTAGAAATATAAAAGGTCAAGGTGAAAAGCTAAAATAGAAGTTGCAAGGTAATCATAAATCTAAAAATAGTTTCAAGGTCAAGGGTTATTGACCTACGGTGGTGTCATATTTCTTAGAAATATAAAAGGTCAGGTGAAAAGCTAAAATAGAAATTGCAAGGTAATCATAAATCTAAGAATAGAATTTTCGAGGTCGACGACGACGACGACGATGACGATCTCATAAGCTATGCATAAAAAGTAGGTCATGAGTTCATTGAAGGTGAATACTCCACTTCAAGCTAAAAATAGAAATTGCAATGTACCATCCTCATCATATTACAAGGTCAAGGTCAGAAGCTAAAATAGAAACTGTAATGTCATCATCATCATATTACAATTCTTAGAAGTCTAAAAAATAGTGTGTTCAAAGGTTATTGATCTGTATATCATAGCTAAAAATGGTCGGTTCAAGTCCTCACTAAAAGTTGATCGCGTTACAGCTAAAAAGTATAGTGACAGCATAATCGTTGAAAGTAGCTTATGCGCGTAACCAGATAGTATGGTAATCAAAGAGATGGTTCATATCTGCACTAATGTAACATAGTGGGGTCGTTTAGTAACAATATAAGGAAATAGTGTAATGGGTAGTGAGTGTTGTGTCAAACATGTGGATGGCATACGCTCAAGAGCAATGGACCAAAGCAACTGACCTGAGAACAGCGGTGGAACGCTTGAAGCAAGAATTTTCAGCATTAGTATTCGATGCCGAACATGAGGCGGTTTACGGGCGAGGTGATTATAGTGAAGCGGAGTGTAACGTCCTAGTGAAAAAGTATGAAAAGAGTAAAGATATGTGAAAAGTTTTAAATTTAAAGGAAATATGTAGAACATGTTTTGTAGAAGAACTGAAAGCTGCGCAATTGCATCAGTTTTGCAATGATGTAAAAAAATGGACGGCATCTCCTGATGGTAGTAGTTCATCCTCATCAGATGCAGATTAGCCTATCGATACAATTATCAAAGTGCACTCTCTCTAACATCATGATGCAGTAATATATAGGACAGTTCCGGTGTCAACTATAATTCATAAGGTTCTCGAATCAATAAAGATGGATCTATCTGCATTGAACAGTAGCACTTTCTGTAAATCCTTCAGAACGTAAAAGACGCAAAATATAAAGTGATTTATGAATACTATCAAAGTATGGGCATATTATCATTGAAACCCAGAACTTTAAGTGCATACTTACCTTAGATTTTATGAATAGTTCAAAAGAAGATCGCATTGAAAAGAAGCAATATCTGGTTGAGAATGACGCATTACCAGCCCGAAAAGGGAAAGATGACTAATTTAACATTTATGTAAAAAAAAATAATAAATATATATCTATGTTAATTG